>CM046438.1:36654020-36744595 GCA_025506505.1 Flaveria sonorensis | reverse complement strand
GGTGATGGATCATGAGGTGAAGACACTTAAGCAAAGCAAGATACCCATAGTCAAAGTTCGTTGGAACTCGAGACGTGGACCAAAATCACATGGGACATGAAGACCAAATGAAGCTTAAGTATCCTCAGCTATTCGAAAAACGATGTCAGCCGGCAAAGGTACTGATTTAAATTCGGGACGAAATTTCTTTCAACATGGGGATGATGTGGCAACTCATCCGAAACTCACTCAATCGCAAATGCAGTAGACCAGTGATGGAACACTCACCGTGTAATGCAATTTTCGGGACGAAAATTCTTTCAACATGGGGATAATGTGACATCCGGTAATTTCCGTTACCAAACTCCGTTAGTTCCGTTAAGTCTTGCATACACGTGTCGTGAGAACACACTAGTTGTCGTTGAACGTTGGTGACTTAATAAAAATTAATAATAATTATCTGATAATAATTTAGTTAATGATGTGATTATTAAGTTATGCTTATGTGTTTATGTGATTGAAATATTAATTGTGAATTTTATCGCGCAAAGTAGAAACGTGTTATATTTATTTTGTGTGTTTTGTAACAAATGGAAATTATGCATGATTATTATTGTGATTAAAATAGTTGTATTTAGTAGTTAAAAACTATTAAAAAGTATTTAAAATAGTTTTCTTTTTACAAAACACAAATTACAAGGTTAAAATGGTAAATATGATAAATTAAGTTACAAAATGCAAAGTTAAAACCCTAAACACCCTAGTTCGGCCGCGACTTCACCCATTGCACCCCACACATCGAATTTCAGCCAAGAACAAGCATCCATCATCGATTTTGGTTGATTCCAAGCATTAGAACACGATTTGAATCATCAATTACAAGCCATACACGTTTAAAGGTTAGATTTTTGCATGTTTTTTGATGGTTTTACTTATGGCCGAAACCCTAGTCGATTTGGATGAATGGATGTCGAATTCTTGGTGTTTGATGTTTATGCGATGTTAGTTAGATTGTGTTGATGCTAGTTTACGTAGATGTACAAGAAATTCATGATTTTTTTGCGTTGTTTCATACGTTACTATTAATAGTAACTTTATTACATGAAGTTGGGTGATGGATGATGAATTGATGTTGTTAATGTGTTTATGATGATATATGGGTGTTAGATTGATGATATGAATGCTAAAAACCTAAGAATGAATGTGTAGTTCATGGGTTACCAAAAGTGGAAACTTTTGATGTTGAATGTTGATGAATCATGATGAATGTGATGTGTAGAACATGTCTAGATGATAATTTGAGTTGGAATTGGTATATTATTGATGAATTCATGAATGTCTTGGGTGTTTGATAGATTTTGGGATGTCCTTTCCTAAAAGGGAAACTTTATTTGCAAAATTCTTGGATATGAGGATTTGAGCATGTGGGACATTAGGATCATGTTGACATGTTCATGGATGATTTCTAAGTTGGTAGAATATATTGTTTGGGTTGTATGAATGTTTAGTTGGTTAGTGGTTAGTTATCAGATTTGGCCTGTTTGTGGGAATTCAAGGTAATGGGTCATATGGTGATGTTAGGAGTATGTTTGGGATGTGATTGGTCATGATTAAAACATTTGGATGACATGATTTCTGTTAAATGGTATGTTGATGATCATCATACACGCGTGCGAATCTGAGGCCCCTACTTAGTAGGATTGGCAGGGTTTAGGGTGTGAAGTCGTGAGTGGGCTTCACATGGCATGCTGCGCATGATTTGATCCTATGTATGATGCATTGGTTGTGCTGTAGCTATGTTGAGCACGATTATGTTTGAGATTCGCATGACTTGTATGATATTGGTTGTATGATGATCTAGTAAGTACATGTGATTAGTGAAGTGTCATATGTGATCAGTTGTATGTAAATCATGTGTGATGTACTGTTATGCTGTTTGAATGGAATTTCACCTATAATGTCACCAACGGGTCAAACGGGTCAACTGGGTCAAATGTGTCTTGTCTTTCTAAAACCTTGAGTTCTTGGTTTGTAGAGCACTTCGGGTTTCATTATGATTCTGTGTACACGTACTTATGTACTCATGTGTTCTAGGTGACCTCTGAGGGTTGTCTATCCACTCTTTCTTGTCAAGTTAAGCATTAAGTAATTTCTTACGCGCATCAGGTGAGTTCATGCCCCACTCTTTTACATACTCTCTTTTGGGGGAGATAGCATACAGGATTTGCAAACGCTTACTTTATATGAGTTGTGTATAGTATGATATAGTGTTGAATACCATGAAAGTCCTCACACTTTTGGATTGTTAATAATGATGATTAGCGGGAAATCTTGGGTAGTACTACTGGGTCTGACGAGCCCCACCTGTGCGACTCGAGGTCAAACGGGTGCAATTTTGTCCTAACGAACATTGTCACGACCTGGTAAGTCGTGGCAGGAGGCAACAAACGTAACACAGTCAACTTCAATCGCGAAATCACTATGATTATTACTATTTGTTTATAGACTAGCTATCTATTACTACACTTCTTATATTTTGCAACTGTTATTGGTTTATGTTTAAACGCAAACTCTTGAACTAACCAACCATTGTGTTGTCTCTTTTAATATGCTTTCTCAGGTTGAGGTTACTATTGCCTAGGAACACATTACACGGGTCAGCATCATGGTGTTGTCAGTATGTTATGAAACAATGTTTTCTGGATTATGCTTATTTAAACTTTATGCTTTGGTTTTTCATAATGCTTGGGCGCGTTTGTTTGTGCATTTTAAATCATGTTATATTGTTTTGGGGTTTTTCTGTTTTATTTAACGCTTTCACAGTATTTTAAAGTTAAACTCTGATTTTGCATGTTTGTTCATATAAAGTCGTTCTGAGTAACTAATGACTGAGATCCTGGTATGTCACACGCCTTGCGGAAAAACCCCGCACGTGGATTTTGAGGGTGTGACAATAAACTTTTTGTTGAATAAATTATCTTGAAACTTTACAACACATTTGACTATTGCAAGAATCTCTTTTGCAATAGTTTTATAATTCTTTTGACTTTCATTCCATTTTCTAGAATGAAATCTAACAAGATATTCTTGTTTATTAATTGGAGATATCTGTTTTAATATACCTCCATACCCTATATCTGAGGCATCGGTTTCAATAATCTTTTCCCATTCTGGGTTTGTTATCATTAAACAGGGAAGGTTTTGAACCTTTTGCTTAATCTTTTGAACTGCTTTAGTATGATCAATAGACCATGGCTTAGGATTTTTCCTTAGCCTATCGTATAGTAAAGCAGTATCTTCAGCCAAATTTTTATAGTAAGGAAGAATGTAATTTAAACTTCCAAGAAATCTTTGTAATTGAGTTTTATCCAGAATCTGATTTGGAAATTTGGATGCGAATTCGATACTTCTATTAATTAGAATTATATTTCCTTGGTAATGTTATGACCTAAAAATCTGACTTTAGTTTGAAAAAGTAACATTTTTGGTCTAGATATAATTAAACCATTTTTAAAATTATATTTTTGAATATTTCTAAATATTTAAAATGAGTTTCAATATCCTTTGAAAATACAAGGATATCGTCAATATAAACAATAATGAATTCACTATAAGGAATGAAAATGTCATTCATAATATTTGAAATCCTGAAGGGTCATTTTTTAACCCAAATGGCATGACATTCCATTCGTAATGCCCAACAGGTACTGTAAAAGCAGTTTTATACCTGTCTTTTTCTTCAATTTGAATTTGCCAGTATCCTGACTTTAAATCAAATTTAGAAAATATATTTGACTCGTATAACTTATCTAACAAGTCTTTCTTATTAGGTATAGGATACCTAATCCATTTTAGAACTTTATTAAGTGGTTTGTAGTTAATTAGTAACCTTGGTACGCCTCTTTCCTGTTCAGAATGTTTATTAACATAAAAGGCTGTACATGACCATGGAGACTTTGATTTTCTTATTAAATTTTTGTTTAAAAGAGATTTTATCTCTTGTTTACATAATTCCATATATTCAGAATTCAATTTTCCACTATACGAATTATTCACTATGTATTCTTGTTCTTCTATTAGAACATCCTGTGGAGTAGGCCTAGGATAATAATACATCCTTTGAGTCGGCTTATTAGCAAACTTAGATAACTTCATGATTTCATCATTGATCTTTTACTTATAATCTTCTTCTTTTAGACTGTCTTCAAAATCTGTTAACGTATTTATTTTTAGATTTTTTAAAATATTAGTTGAATCATTTAATGTTTGCATAAGATTTTCTTCAGACTTCGTTTTGAAATCTGTTACCTTAGGAGGTAATTGAATACTAGGAGTAGCAATAGATTCTTTTTCTTTTAACTGGTCATTTATTATGACGCTTTGTTTTTCCTTGAAATGGCATAAGATTTTATCCATTTTCTTTGAAATATCTTAGAGTTGTTCTCCAATTATTATCAAATAAAGATTTGAATAATTTTATTATTTTATTAAACCATTTATATGAGAAATCGTTATCTGCAAGGTTTCACCTTCCAAAAGTTTTTGAAAAGCTTGATAATATCTTTCTTCTCCTTGTTTTTCAATTTTAAAACCATTAGTAGGAGGGAAAACATTTGAAGCTATGTTTCCATTAATATTAAAATTTCTTTCTATAACAGAAATAATACTATTAGTGTATTTTTCAATAAACCATGGAACAAAAGGTATAATCTGTTGTTTTTCAGTTAACTCATCGTAATATTATTTTCTAAAAAATTCTTTGTCTGCTTTTTCAAAATTTTTGAAAAACCATGTTCTAAAAAATTCCCATTTGGGTTGGAGAAATTCATTAGAAATTTCTTCTCTTACCAGTGATCCCGGAGTAAAATCTAATTTTTCTTTTGGATTCATATTTTTATACAAAATTTATTTCTGATTCGGTTAGTTCCAGATCTATTCTAATTCCTCAAACTATATTATCCGAGTTTATTCTTAATTCATCTATTTTTCTTTCAGGAAATTCTTCCCTGATTCTAGATGTTGATGCCCTAGAAGGACTTCTAACTATGTAATCTACAGGAGAAATATAATAGTGTGATGACACCGATTTTGATAAGGAGGGTTCATATTTTATTTTATTATTTTCAAATTGTATTTGAACTGACCCTTCATTTGTTTGTGAAATATTTATTGGATTATTATCCACATATTGTTGAGATGGGCTTACTTTATCTAATACCCAAGATTCTGGAAAATTAATTTCTTCTCATTTTATTTATCTTCTAGTTGTAATATTAGCTTTACTAAAATTCGTTTCTATTAGAATTGTTTCATTTAAATGTTTATCTACCATTTTACAGTGAGGATTAAGTGTAAACAAAGGTTTATAATAAATCCTGTAACAGATACATATTACCTCTGATCCTGGTACATAGTTGTAGCCATGTGTTTTAACATTCAAAGTTAAAGCATCTAAAATATTGACATCAGACAATGATAATTGCAAATTAGGATAAACATTAAAATAAACTGGACCATGAGCCAGACTAGATTGAACAATTCCCATAAGGGATTGTTTCCAATTTAAGTTTCTAGCATCTCTCAGAGCTGCTACGAAACTTTCTGGTAAGCCTTCTAGAGTTAAAGGCTTGAATGCAATTTGCACAATACCTATATGAATAAATTTATATTCTTTTTTATATTTTTGTAAATCTCTTTTTGATAATAATTTTATTATCATTTCACCTTTGTTTAAGGAAAATGTTTCCTCGATTGTTTTAACAACTTGTTTTAATCTCAATTTTTCAAAAGTTCCTAATTTATATATTAGTTTGTAATCAATTTTTGGAATAGTCCATTTATTTAGTAAATCTAAATTATGAGGAATATCATATTCTTCCTCCATACTATTTTTAATAGTATCTTCTATTTTTAAAATATTCATATTTGAATATCATATTTAAGTGTTGAAACATACACTCATACATCAACAGAATTACCATGGCTCTGATACCATAGAAGGCAGGACCTTGTATGGGAAAAGAGCAGAAAACCATAAAACTCAGACAAGGGCAGAAGATTTAGAGAAACGATGGAACTTTGGTAAAGGGTACCTTCTTCTAAGCACTAAGTCTGTAATGACCTTCTTTTCCGCACACGAAACAACCTTTCGAATTTCTTGTGATTGTTAAGGCTTCTTCATCAGTTCACCCTGGCAGTCCTTCGCTGCATGCCCAACTTTACCACAGCGTTGGCATCGGAAGTTGTCACACCTGCCGGTGTGATGGTAGTTGCATCGATTGCACTTGGGACTTTTCCCCACATAGCCTCCTTGTCCCTACGATGTCGAGGATGACTGATTGAAATTTCGTTGTAATCAAACCTCCTTTGTTGATGGGGAGGTTGCTGCTACTTTTGTACCTATTGCTGCTACTTTTGTACCAATTGCTGCTATTGTTTTTGGCTGGTTGCTGGAGGATGAACCTTTGTTACTAATGTTCTCCCACTTTCGTTTGTTTTCGGGCACACTAGCAATCGCGCCCCGTTTGGGTAACCGTCCTAGCTCAACTGCCTGGTCAGTCAGCCTGTGGGCTGTCCGGATAGCCTGCTGTATGGTAGTGGGTTAGAAGTAGTTACCATACTCTGAATTTCGGGCACCAATCCCCGTATATAATGCTTAACCCTCTTGTGCATTTCATTCACCATCCCCGAGCATAAAGTGGCTAATTCGTGAGATCGAGTAGTATAAGCCTCAATCTCAGAACTTTGCATCTTGAGTTGCCAAAATTCAATCTCCAGTTTTTGCACTTCATTTTGGGGGCAGTATTCTTCAGTCATGATTTCCTTGAATTCATCGCAAGGCAGTTCGTTGGCTATAGCTTGACCCAGCATTTGCACCTGGGCATTCCACCAGGAAAGTGCTGCGCCTTCCAATGTCCCGATGGCATACTTCACCTGATCAGCAAGCGGGCAGTTGCATTTTGCGAAGAGAGACTCTGTCTTCTCAAACCACCATACAAGCCCCACAGCTCCTTCCGTCCCGTCGACAACCCAAACATTAGTCAGATATCCTAGACAAATAATTAGGATAATTAGTTTAACCTCTTGTTATCATTTACCTGTTGGCTGTCCCGTTTGGGCAGCAGCTACTGCCGCTTGAACATGTTTGTTGATTAAAGCAGCCAATTCCGCAGGCATCATGTTTATGGCTCCAGCACCACGGCCTCCGGTGCCACGTCCACGACCACGCCCACGTCCTCTTCCGCGTGCGTCCATTTTTCACTTTACAATTCACAAATACAATAATGAGTAACATCTAACACATTAATCTCATCGAAGTACAGTAAACAATAAGAAATAATGGATTCACCACAACCACAAAATTTATAACAAAAATAATAACCAAAGATAAATAAATTGCAAATGAGTCACAAAGTATTCCATCAATGTCAAAATTTAAGTTTGTCAGTTGGGTGGGAAACAACCCTTCCCACATAGGTTTTAGAAGAAAGAAACACTATATAGTCTAAGTCATTTATATGTAGAGCTAGTCCAATACATCGGATCCATCGCTGTCTTCCTCCATCTCAGCAGGTTCTTCCTCGGGGGCTTCCTCCGGTTCCTCTTCCGGGTCTTCCTCTTCCGAGTCTGCCACTGGTGCAGGGCTTCAGCAACCTGAAGTGCTGCAAGCTGTGCTTCCAGTTCAATAAACCTATTGTCGATCGCCATATTATGATGATCTTGCTCGTCCATGCGCCCAGTGTTGGACCAAAAGAACCAATGAGCCTGATCAGAAAAACCTTTAAGTCCCACGGACATTACAACAACTGAAGTAGTCTGCAACAGCTGAAGACATCAGCTGATAACAAGGTCTGAAGACAAAGTCTGAAGTGAAAGAGCTGAAGACAAAGTCTGAAGTGAAAGAGCTGAAGACAAAGTCTGAAGTGAAAGAGCTGAAGACAAAGTCTGAAGTGAAAGAGCTGAAGACAAAGTCTGAAGTGAAAGAGCTGAAGACAAAGTCTGAAGTGAAAGAGCTGAAGACAAAGTCTGAAGACAAAAGCTGAAGACAAAGACTGAAGACCAAGTTTCAGATGATTGTCACAACAGCTGAAGAAGACCTCTTCAGTAGTTGTGATGGTTTCCTTTCAGTAGTTGTAGTTTCTTTTCTGTACTTATAGTTTCAGTAGTTTTATGTTTCTTCGTGTACTTAGAATAATCTGAGATGTTCTCAGTTGTTGTGAACATTCTCAGTAGTTTGCTTACTTTCAGTAGTTTGTAATAATTCTGTTAGATGTCACTATCAAGTGACATCAGCAGACGTCACATTCCTATATATAAGGAATGCTGACCTAATTGTAATCGGTGCAGCTTAGGAAAACCTAGCAGCCGCCACACCGAAGCATGTGTGCATGAATGTTATTATCTCTTTGCAGAAAACCCTATATCTATATAACCGTGTACTGTTCCATTGAATATTTATTGTGTTCTTGCTATATTTGCTTAATTCTTGCTCTAATTCCGCTGTGATTCAACTCTAATTGATCAAACTTAGATCACTGATCCTAACAAATGGTATCAGAGCGGGTTAATCATTGATCGGTTTAACAATTGATCATTGAAACTGCTATTTTGATATCTATAGTTTGATCGAATTAGCATATGTGCAAGAACTGGTTATAAAGATTGATTTTCTGCTGCTTCTGGTTATTTAATTTGAGTTTCTTCTTGGTTCTTATTGAGTTTGTTGTGTTTTTGTGCAAAATCTTTTGAAACTTGATTGATTTGGTTTGAATCTGAGAATGACTACTCCATCTAATGATCCTCACAATACTGGCTCCTCAACCAAGCCTCCGATGCTGGTTAGGAGTGAGTATAACATATGGCAACGAAGAATGCTCCATCACCTGTCTGTTAACAGTTCAGGTTGTTGGACATCTGTGGTTCATGGTCCACACAAGCCTATGGTGAACAATCCGGAGACCAATCAAATGGTTCCGAAGAAGAAGGAGCAATACTCAGATGAAGATCGTAAACTGTTTGAGATTGATGCTAAAGCCCATGGAATTCTGGCCATGGCACTGCCGAATGAAATCTATTCTGGGCTTATGCATCATGAAACTGCTCATGACCTCTGGAATGCTTTGAAGGAACAATTCGGAGGAACTGATGAGGTCTTAGCAAACAACAGAGAAATCCTCGCCCAACAATATGAGACATTCTCTCATAGGAAGGGTGAGACACTGACTCAACAGTTTGAGCGTTTCTCCTGCTTGATCTCTGAACTGAAAATGGTCAAGCAAGAGTATACTAACAGCCAGATGAACAACAGATTCCTCAGATCACTGCCTGAGAGATGGGACACATACACCATTGTCCTACGCTCCAGTGCAAATCTGGATAGCCTATCTCTCACCCAACTCCATGGGAAACTGCTTACATTTGAAAGAGAGATAGAGCAGAAAAGGAAACTGGCATCATCAGGAAAGCTCTCTGATGACTTTGTACCAGGTAACACTGCCTTGGTCGGTCATGAGTCAGAATATGCTGGATCAGAAAGTCATTATGATGAGCATATAGATTTCTCTTCAAACAGTTCTGATCATGCATTTGTTGGTGTTGACAGTCATTCTGGGTGTAATAGTGATAATTTATGTTTTATCATGGATGATTTGCAAGGTATTGCTGATGATGATTTAGAAGAGATGGATATTTTGAGCCAAATGGCCCTGATCAATATCAGATCTCAAAAGTTCTACAAGAGAACTGGTAGGAAATTTCCAGGACTCTCTGGCAAAACCAAAGTTGGTTTTGACAAGAGTAAGTTGAGGTGTCACAAATGCCACAGGCTTGGGCACTTTGCAAGAGAGTGTAGATCAACTGGATCTAACTCCTCTGCACCCTTTGTGACCTTTCCAAGCAATAGTTCACAAAACAAAGGGCAACATCCTGCTAGTTCTGGTCATCACTCACAACCTCAATCTCCTGCATACTTTGTCCCTCAGGGTTCAATGCCATATCCTTATCCCTGCTATTATATGCCACAGCCAAATCCAGTTCATGTCCCTATAGCACAACAACCTCAAGCCCTACCTGAGCCTCAACCATCTCCATCACAATCTCAACCTCATCACAGCTTCTTCACACCAGGAGTTGTTGACTGGAGCAGCTTACCAGATGATCTTTCTGGTTTCAATGAGCAACTATCTGCTGGTGCTGGTCAACATGGTGGTGAACATCCTTTTGGGAATCTTGCTCTCATGGCCCTGGAGTCTACTGAGGGTTCCTGCTCAGATGCTTCATCTTCACAGGTAACCCAGATATCTTCTGAGGCTAAAGCCAAGTTATGTTCTGAATCATGCATAGCTGCCTTTGTCTCTATTAGAGAGGCAAATGTAGCTTTAATCAGTCAAAATCTTGAGCTTGAGAAAACTATTTCCAAAAGAAAAGATGAGTATGTGTCTGCACTTAATGACAAAGATGATGAGATTTACAAGCTTAAATGCCAACTTAATGATGAAAAGGCTAAGGTAGAGGTCATACTCGAGAACCACAGAAGTCTCAAAGAGACACTTGCAGCTACCCAAGTTGAGTGTGACCGATGGGTAACATCCTGCAAGGGATTTGAAATGCTTCTCAGCAAGCAAACAGCTTCAAATGTGAAGTTTGGAATAGGTTACAATCATACTGCACCACCTACTGATTTTACTTCAAAATCAATAGTAAAATCTGAAGGTGAAAGTAATTTCCAAACCACATCATCATGTGATTCATCCTCAAATGATAATACAAAATTAGAGGATGAAGTCAGTGTTAAGATCTCAGCAAATCAATTGCCTGATGGTTTAAATGCTGATAAACACATGAAGCTGAGAAATTCAGATGTTGTTCCTCAAAGTACTCCAAGTACTGAAGGGCAAGTCACAACATCTGAAAAGCATTTCAAATCTGATGAAATAAAAGGATTAACAACTGCTGAGGAATCTATCATACGGTCTTTCAGGACGGATAGAGAACAGCTGAAGAACAAGTCTTCAGTTGTTACCGATCCTTCAGTACTTAACACAAGTACTGAAAGGAGGAAAGTACTGAAGATCACACCTTCAGTAGTTTCCACTTCAGCAGTTGATCAATCCAAGATGAAGAATAAGCCATGTGAAATATGTGGTAAATTCAATCATCTATCTGATGAATGCTGGTACAAAAAGGGTTCCAAACTCAACAGAGATAAGCTCATTAAAGAAGAAATAAATAAAATGAAAAATGAGTTTGAAACCAAGTTTGTACCACAGTCATCTAAAACTGATAAACCCAAGGCCTCACCAAAATCCAAAAAGAAGGATGGGGTTTATCAGAAAACAGCTGATAGTGTTCCTCATGATAAACATCAGACGAAGTCTGTGAATTTCAAGAAGGAGGAAATGGTGGGTCACAGGAACTCATCAAAAACAAGTACTGATGTGTCAAATGAGTTGAAGGCCTTAGCAACAAATCAGACACAACTTGTTATGATGGTTCAGCATTTGTTGGGGAGAGTTAACCAACTAGATGCACCTGTGATCAAACCACTGAAAAGGAAATCCAAGCCCAAATCTAAGAATTCCATTTCAGCACCATCTCCACCTTCATCAGCTGTTAATCATGAGAAACAAGTTATGGTTAAATCTGTTGATGAAAACATACCCAAAACCAAAAAGGTTTGGGTCTCTAAAGCTAACTAGTTTCTTATGATAAATGCAGGGTTCTTCAGCATGCCAAAGAAGCATCTGGTATGTAGACAGTGGAGGATCTATGCATATGACTGGGAGCAGTTCTCTTCTTAATGACTACTCTCAAGGAAAGAAGGGATTTGTCTCATTTGGAAATGATGCTAAGGGTTACATCATCGGGAAAGGATTTGTGTCAAATGGAGAAATCAGATTTGATGATGTTAACCATGTGGAGAATCTCAAGTATAATCTACTGAGTGTTAGTCAGATGTGTGATAAAGGGCATGTTGCACTTTTCACAAGCCAGAACTGCCGGATTCTGTCTTCCAAAGTTCTGAGGCTGATTGACAAGGTATTGGATGAACATACTCTCCTGAAGGCCAACAGGATAGGAAGAGTATATGCCTTGGATTTGTCAAAGAAGATTGCGTTAAAAGGTCATCCTTGCCTGTTCTCCAAGGCCTCTCCTCAGGAATCTAAACTGTGGCATAGAAGGCTGAGTCATGTTAATCTCAAAAACATGAATCAGCTGATCCACAATAGTTTAGTGAGAGGTCTACCAATAAGTGACAACTACTGATGATCTCAGTCAACAAGTACTGATGAGCATTCGTATACTACTGTCACAAATAAGTACTGAAGTTCTTTTATCCTCAGTAGTTTTCATAACTACTGAAGACTAAATTACTTAAAAGTACTGAAGTACTCATCTGTTGAACAGAACTAATGTGGTTACAACTACTGCTGTAGTTACAACTGCTGATGTCAGAATAACAGATAAGTACTGATGACCTATGAAACATCTGAAACTCAGACAAAGTCTGATGAAGTGTTGAGGTCAGAATGAAACAGCTGATGAGCTAAGAATTGACGACAACAGCTGATGAGAAAATTTTCTCTTCAGTTGTTTCTACAACAGCTGCTTCACTTACAACTGAAGCCAAAACCATGTCTTCAGTAGTTTCACAACTACTGATGACTAACACCAAGTCTTCAGTTGTTACAACACCTGAAGCCAAAACCATGTCTTCAGTAGTTTCACAACTACTGATGACTAATACCAAGTCTTCAGTTGTTACAACTTCTGAAAGTTAAAACCAGGTCTTCAGTTGTTTTCAAACAACTGATGACAGCACAACACTTTCAGTCGTTTTATATCAGCCTTTGTCTTACCCTATAAATACCTAACCTACTTTCAGACGTTTCATTAGCCGTTTTCCGTCCTTTCTCTCTCACCAATGGCGACCATGAAACTCAAACCCAGACACAACTGTGTTGCCTACCTCTCAAATCGGCCTTCTGGAACAAATTTGATAACGCCATCGATCTTATGGTAGATTCCCAGTACCGAACCGCGTTTCTTCTGAATCCTACCATATACCCCGATTCCCTAAGCCAGTTCTGGACCAACGTCTCCGTGCAAACTAGTGAGAATGATAGCCAAATCACTCTCCAGTCGTTGGTCAACCAGAAACAGGTGGTCATCACTACGGACATCATTCGACAAACCCTAGATCTACATGATGCCACCTGTGTCACAGAATACCCGAAAGGCACAACCGATATGTCTTTCATCAACAACGGGTATGAAGGAGACTTAAGTGCTACCACCATTATGAAGAAGCACTTCCATGATGCTGAACGTCTTATCTTCCACATGGTGAATGTCTGCCTTGCACCAAAAACCTCTTCATGGGATCAAATGTCTTCCCGATGGCAACAGGTATTATACTCTATCTTTGAACGCCAAACTTTAAATTTTTCTGAGATAGTGTTTATGGAACTAAAGGATCTGGCTTGAAACCTGTGGCAAACAGATGGATATTATATCCCAGGTTTCTCATGGCCATAATTTTAACACAGCTAAAATCAGACGGCCTTGTTGGCCTTGGAGTCCCTGCTCCGGCTGTATTGCCTGAAGTATACTCCAGGCACAACTCTGACCCTACAATGAAAGGGGCTGCCCGGCTGCTCAAACCCAAGCAGCGGGAACCCACAGCCTCCACTTCCAGATCCAAAGTCCCCACCAAACCCAAAACCAAAAAGCCCAAAAAGGCTACTCAGGGAGATGAGTCCCCTGAGGATGCCCCTGTAACACCAATACAGGAAACACTTACTGGTTCTAACCCCCCAGTAGTGTCCAAGACTCCACCAACCGTAGCCGCTCAGGCATCCTCTCAACAGGATCCTGATGCAACCAAAATTGGGGATACCACAATGCTGGAACCTATCTCAATTGAGAAGGTTACCATTGAAGAGCACCAGTCACCCCGGGTGCAATCTGCTTCAACCCTATCTCCAAATGCAACCGCCCCTCAAAGCCCAACATTTATTGTTGCACAAGTGTTGAGTCAGCTGCATTCCTCTCCTCCTCCCCAGACACCAATTACAATGGGGAGAACATCTGAGGAAGAGGACCAAAATGCTGCTGATAGCCCACAGCACAGGGGTTATAATGTTCAATCTCCCCGTGTAGAGGAGGAGGTTAGAACATCTGGTGAGGCTGCCACTTCTACTGATTCAGCAAATGAACAGGATGAAGTTGGTAACATCTCTAAGACCTCACCAGAGGCAACTGCCGATGAAGGACTCAGTCCTGAGGCAGGAAGTCCCCAGAACCAAGAACAAGGGGCACATGCTACAACTGATCTACACTCAGGGCATGTACATCCTGATTCAATCAGGAGGTCAGGTGATTCAGCAAAAACTGATGATGACCTGGGCTTTTTCTATGATGTCTTAGCCCATAACACAATCCTTGAGGCTGAGGTGAGTAGACTCAAAGAACTGCTTGCCAAAATGTCTCAGGATCAAAGTCCATCTGCCCCAATAAACCCACAGATGGCACCTTCATCTGAAGGTTTCCCAAACACTCCGCCACTTCACTCAACTGAGCCACCAGCCACTGTTGTTGGCACCACCTCTCAGGGACAGAACCCCTCTGAGCAGATGGTTGCTACATTTCAAACTTCCTTACCTCTCATCACTCCCATCATCAATGAGATTGTACATAAAGCCATTGATGAGAGGATCTCCTCGACTCTAAAAACACTTGTTGATGATGCTGTGCACAAGAAGC
Organism: Flaveria sonorensis; assembly: GCA_025506505.1. Taxonomy (NCBI): domain Eukaryota; kingdom Viridiplantae; phylum Streptophyta; class Magnoliopsida; order Asterales; family Asteraceae; genus Flaveria; species Flaveria sonorensis. Next base: position 36,729,853 of record CM046438.1, on the reverse strand, counting down.
TTTCTGCCATTCAAACCCCTGAACCCAATGCACCCAAAAAGGGGGAGTCTAAGGTAGTGAAAGAAGGAAAGAGAAAGAGAGTGGAAGAGGATAAACAACAAGAAAAAGAACAGGAAAAACAGCTGATCACATACAAGAGAAAGAAAAGTGCTGGAACTCAAAAGCCTGATGAAGAGAAATCATTGGAAGATCTGATTAAAGAAGCTGATGAAGCTCACAGCAGATCAATGGACAAAATAATAGATCAACTCTTCAGACAGGGCTTTGATACAGCCACATTAGACACTGAGATCAGAAGGCTGGAGATTAATGAGATACAAGAAAGATGGGCCAGTTATAGTGTAATGGAAAGGGAGAGGTTGGAGATAATGATCCGGTTTGTTGCAAAATACTTGGGAAGATCATTAATTGAGATTAAATCATGGACCAGAGACAGTATTCTGGCAATAACCACCAGAATCTGTGCTTCTGAAGAATTCAACAAGGGGTTGATTATAGAAGCCTTAGACGAAGCAGGTGCTGGGAAGAGAACTGATATGGCCAAGCTTTCCAAAGCCAAACTCACCATAAAAATGCTAGATCAGCCTTCCCAAACTCCCTCTCAAAAACAACCAACCCCACAACTCTCCAAATCAACTCAACCCTCAAAACCAACTCCCTTACCCCAAAAACCACCTCAAACCACATCCAGTGATGCACCCAGAAGGAGGAGAAGGGTGTTGAGGATGGAAGAAGAAGAAGAAGAAGATGATGAAGAAGATAGTCTGCCAATCTCTGCTGTTCTAAAATTACCTGAGCCCAGAAGTCAACAAATGATAACACCAGACTTTCAGAGGCAAATGGTGAAAGTTAAGATTGAAGAAGAAGAACAACAGAAACAGCACGATGAGCAACTTTTGAAGATGATTGACAAAGAGTTTCCTCAGTCATCATCTATACAAGCCATGAAGAAACATGCTCAAAGGCTGTATGCTCTCAGGTATACCTTTCAATATCAAAAGGAGAGAGTAAGGATTTGGCCAGACCCCAGGGTTAGTTCTAGAATTCATAAGAAATCCATACCAAGTAGATACAATGGCCAAGTGAGAAAGACCATAGATGCTGCTATTATGTTGGCCATTGTAGTCTCACCCTGGGAAATACTTGAAGACTTCAAGAGAGCCTACAAGTCAAAGATGACCCCTCAAACTCTAATGGAGAACAAAATGGTCAAGAAGGGGTTGTTATACAAGAGGCTTGAAGAGATCAAGAAGAATGAACTCCAGTTGTTATTAGAAGGGACTCACCCAGATGAGTTTGCTTACAGAGAGATAACAACTGTTGAGTTGAAAAATGGAAAGACGATAAAGTACTTATCAGAGTACTATGGCCCAGAGTTCTTCTTCGAAGGAGAAGCAGAAGAACTCACTAAGGAGGAACAAGTTGTTCTCCTTGAGGCCTACGTCAGAGAGTCTTATAGACTCATCAATGGGAAGTAGGTTTCATGGTTGGGATAACGGCTCTGTGTCCAGTTCCCCAAGACAGAGTTCCCTTCCATCCTTTGACATTCACATCTACTGAAACCTGTTCCCTGGCCTGTGCTTATCCGATATCTCTAAAGCTGATCAAGAGAGTATTTCTGCCAAGAATAAGTGGGACCTCAATAAGCTTAAAGGTTTTGGCTGCATTGGTTCAGGGGGAGTTTGTTGGACCAAAAGAACCAATGAGCCTGATCAGAAAAACCTTTAAGTCCCACGGACATTACAACAACTGAAGTAGTCTGCAACAGCTGAAGACATCAGCTGATAACAAGGTCTGAAGACAAAGTCTGAAGTGAAAGAGCTGAAGACAAAGTCTGAAGTGAAAGAGCTGAAGACAAAGTCTGAAGTGAAAGAGCTGAAGACAAAGTCTGAAGTGAAAGAGCTGAAGACAAAGTCTGAAGTGAAAGAGCTGAAGACAAGTCTGAAGTGAAAGAGCTGAAGACAAAGTCTGAAGACAAAAGCTGAAGACAAAGACTGAAGACCAAGTGTCAGATGATTGTCACAACAGCTGAAGAAGACCTCTTCAGTAGTTGTGATGGTTTCCTTTCAGTAGTTGTAGTTTCTTTTCTGTACTTATAGTTTCAGTAGTTTTATGTTTCTTCGTGTACTTAGAATAATCTGAGATGTTCTCAGTTGTTGTGAACATTCTCAGTAGTTTGCTTACTTTCAGTAGTTTGTAATAATTCTGTTAGATGTCACTATCAAGTGACATCAGCAGACGTCACATTCCTATATATAAGGAATGCTGACCTAATTGTAATCTGTGCAGCTTAGGAAAACCTAGCAGCCGCCACACCGAAGCATGTGTGCATGAATGTTATTATCTCTTTGCAGAAAACCCTATATCTATATAACCGTGTACTGTTCCATTGAATATTTATTGTGTTCTTGCTATATTTGCTTAATTCTTGCTCTAATTCCGCTGTGATTCAACTCTAATTGATCAAACTTAGATCACTGATCCTAACACCCAGTAAGTGCCACCACATTACCTGTCAGTGTGTAATGTCCTCCTATAGCCATCGAGAGTCGTTCTTCAAGCGTATCCATTCGCAATCGTAGTTCTCGCACTTTGAGTCTCAGGTCGAAATTTTCACCGGTGAAATTCCTGACACGCTGCCGCTCGGTGTCCAGCGCAGCCACTAGTGCAGCAAATGCTTGCTCTTGAGGAATATCCAAAGTAGGAAGTGTATTAGATGTGGATGTTGTCGATGATCTTGTCCGTGGTCGGGTAGGGGCTACCGGTGGTACTCGCTCCCGGTAAGTAATGTGACGTATGAAGGTAAGATAGTAATCCCAGTCGGGCGGGCGGTCAAGTTCAGGTATCGTGAATGGTGATCCCAATCGACTTCTTCAGATGGATACGGGTGTCAAGGCCAGTCCGATCCCTGGTCAGGTATGGGTGAGTAGGGAGGTGACTCAGATCTCACGGGTCTCTTACCCAAGTTACGCGACGACGATGCCATGCTGCGAGGTACATGATGCGTATGCCAATGAGTATACAGTAAGGAGAGTAAGCGACAAGTAACTAACAACTGTGCGGTTATAGTCTAGTGTGTGTATGCAACCTAGTTCCCTATAACCAATGGCTTTGATACCAATCTGTCACACCCTCGAAATCCACGTGCGGGGTTTTACCGCGAGGCATGTGACATACCAGGATCTCAGTCATTAGTTACTCAGAACGACTCTATATGTACAAACATTCAAAATCAAAGTTTAACTTTAAATACTGCGGAAGCATTAAATAAAACAGAAAAACCAAAACAATGTAACATGATTTAAAATGCACAAACAAACGCGCCCAAGCATTATGCAAAACCAAAGCATAAAGTTTAAACAAACATAATCCCGAAAACATTGTTTCATAACATGCTAACAACACCATGATGCTGACCCGTGTAATGTGCTCCTAGGCAATGATAACCTCAACCTGAGAATAGCATACTAAAAGAGTCAACACAATGGTTGGTGAGTTCAAGAGTTTGCGTTAATCATAAAATAGTAACAGTTGCAAAATATAAGAAGTGTATTGCAATAGATAGCTAGTCTATACACAATTAGTAATAATCATAGTGATTTCGCGATTGAAGCTGACTGTGTTACGTTTGTTGCCTCCTGCCACGACTTACCAGGTCGTGACAATGTTTGTTAGGACAAGATTGCACCCGTTTGACCTCGAGTCGCATAGGTGGGGCTCGTCAGACCCAGTAGTACTACCCAAAATTTCCCGCTAATATCATTATTAACAATCTGAAAGTGTGAGGACTTTCATGGTATTCAGCACTATATCATACTTTACACAACTCATATAAATAAAGCGTTTGTAAAACCAGTATGCTATCTCCCCCAAAAGAGAGTATGTAAAAGAGTGGGGCATGAACTCACCTGATGCGTGTAAGAAATTACTTAATGCTTAACTTGACAAGAAAGAGTGGATAGACAACCCTTAGAGGTCACCTAGAACACATGAGTACATAAGTATGTGTACACAGAATCATAATGAAACCCTAAGTGCTCTACAAACCAAAGAACTCAAGGTTTTAGAAAGACAAGACACATTTGACCCAGTTGACCCGTTTGACCCGTTGGTGACATTATAGGTGAAATTCCAATCAAACAAGCATAACAGTACATCACACATGATTAACATACAAACTGATCACATATGACACTTCATTACCCACATGTACTACCTAGATCATCATACAGCCAGATATCATACAAGTCATGCGAATCTCAAACAATTATCATGCTCAACATAGCTACAACACAACTAATGCATCATACATAGAATCAAATCATGCATAGCATGCCATGTGAAGCCACTCACGACTTCACACCCTAAACACTGCCAATCCTACTAAGTAGGGGCCTCAGATTCACACGCGTGTATGATGATCATCAACATACCATTTAACAGAAATCATGTCATCCAAAATGTTCAATCATGATCAACCACAAACCAACAATAGTCCTAACATACCCATAAGACCCATTATCATGAATTCCCACAAACAGGCCAAATCAGATACCTAACCAACTAAACATTCATACAACCCAAACAATACATTCTACCATCTTAGAAATCATCCATGAACATGCCAACATGATCCTAATGTCCCAAACATGCTCAAATCCTCATATCCAAGATTTTGTGCAAATAAAGTTTCCCTTTTGGGAAAGCACATACCAAAATCTATCAAACACCCAAGACATTCATGAATTCATCAATAATATACCAATTCAAACTCATGATAGCATCTAGACATGATCAACAACATCCAATTACCATAATTCATCAACTTTCATAGCCAAAAGTTACTATCTTTAGTAAGACATGAACTACAACATTTATTCTTGGATTTCTAGCATTCATATCATCAATCTAACACCCAATTATCATCATAAACACATTAACAACATCAATTCATCATCAAATCACCATATTCATGATAATAAAGTTACTATTATTAGTAACCTATGAACAACGCATCAAAAACGTAACTTTCTTGCATAATCAACGTTAACTAACATCTATACAATCTAACTAACATAATAACATCAACAAACAACCAAGAATCGACCTTCAATTGCAGATTTCGAACTAGGGTTTCGGCCACAATGAAAAACCATGAAAAACTTGTAAAATTCTAACCTTTAATCGTGTAATGGCTTGCAATTGATGATTCTAACGCGTTGTATGGCTTGTAATCGACCAAAATCGAAGCTTTCTTGCTTGTTCTTGCTAAAATTCAAAGTGTGTGTGTGTGTTTGGGGGTGATTGCGTCCGAAGGGGTGGGATTAGGGTTGGGTTTTGATTTTGTTTTATTTAATAATCCATAATTACCCTTTTAACCCTTATAATTTGTATTTTATAAAGATTAGGCTTTTAAATATTTTTAAATAGTTTGTAACTACTAAACACAGTTATTATTAGTCACAAATAATAATCATGCATAATTTTCATTTGTCAAAAAGCACACGAAATAAATATAACACGTTTCCACTTTACGCGATAAAATTCACAATTAATCGTTAAATCACATAAACACATAAGCACAACATAATAATCACATTATTAACTAATTTATTATCAGATAATCATTATTAATTATTATTAAGTCACCAACTTTTAACGACAACTAGTGTGTGCTCACGACACGTGTATTCAAGGCTTAACGGAACTAACGGAGTTTGATAACGGAAAATTACCGGATGTCACAAGATGTGTGTAGAATAATATATATAAATGGAGGTTTGTGTTGTGTGGTGTGCACTATGTGTAGCAGTGTGTGTGAGAGTTTATGAATGAAGTGTGTTTGTGCTAGTCTCATGTGTGTGTGAATTATGTATGTGTAGGTACATGTATATTGGGTGTATGTTAATGTTTATATGTATGTTGGCATATATATATATTGTGTGTTGGTTGGGTTATATATATATATATATATATAGTTGGGTAAGTCGATACATTGTATGTGTATAATAATACGAGTATATAAATATATGTATATTTAACGTGAATATGAAATTATATAATTGAGCGTGTTCATATGATAATATATATATGGGTTGAAATGAGTATAAATATATTATCGTGTTATAAATCGAGTATGACGTGTATGATTATACGATTATAGATATAAATATATACGTAAATAATAGTGTGTGTGTATATAACATGTTAGAAATATATTAAATATATAAATTAAGAATATAATAATAGTGTATTTACTAATTATATATATATATATATATATATATATATATATATATATATATATATATATATATATATATATGCCTAACTATACGAGTAATCAAATTATTATATATACGTATATAAATATAAATAAATATATGTCTTTTGAGCGAGTCGCGCGATACACCGAAACCGACCCAAGATGGAAACGAAATTATTAAGACGCTTATTGAACGTGTTTATAAGTTCAATTATCTTCTATCATAGGTGTTTGATTGTTGGTTCCCACGCGTTATGTGAAGTCTATCATTTTCTTTTGTTATTGCTCGTATCCAATCAATGTGAGTTTCGCGGCCCTGTTTTCATTTCAATTATTTATAAACTTAGGGGAAAAAATATGCTCATCCTTTTTATGCTGTGAACTCATTTAAATTTTTGGGACTATTGTGTTTACTGTTGGTAAGTTAATATCTAATAAATGCATGAGTTAGGTGTGTGGTTCTTTATTCACAACTATTTAACTCCGATGTTGGAGCCGACAGACAGGTATTGATAGTACTATTGGGCTGACACCCCCACCCTTGTTTGTTAGTATACTAGTTGGGACTGACAGTGACCACGGACGAGCCCTAGGGTGAATATGTTCCGACAAGATCTGTGTGTACGTTTATAGGTTTAGTTGTGAGGCTTATGTTTACATGTGATATTGCTTACTTATAACTGTATACACTTATGTCCTATCAAACTATACACAACATCAAATTTTTGTTTATTATTTAAACCTACAAACTTACCAACAATATATTAACCTTTTGAGCATATCTTTTCAAGTAACAACTATTGAGGATAGCTAAGGATGTTGCCTTAGTGATGACCTTAAGGAATGCATATTAAACTCGCTTGGCGTATTTGACAATTATGTTTCTTTTTGGATTATCTTGGTTGATCATATTTTCATTCACATGTTCTCGGGTTGTGGGATTTAAATTTCATTTCAACTATTTGACTAGGTTATGTTGTGGAATTGACTAGCTACGACACAAGTCTCCATTTGTGTCGGGTGACGTCATGACACGTTGGTTTTTCTCATTTAATGCATCTCTATTAATGATCAATGTGTTATGATGATCCCGTCTGTTACATCCTCGTGTTTCCGCTATAAGCGGGGGTCAGACAATAGCAAGCTGCACTAATGTGGCCTTCCAAACCTTGGTCATAAAGCTGAATTTGTCGACTGAACCTCACCTTTTTCCTTATATGATTCATTGGCTCAATCACGGTAAAGGCCTTCAATTTACATATAGAGTGTTGTTATCTTTTAGCATTCGTAATAGGTAGGTGTGATATTATTCCCATGGATACATTCCATATTTTGTTAGGGAGGCCTTGGTTATTTGATAAAAGGGTCATGCATGATGGCTACAAAAATACATACGCCTTCACTCATGGCAACAAACGTATAATCCTAACTCCCATTAATCCCACACCCGCCTCACCACCTCGACCCCTCCCCTTAAGTACTCTCATCCAATCTGAGTTGCATGAGTTTCTACCCACCAAAGAACTCATTTTCTTAGACTTGATGACGAGGGACTGACTACCACACCTGTATTCCACCCGTTAGTCCAACCACCCACTGTTGGCCTCCTATTCCCACATGTTCCCGGAAGAAATCCCAGCTGGCCTTCAATCATCACACTCTTCTTTAGTAGTCAAACAATTTTCTTATTGGTTCATGTATTAACTTCAATCTTGAATCTTTAAACCATCTTGTTGGCACCCACCCTGCATGCATGCCAAACCTTAATAGTTTATTTTAATTAGTAACATGTTAGTGGTCGTTGTCTTATGAACCAATCACTTTTTTTGTTTTGTTTATTTCCCAAAATCAATCTCCAGAGTGGGTACCATCAAATTCGCATTCATGAGGGTGACGAATGGAAGAATGCCTTTAAAATAAAGGAGGGTTTGTATGAGTGGCTTATCATGCCTTTTGGGTTGTCTAACGCCCCAAGTACTTTTATGCGATTAATGACCCAAACCATGAAACCGTTTCTTGGAAAATTTGTGGTTGTCTACTTTGATGACATTCTAATATATAGCCAAACTGATGCACTACTCACTTCCAACAAGTTTTTAAAGTTCTATCCAAGGAACAACGTTATGGGAACCTACAAAAATGTTGTTTTTCACTAAATAGGTATCATTCTTGGGCTATATTGTTTCAGGTATAGGCATTTCAGTTAATGAAAAGAAAATACAAGCCATTAAGGATTGGCCTACTCCGACATCTATTCAACAAGTCCGTAGTTTTCACGGCTTGGCCTCACTCTACTACCGCTTCGTCAAGCATTTCAATACTATAGTCGCTCCCCTCATTGAACTCACCAAGCTGAAACATTTCTAATGGAATGAGCAACTGCAGGCTGCGTTTGATGAACTCAAGCGTCGTTTATCTTCCACCCTGGTTCTTGCGCTCCCGTGTTTGAATGATGTTTTTGAGGTTGAGTGTGATGCCTTCGGGGTCGGTATTTGCGCCATTCTTTCTCAACGTGGACGACCTATTGCCTACTTCAATGAAAAGGTGTTGACGCTCTATCCCGTAAACATCAATTGCTCACCACTGTCAACCCGACTTCTCGATTTTGAGGCACTCAAGCAGGATTAATTATCAGATCCATACTTATTTACTTGCTCCTCCACATACCCATCTAGCCTATTTCACATTATTCATGGATATTTGTTTTAAGGTACTCACCTTTGCATCCCTAAAAATAGCCTTCGGAAAGTTTTAATCTAAGAAGTTCATGAAGGTGGTTTAGCCGGACACGTTGGTGTCGAGAAAACACATGCCCTCCTCAGTGGGTCCTTTTATTGGCTGCGCCTCATTCGTTGAACATTTGATTAAACGTTCTACCACCTGCCAAAGATCAAATGCCCATTCTCTACCACAAGGTCATCTCATGTCTCACCCTGTTCCTAAGACCCCATGGGAGGATATTAGCCTTGACTTTATTATTGGCCTACCCCGTATCAATGCCACAAAGACTACATTACGGTCGTTGTGGACCGCTTCTCCAAAATGGCACACTTTGTACCCTGTCACACCACACATGAAGCAATATAAATTGCTGCCTTTTATTATATGGAAATTGTACGTTTACATGGCACACCCCATCTATGATCAGCGATCGCTATGTTAAATTTCTTAGTCATTTCTGGCTCACCTTGTGGATGAAATTGGGCACTTTAGCACTAGGTTCCATCCCCAAACTAATGGCCAAACTAAGGTCACGAACTGGACCCTTGGTGTCTTACTTTGAGCAGTTATCGGTAACAACCAACGACAGTGGGATGAATTAGTGAGTCATGCAGAATTTGCTTACAAGCGGGCTCTACACAAGACTACCGGTCATAGTCCTTTCGAGATCGTTTATGGTATTAATCCTCACACTCTATTGGATTTTTTGCAACTGGATTTAAGTACTAAATTCAGCCAAGACGTCACTACCCATGCTTAGGAAATCAAATACCTCTATATGAAGATTGGTGACCGCATTTCTAAGATGAATGAACGGGTTTAGCACCGGTTTAACAAAGGACGCCGACTTATGACCTTTCATCAGGCAATTTGGTTTGGATTCATCTTTGCAAAGAGCTATCTTCCTGGTTCCTATGGAGTCTCTACTACATTCAAATGTTTCTAACTTACAACCTCTTTATGATCCTGCTGATCCCCTCCCAAGTTTGAGGACAAACTTGTTTTTAGAGGGGGAGGATGTTGGCACCCACCCTGCATGCATGGCAAACCTTAATGATATGGCAGACCAATTGAATCGCCCAGCAACCTAGTGGATCACTCGCATCATTGCTGCCCCATGATCTATCTTTCTACATGTGATTTTATTTTAATAGTTTATTTTAGTTAGTAGCATGTTAGTGGTTGTTGTCTTATGAACCAATCACCTTTTTTGTTTTGTTTATTTCCCAATTTCCTTTACGTGGGTTAGTAGGTGGTCCATTAACTTATAGTTAGTTGCTTTGCAATTCCTCTATGTAATTCTCAAAATTGAATGAATCAAGTAGAGAGAATTCAAACAATTTTAGTTTGTATTTACAAGCTATATCTATTTCTAGTCTTTGGCATGATAGGTGGTGTTCTTTGGAGCCCAACGTTGAAGCTAGTGGTGTTATCTATATCTAGCATTAAATTTGGATTAGCCCTAGGTTGCTAATTCGTGTGGTGTATCTATATCACGAGGTAGCTGTAGATCCTTTTTTGACTAGTTTCCTTGACCCGATCTTGGATTTGTAGGCTCGTTCTACAACATTTGGTATCAGAGCTATGCCCGCTCGTCTCTTTCGCCTAATCACTGATTTTAACCTGTTGATCTTCAGTGTACCATGGACACAAGAAGTACCACCGATTTGAAGAAAGTCTCGATGCAGTTGAGGTTGATAAGAAAGCCATGAATCTACAGTTACAACAGTTGCAAGAACATATTCGAGAATTGAGTCTCAAAGACCACCACCAAAAGAAAGATGATGATGCCGAGGAAGACAATGAATCTAGAACCAATGGTAAAGAAGGATCCAACAACTAGTATTCGAGTGATATCAAGGTGGATATCCCTGAATATGATGGGCGACTCGATCCTGATGAGTTTTTCGAATGGCTACGAACCGCTGAGCGAGTCTTCGACTACAAACAAACCGTAGAAGAGAACAAAGTAAAGATCATCACATTGAAGCTTCGTATGTATGCTTTCACTTGGTGGGCAAACACTTGCTCTAAATGTGAACGGATGGGTAAGGCGAAGATCCGTACTTGGAAAAAAATGAAGAAGCTTTTGAAATAAAAATTGTCGCCTTCATTTTATGTTCAAACTAGTTTTGAAGAACTACATGGCCTCAAACAGGGTTCTCGAACTGCTAAAGAGTACTCCCGAGATTTCAAACACTTATTAATGAAATGTGATCTGCAAGAAGATGAACCCCAAACCTTGGTTCGACATTTGACTGGTTTGGAACCCTGGGTCAAGCATGTCATTGAACTACACCCTTATACCACTCTAGAAGAACTCATGATTCTCACCCATAAAGTCCATGCCCAACAGAAGTCTAAAACCAATCCTCAACCTAACCGCCCTTTCATCAAGCCTGCCTAGTTTTCTAAACCTTTTAACAAGCCCACATCTTCTACCACTGAAAAATTTAATCCATCCACTGACTCCAACCTTGCAGATCCAAACACCTTGACATTGTTTCCAATGCCAAGGCCTCGATCACATCGCGTCGGAATGCCCAAATAAATGACTTCTTACCCTGACCGACTTTTACTCAGCCGGAAGTAATTATTTTGATGGTACATGTGCTGAAGAAGAAACCCTTCAATCCGATATCAAAAGTGTCATTGGGCCTGATGATGGAGAGTGTCTCGTTGTTAAACGAGCCCTCAACAATACACCTATTCTTGGAGAGCATCTACAACGTGTAACATTTGACACTTTTGGAAACATGAACCCGAACCCGATTTGTTTTTCACACAATAGAAAAATTCATCATTTAATTATTTTATTTATTTTGATTATTCAAAATACAATAAATGTGTTATTTAATTAATTTTATGAGTTGTATTATTAAAATTTCATTTATTATATAACTTAACCAATTTAAAATAATTTTATAATTTATGAAAATAAATGTTTACAAATTGATAAAGTTTTAATTGTTACTTATGAGTTTAATTATTAAATTTAAATAAATAATTAAATTTCAAGGTTTAACAAATTTATAAAGTTTACAATTATAAATGCTTGACAAATAATTTTTGTTATTTTTAAAATAGGGTTCTAAAAGTTAAGGGTGAAAATGGTAATATTCTAACCTTAATTCTAAAATTTTAAGCATAAGATAACAACCTTTCAAAAACCAGGGACCAAAGGTGTAAATTTCATTTTAACCCCAACCCATACCCACCCCCATGTCGCCCCTTCTGTTCCGGCCAACATTCTGGCCATCTCCGGCAAGTCGCACATACCCAAAATTAATTAATTTCGAATCAAATTAACCTCCCCTTAACCTTCGCGCATCAGTTTTGAACATGTGGCCCGTTTCCATTAAATTTTTTGGATGTTATGATTGTGTACTCGAAACCGAAACCTTCGATTCAAAGCCATTGATCGTTCGATGTGAAACAGATAAAATCAGTGCTATATAATTGGGTTAAAGTTCCTAGTTGATGCTTTTAAACTATATGCACTCTAAATTTCATCTAACAACACACACCCACATTGATATTTAGCAACTCGAACTCATTGGCCTGCAACTTGGTGTTCATCATGTTTTGAGCATGTTTAATCGAATTTATGATAGGGGTTTTGATCCTCATCACCTGAGGAAACTGAACGCACCCTGAATTTGATCATATTATCATCATCTTTTCGAATTCAATCCATTCAGTATCGCAGTTCTTCTTCGTTTTAACATCATCAATTCGATGCTAATCCAGGTAATTAAACACACACACAAATATTCGTATTATCATCATGACTGAAAGCCCCATAATCGGATTCATTGTCATCATTGATTGGGCGTTCAAATTGGCAAACTCAAATCCTAGGATTTATGTAATTTGGGGAAAGTTAAGAAATCTTGTTTCTACTGAAGAAAATCGATATATAACCAAATCTGGGCCTTAGCCAGACCCGTTTATGCTCTCAACATTCTCACAGGGCACCCGGGTTCGACCCCGGGCACCCTCAAGTTCTCTTTTAAACGATTATTTTTAGTAAATTAATTCCAGAAAGTTTTATCATAATATTAAATTAACATAAAAATTACTTTGTTAAATACGATTATTCTAGAAATCATTATTTAATTTTTGAAGGTTAAAAAAATAACTTTTCATTTTCTTTATTTTTAAAGGATTAAATCTTTTATAAAAATATTATAAAAATATATTTTTTAAACCAAATATACATTATCTTAAATTATTTTAAACTAGTATTCTACAAATTATTTAAATAATTATTTATTTCTTAGACCAAGTTTTAAATAATTAATTCTTTTTTTTACGCTTTATATTTAAACATTATTAAATCAATCATTACAAATTAAAATAGAAATAATATTTAAAATTCTATTTTACTAATTACTTATCATTATTTCCAAACTTAATCATTTAATAAATTTATTCTATTTAATTTAAACTAGCCACATTATTTTAAAACTATTTATATAAAACCTAAATCCCAAATTGAAACCCTAATCAAAATATAGTACTTCGATCATTATTATTTTAACAAAAGACACCAAACCATAAGTTGAATTATGAGGAAAATTTCGTGCCTAGTTTAGCATTCTAGCATTTTCAAAACACTTATAATTATCAATATGAGTATTCATATCCCATTTTTCATGTTTTTTTGGGAAAATTATGTGATTTATATTCGATCATTGTTATTTATTGTTATTCTATTCAAAATTCAATTCTATACATGCTATGTTATTACTTGTAATTATGTGTGCCTAGTTAGATAAACTATATGAGAATACAATCATTAGTTCATGTAACCACGGTAATAATAATAGATCTATTGGTTTAACAAACTCACCCCACTTGTTTATTCGTGTGGTAATTGAAACCAGAATCATTCATTCTATAAGGCTTCGTCTATGGACCGAGTCAATTCAGTCATTAGGTTTGATTGTGTTGGTTGATATTTTATGTTACACAATTGCATTTACAAGTCTTTACATTGTCATGTGAATTGAATTATTTTCAATCGTTGTAATCAATCTATATATGTATTTAAAGCTGTGTTTACTCATTAGTTTACTCTTTATTTTTTCACATGATTTTAGTTATGCTGATTAGTGAATTTCTTCATGCTCATTTAGGACTTGGACCTACTTTAATAAAGAGCTTTCGTTATATTTATTTGGATTATTGTTTATTATAATGGATTATTTGATTAGTATTGTTCAACGAACGTAACATTTAGTATTATTTCAACACAATTACAACAAGTTTTTGAAGTTCTATCCAAGACACAACTTTATGGGAACCTACAAAAATGTTGTTTTTCACTAAATAAGTATCATTTTTGGGCTATATTGTTTTAGGTATTGGCATTTAAGTTGATGAAAAGAAAATACAAGCCATTAAGGATTGGCCTAATCCGACATCTATTCAACAAGTCCGAAGTTTTCATGGCTTGGCCTCATTCTACTGCCGCTTCATCAAGCATTTCAGTACTATAGTCGCTCCCCTCATTGAACTCACCAAGCTGAAACATTTCTAATGGAATGAGCAACCGCAGGCTGCGTGATGAACTCAAGCGTCGTTTATCTTCCACCCTGGTTCTTGCGCTCCCGTGTTTTGATGATGTTTTTGAGGTTGAGTGTGATGCCTACGGGGTCAGTATTGGCGCCATTCTTTCTCAACGTGGACGACCTATTGCCTACTTCAACAAAAAGGTGCTAACGCTCTAACTCGTAAGCATCAATTGCTCACCACTGTGTCAATCCCGACTTCTTGATTTTGACGCACTCAAGCAGGATTAATTATCAGATCCAGACTTTGGAGACTTGTTGACTTGCTCCTCCATACACCCATCTAGCCTATTTCACATTATTCATGGATACTTGTTTTAGGTTACTCACCTTTGCATCCCTAAACACAGCCTTCTGAAAGTTTTAATCTAGAAGTTCATGAAGGTAGTTTAGCAGAACACGTTGGTGTCGAGAAAACACATGCCCTCCTCAATGGGTCCTTTTATTGGCCCCGCCTCATTCGTGACATTGAACATTTGATTAAATATTCTGCCACCTGCCAAAGAGCAAATGCCCATTCTCTACCCCAAGGTCTCCTCATGTCTCATCCTGTTCCTAAGACCCCATGGGAGGATATTGCCTTGACTTTATTATTGGCCTACCCCGTACTCAATGCCACAAAGACTCCATTATGGTCGTTGTGGACCGCTTCTCCAAAATGGCACACTTTGTACCCTGTCACACCACATATGATGTGGTACAAAATGCTGCCCTTTATTTTAAGGAAATTGTACGTTTACATGGCACACGCCATCTATTATGAGCGATCACGATGTTAAATTTCTTAGTCATTTCTGGCTCACCTTGTGGAAGAAATTGGGCACCAAATTAAAGTTTAGCACTAGCTTCCATCCCCAAACTGATGGCCAAACTAAGGTCACGAACCGGACCCTTGGTGTCTTACTTCGAGCACTTATCGGTAACAACCAACGAAACTGGGATGAATTAGTGAGCCATGCAGAATTTGTTTACAACAGGGCTCCACACAAGACTACCGGTCATAGTCCTTTCAAGATAGTTTACGGTATGAATCCTCACACTCCATTGGATTTGTTGCAACTGGATTCAAGTACTAAATTCAGCCAAGACGGCACCACCCATGCTCAGGAAATCAAATACCTCTATAAGAAGATTGGTGACCGCATTTCTAAGATGAATGAGCGGGTTCAACACCGGTTTAGCAAAGGATGCCGACTTATGACCTTTCATCAGGCAATTTGGTTTGGATACATCTTTGCAAGGAGCGATCTTCCTGGTTCCTATGGAGTCTCTACTACGTTCAAATGTTGCTAACTTACAACCTTTTTATGATCCTGCTGATCCCCTCCCAAGTTTGAGGACAAACTTGTTTCAAGAGGGGAGGATATTGGCACCCACCCTGCATGCATGGCAAACCTTAATGATATGGCAGACCAATTGAACCGCCCAGCAACCTAGTGGATCACTCGCATCATTGCTGCCCCATGATCTATCTTTCTACATGTGATTTTATTTTAATAGTTTATTTTAATTAGTAGCATGTTAGTGGTTGTTGTCTTATGAACCAATTACCTTTTTTGTTTCGTATATTCCCCAATTTCCTTTACATGGGTTAGTACGTGGTCCACTAACTTACAGTTAGTTGCTTTGCGATTCCTCTATGTAATTCTTAAAATTAAATGAATCAAGCAGAGAGAATTCGAACAATTGTAGTTAGTATTTACAAGCTATATCCATTACTAGTCTATCTTTGGCAGGATAGGTGGTGTTCTTTGGAGCCCAACATTGAAACTAGTTGTGTTATCTATATTTAGCATCAATTTTGAGTTAGCCCTGCATTGCTAATTCGTGTGGTGTATCTGTATCACGAGGTAGCCGTATATTCCTTTTTGACCCGTTTCCCTGACCCGATCCTGGATTTGTAGGCTTGTTCTACAACACATTTGCATCACCAGTTCATTCACATTAGCATATAACCATTCACATCACCATATACCCTGTCGCATTGAACCTATTCGCATCACCTTAGAACCCGTCCACAATTGCTCACTGTAAAATCATTCGCATAGCACATAAAATCACCCATTCGCATCGAACCCATCCGCATTACCTTAGAACCCATCCGCTTTCACCTTAGAACCTATCCATATCGGTCACTGTACGTACATTGCATCATAGTATTATATTATATTATTATTATGGTTTAGTAATGATTATAATTAGGGTTGAGCCACGGGTCCGTTTAGGTTTTAAGATTTCATTGTAAACTCTAATAATAATATAGTCTAATACATAGATCATTTGCATTGCACATAAATCATTCGCATTGGATCAGACCACACTCGCATTTAATCACATCACATTCTCATTAAACATAAACATGCATCCGTATTGCATTAGCCTTGGAGTTATCTGCATCGACCATCATTCAATCCACATATTTTCATCCGCCTTGACACGATAAGCATCTGCATTGAATAGTTAACCATCCACATTGAACTTGTAGGTTAAAATCCGAATTGCAAATAATGTTCAATCGCATTGATAAATAATTCAACCGCGTTGAATTATACTTTACCAAACGAGGTGATAACGAACCCACATGAGATGATGACGACTTTGACCACGAGTTGACTTTGACACTTTGACTGCGAGTTGACTTTGACTTACTTTGACTTTTGATAAATAGTTTCTAGCAAATGTGATCTTTAATGAACTCAACAAGATTGTCTGTTCTATACTTCTTCCATCTTGACTTATTGATTTGTGAGGATAGCACTTTTTGAACTGTCACTTGTTGGGTTTGAATACTTGTGGAAGGAAACACCCGATACCTTTGTCATCCACTTCATCAACCCTCTAGAGTACTTATAAAAAGCATCACTACGTTTCTTAGCGGAGTTGTTGGAGTTGGACCATGTCTACCATATGAGGATTTGAAACCATATCATCATATCATATACTCAAATATTTCCAAAATGAAGTACATAAATACAGAAAATACTGATTATAACCTAGTTGTCTGAAAGTCAAAAGTAACTTGATTTTTTAATAATACTTAAAATTGTTACGAATAAGCAAGTATAAAAAATGGCTAATCCCTTAAACCATTATTGTTGACTCCATAATCCTGAAAAAGAATGAAGATGCAAGATGATACTGCAAAAGCAGATGTTTCCATTTCTTTCTTCAGCGTGTTTAAAGGAATACTGCTGCTATGTACAGTTAGAGGAACTTATATGTTGATTATCATACATCTTTGTATCAACCGACAGGCCAAACCTCACAAGCATCCATCATGATCAGCAGCCACAATCGGTCTTAGTCTCTGCACAAAAGAAAGTGTTTCATATTTGATTTAGATAATGTTGATTTAGATCAATACTCATGTTCAATAGCATTCTATGTTCTACTCGCCTTCGATTGTGTAAAAAAACTAAAAATGTCGCACAAACGGGTCTGTGGTCAGAGAACCGTAAGTCCAAACGTGTATATGACTTCTGATGGATCCCATCCCCATACCATAATATTCTGTCACACCTGCAATTTAAGGTTCTTAATCACTGAACAAATCAAGTCTATCCGGGAAACTAGGAGAAACCCATGGATCAATTATCCACCCCAGTTAAAAGTGGTAATTTGGATCCATTTACGTATAGATGATCGATTAGGGTTCTCTTTTATCCTTTATGTGGTAAACTGGGTAAATGAACATTTTGGTTGATAAGCAAACGGGTCAAATGGGTCTATCAAGTCGGCAAAACGTATATCTTTAATGGTTGCAACCCCTTAGATCACCTCATTAAGAAATGTTGCATTATTGTTGAAATAATATAGTTTTTGCAATCAAAATTAATACACAAGTTACCATAAATAAATAAAAGAAGTGGATGAAGATCATTTAAGGCCGATCCAACCCGGTGTGCCCGTTTTACCACCTCTAGCCTAGATAAACAGAAAGTAATTCGTGCTTGTGCTTGAAATCACTGGTCTAGAGGGAAAAGGGAAAACTCAAAATTATCACTTGCGATGTAGCTTTCACTTTGCAGTCTATAGATTTCTTTGTTATTTTGGACCTTGAATAATTTCTTTAACCAACAAAAGTCAAAGCTACATCTTTATCAGGATTAAACTCATGACATTTAAACTCTAAATTCCTGGCTCGTTACCATGCGGGTGTTCTCCTTTTGCTCTTTGATTTTATAGTATCTCCAGCATACAAATCTGAGTTGTAGGAGTATTTGTATGTTGGCGGAAAAAAGATCTTCCCTTCTTTCCATCCTGCAAATACTCTCCCAGCTTCCCTTTCAATCTTAAGCTATCCAAACATCCATGAAACACATGAAAAGAAAATAACTAAAAGAACAAGCAAGCACTGCTTCAAGTCAAGATTCAAGATTGTTAATGTAGCTGCTATACTTCCATTTTTTACTAAAACGAGATTTATAGTTAAAGAACGCACATAATTACCAAACAAACACAACATGTAGTTAAAATCCTAAGGCATAAAAGGATATTAAAATATGTCAAATATTTACTTGTAAATTTCCGTGTATGTTTTATCGCTAAGACACTAACAGGTCAAATGGGTATAAAAATAGCTTAAGAGGAAATACATCAAATGTGTCAAGTGAGTCGAATGTCACCCATAGGGTATTTTTAATGCATCATGAAAGCATTATATTCAAGAAATAAATCACGATTGAGACAAACTTAAGATGCTATTTATGAAGAGTTAATTTCTGTTTTGCTACTTGTGGTTTGACCATTTTAACAGTTTTGCCCCAATAGTTTAAAAATAGCCAAAATCCTCCCTGAAGTCACTATTTTTTCTCCAAATTACTCCCTGCCCTAACTCCCTTCATTCTCACGTTAAAAGGAACCCACAACAAAAGACATAATTGTCCCTAATGTGAGGGTCACGTGGGTCCCATTTAACGTGAGAATTAAACGGAGTTAGGGGCAGGGAGCAATTTGGAGAAAAAATAGTGACTTCAGAGAGGGTTTTGGCTATTTTTAAACTATTGAGGCAAAACCGTTAAAATGATCAAACCACAAGGAGCAAAACAAAAATTAACTCATTTATAAAAACTTTAGGAAAAGTGTTTTGGGTGATTGAGTCAACTCAAACTGACCCAACCGGTAAAAGGTACCAGTTACGGCCTACCCCTTTTTGTGCTCTCAAATATTTTAAAACGTACAGACAATAGGAATAACATTGAACACATGAACATGCTGAAGTACCTGATCCTTATCAAGAAGAGCATCCCAGTCATTCTGTTCTAAAAGTTTCTTAGTTTCATGGTAACTTAGAGCTATTCGATAGTTTAAATCCCCTAACCAAATGACGCGGCTGGAGAAATTATCATAAGATGAGATTACACCAAAATCTTGATATAAAATCAGTCAGGTATAGTTAAAAAGATAGTTGTAAAGCAAGGTGCTTACTCATGGTGTACAATTTTATCTGGCATCCTAGCATTTGGTGTCCTGCAAATCCTTGGAAACTGTGTGCTTTTGAGTATCTCTATAACATCTAAATTCCTACGAAGTTCATCACCTTCCTTTTCTCCTGATGCTAAGTGACTGCTGACAAAGCAAAAGCTCGTTTGCTTGAAGGTCATGCTCACCGAGATACAACCCTGCAAATAATGAAATTGTCCACAAAGTTAAAAAATGACCTCTCTTGCAAAACCTTATGTGAGGGCCCATTTGTACTGCATGTGGGGACGTCTCTTCCTTAAACACTATTCATAGTGTGAGACACTAAAATGAAGGTAACAAAGAGCACTCCATATACACAACCTTTTAGGTGGGCCGCACTAGAAAGGCCTCTTCCTTAAGCAATATTCATTGGCTAATATACATTACGTAGTGAGAAAAAAAAGTTTAACAAAGAAATGTACACATGCATAACACCTCCACTATGTGGAGATGTCTTTCAAGCACATCATTCATTGTGTGATATACATTGGATTTATAAATTGTTAACACTAAAAAAAGTAAACCCTTAAATGAGGTCCACTTATAATACATGTGGGGAGGTATCTTTTTTAAGCACTATTTAAGTATTTATTAAGTGGGAGATATGAGATAGTGTCATACCTTATTCCCAAGATAACCCAAAATCCCTCGACTAATGCAAGAAGTTCTTAAGTGGCCAATGTATGGAACAAGCTCTTTTTTGACCCAAATTGTAACAAATATTCCAACCATTTGCTTGCTCTTTATAAGACTATATATCAAATGTTGGTTCTTTCCAGGGGGTGCAGCCGTGCTGATATCAGCAGCCACGCCACTATTGTTAGGGTTATCATCATCTTCTGATGAAGAGGGATCATCAAAACCATTTGACTTTGACTTTTGAGACGCAAAACACGAATCCCTACCATAACTCTTTCTGTCAGGCTCCATAATGGTGCAGTTGCAACTCTTAAACTTTCTCCGACTCTCTGATCGAAAGGCTCTGCTGGCTGATTTGAGGGATGTTCTTTGCATGAACACTGAACTGCTGCCACTACACTTCCTTTCAAAAGAATATGAATTTGTATTTGTTCTCTTGAGAGGACAATAATTGATGTTGGCTGATTTATTGAGGGATTGACTTATTAACGATAGCCATTTTGCTGCAGAACCGTTATCTTCTATGACTAACACATTTCCAGCATTTAAAGGAACTATTTCCTGAAAACTGATAGCATAAAACAGTTTGTAACAACACTATAGCCATTTATATCTGAAATTAAGAACAATATTTATAATATATGAATCTTTGAAGGGATTTAAAGAGATAGGAGAATAACTCACCCTAATATGTATATATCATATTGACAATGAACTTGCAGAAGGTTATCAAGATCAAGATCGCTAGAAGGCGATTTACCCCCTACATTCCATGTCGAGGTGAACACCCTAATGAGAACAAAAAGGAAAAAAAAAAAGAGAAATGGTAATAGAATTAGTGAATTATCCAAAAAGAACAAACACATGGTGGCCTTGAGAAAGATAAAAATGGGAAGGCAGAATATATCATGATCTTGCACCTGAGGGACTGCACATCATGACTGATCGCCATTGAATCCAACACACCAATCCCGCCTGCAACTGAATTTCTGCACAATTGACGGAGCAAATTCAAGATTTTCTAATTCGATAAAAGAGTTTATTTAAAACACATGTTCAATGAAGGGCAGATATAAAGATCACGTGGATAAAAAGGTATCAGAAGATTTCATATGATCTTCTTGAAGGCATCAAGTGATATTTTTGTTGCTTAGTGAGGTTAAAAAGCAAACAATTTGAACATATTCTCACTTTTCTTTCATCGACTTGATATATTCCTAATTATCTTATCTTCAAACAATCAAAGTTTGTAGTTTGCAGGTATTTAGGAGAGACTTTGACCAAAGATTATATGTCACACAACTTTTAAGCTAAAAACATAATTTAATAAAAATAATAATAAAGCATAAGTTGGATGCTCAAGAAGTACTCAACCTGTGTGATCTGCAGAATTTTTCTTAACTTTTCCTTCATCTCCACTAGTCATCCTCATTGACAAAAGTTTATGAATAAAGGACTGTAAATCATCATCATCATACATCAAAAGAAAAAGCAAAGGAATAACATAATCAGAGAGAATTAATGAATAAAAATGGATTAAACTGGTAAATCATATCCATAACACAAACCTTTTTATTTTCTTCATTTTTTCCTGTCATTTTCATATGGGTGTGATCCAGATTCCAGAATCACAATGCTTCAACTGAAAAGATCAAAGAGGACTCCATAATCCGTATAAGATACAATTCAAAACTCAATCAAAATTGGGAAACACACACATACACCAAAGAACAAAATCATCAAATTAAGAAATCAAAACTCAACCATGTTTCCTAATATCTGGAAACACGGAGTTCGTTCGCAACAAGGAGACATTGAAAACCCCAAATGGGTTTTCTGAAATGAAGTCAACTCACTGCAATTTAATGTGGAGTTCAATGTGGTCAAATATGGATATGAAGAAACAGGTAGAGATTGAGGGAGAGGGGAACCTGAAAAACATTCTGCGGTTTCGCAATTTGTTGAATCCGAAAGAATTTCTTCAAAGCAGGTTGATAATGCTTATGCATTAAGAGAAAGTTGGAATTTTAAAGGAATTGTGTTGTTCTGGATCGATAGAGTACGTCAAACTTGGGAATATATGCCTGCCAATTTTAACAGTTCTTTGTGTTGTGGCAAAGGCGTGTTAAAGATCAATTTAATAAATTAATATTTAATTAAATTAATTATTAAATTCTTTGTGTTTTAGCAGCCGGTTGGTGGTAGTCAATAAGTGTTAGAAAACAACCATGTTCAAATTTAGTCATGGTAGTTTAGAATGTCTTAAAATAAATTATCGCAGTTAAAAAATTATTAAATAGTAATTAATTATTTAGTCGGTATAACTAATATTATTAATGCTGAAAGTTTATCTATACTAATATATAATACACTAGATTTAATAAACCCCTGTATTACACAGTTTGGACAAATAAAATATTAAATAAAATAAAAAATGTTAATTATAAAACGATATACTAAGACATGATATCATTGGATTTACGCATGAGTAATAACTATAAGTAATAAAACAATAATATGAATTTTTAAATTTTTTGTTTTTTTCCAAGATAAATTAAATATTTTGTTTCAGAATAACGTTAAATTTTCATTTTTGAAACTGTCCTTACTATAACTCTCTATTTTAATTATTTTTTTATAAAAAATTTACTTTAAAAAAACTAATTTTAAAATATTACGTAAAAATATTTTATTTTTTAGAAAAAATTCTTTCTATAAAAAACTGTTTTATAGAAATAATATTAATAAAAAGATCTCTTTCTTAATTTATTAGAGAGCTAATTATAATATAATAAATAATATTGTTAGTAATTAATGTAGTTATTTAATAGGAGAGAGAAGCGGGAAAAAGTTTGATGACAATAAATATAGTGCTAACACGTGACACCTTCATTTATCCTTTTATTAGAGCAGGAAGATTTTAAGAGTACAAGATAGTAATTTTACTTAAATTATAATACGTTTATTACAATATTTTAACTATAGAGTACAAGTGTCTACGCAATAATTTCATTTTTACTCATATTTAATAAAGTATTTTAATTAATACACTATTTAATATACATTGTTAATACATTATTTAATAATATGATATTATTTAATTCAATACATTAAATATTATATTATTTGTAATACTTGAAAATGAAATTTAACTTTATTAAATACTATTTAAATAATTAAGTATATAACTAATATTTATAATAACTAATAGTTATATTTTCTAGGGGTATTTTGGGTAGTCGAAAACTTTAGTATTTATAACTAAATTTGTTAGTAATTGACATATTATTTAATATGTTTAAAATGTATTAATATTAATAGTAATGATTATTTTTATTAAAAGGTTAACAACAACAACAACAACAATATTGTGTTAAAATTTAATCCTATGTTTTTATCATGTTATCGTATCTGTAACAATATAATATTAACATATCATTAATCATGATATAATATTCTATATTTTATGATAGTTTTTATTCAAATACTTTTAATGCATTTGTTTTACTTGATATCCACGTCTTATTAATATCATATGTTCAATAATAGTATTATGACGATATAATAACGAATCACTAAACATGTTTAGATATCCATGAGAATCCTAGCTATTATATTATTGAACTCATTAAAATCATGATAATCCCAAAAACTATAATTGCGACATTCACATATACATTTAAAATCAAACCGCGGCGAAGCGCGGGTGTCCACTATATTATTATATAAAGCAAAATCTTAGGATACAATTGTAATTTTACAAAAAAATTAAGACACTTAATACAACTTTTAAGCATTAGGTACGAGTGTTCAATGCAATCATTCTTATTTTATCCCTTATTAATAAACTTTTTGTAATTAATACATTATTTAATATTGTAAGATTATTTAATTCACTAAATTAAATATTATATAATTTTTAATATTTTAAATTAACATATAAATTTATAAATAAGTATTACTTATTTGAATAGTTAACTAAATACTTTTATAATAATAATAATAATAATAATAATAATAATAATAAATAATAATAATAATATAATAATAATAATAATAATAATAATAAGTAAAATTCTATTTTAATACTTAACTATATAATTGCTAAATACTTTTATAATAATGATGATAATAATAATCTATATCTATTTCATCTATTATTTTAATTATCTATAAAACATTTCTTTAAACAAGATTATAATTTTACAATAATTTTAAGATAACATATAAAGGATTGTAAACTTTAATCTTTAATATTATAAGAATTGTTCCTATTATACTCTCATTCAGTTTCAAAGAAGTGTACCATATGGTTTTCTATTAATATATCTATATTTAATATCTAATGTCATAACAAATCTTTTCATTGTTTTATAAAAACAATTCAACCTATACTATGTCAAATGTGAATTTTCTTGAAAATATTTGTTAAACTTTAATCATGTTTGCAGGACCGTGTAAAGGGTGGTCAATACAAGCAGTTTCACAATGAGGAGAGTTTTAGAACACTTAACAGATCAAATGGGGAACCGGGTTTATATGAGATGATACTAAGAACACAACTAAGTAATGAGACAGAACTAAGAACAAGAACATAGAAGTATGACATGGAGGATTTAATTCGGCCGAGAAGGATGAAACCGACACTTAAAATTCGAATTAACTATATGGTGAGGTTTGAAACTGATTTGTGATTGAAATGGAGGATTTAATTCGGTTAAATTTGGGGTATTTCGGGCGTTTTGGGGGTGGCCGGAGCTCGGCCGGAGCCCCGCTGGAGGTCACTGGAAAATCGAGTGTTTGGGATTTGAATAAAAAAATATTTACATTTTGGTCCCTGTGCTTTATGAGTTTACATCACTAACCCAAAGTTTAAGTTCTAATTTAAAATGAATTTATAGTTTAGTCCCTGGAGTTTTAAATTTTATTATTTTAAGCACAAACTTAATAAATGCTTAATTAGTTTTATTATTATATTATTATTATTATTATTATTATTATTATTATTATTATTATTATTATTATTATTATCATTATTATTATTATTTTAAGAACAAGAACAGAGAAGTATGGTTTTCAAGGATGCTGTATATTGCTCTCAAATTCTTTTACAAGTGTTACAAAGCGTAAAAGAAATACAAGGACCTGAGATACTTTATACTACATCCTACAACCGTCAATACTTTGACAGATAGTTGGAAACACTAATCTAGACAACAAGATCAATGTAGAGTCAAAAGGCAGATTGCCTTTTGACTAGTGACTATGACATGCCATAGCTCACATCCTTTTCTATTATAAAAAGGTTAACAGGTACAAGGTAGGAAGTTACAGTCCAAAGACCTTAATCTACAGTTTACAAAAGCATGGACTTTTCACCAACTTGTATAAGTTGGTGAGTCTTTAGAGTTGCCCTGGAAAGTGTGTCAGCTTTATGAAAAGTTGATCAGAGAAAACATGTCTTCTCTGTCTTCGAAAGAAATCAGTCTTCACAACCTTTGGCTTCAAAAGACTTGTCTCTGAAGCTTCGGAAGACTTCATCTTTGGCTTCAGAAGATTTGGGCTTTGGCTTCGAAAGATTTT
The DNA here is from genome assembly GCA_025506505.1 of Flaveria sonorensis. NCBI lineage: Eukaryota > Viridiplantae > Streptophyta > Magnoliopsida > Asterales > Asteraceae > Flaveria > Flaveria sonorensis. The sequence goes on along the minus strand of CM046438.1, from coordinate 36,703,606 downwards.
ACACTTAGAATATTTTCCGTAGAGGGTGTAAAACTTCCGAAACAACTTCTACCTTGTACATCAGTGCATGCATGCTGGAAGCTCCTTGGTTGTTTTGGCTTCTTTGGTTGCATCAGCCTTATAATCTTCTAATATAACCTTACAATGTTCAACATTTATGTTTACTTAAAAGTTAAGTCATTCTACTATTCTTGTTAATGCAAATTAGTTTTGTAACAATGTCTTAGCTCTAACATATGATAATAATCATAAGCCATATATGTCCCCTGTTTATAGCGGAAACACAAGGATCTAACGGACGGGATCGTCATAACACATTGATAGTTAAATAGAGATCTATTAAGTGATGAAAACCAACGTTTCATGACGTCACCCGACACAAATGGATGCATGTATCGCAGTTAGTCAATTCCATGACAAACATAATCAGATAAGTATAATGAATTTGAATCGCACAACCAATGAATAAGTAAAGGCAAACATGCCCAATAATCATAACATAAAGTAAAACACAATTGTTTAAAATGCTAGAGCAAGTCTAAAATGTATTCTTTAGGGTCATCTCTAAGGCATCGACTCTACCTATCCTCGATGATTGTTATCTAAAAAGATATCCTCAAAAGATCAACACATGGTTGGTGAGTTCCCAAGTTTAAATAATGAATAAAAATTGATGCTGTGTAATAGGTTTAGGACATATGTGTATATAGTTATAAGCAATCAATATCACAGGTAACCATGAGCCTCACAACTAAACCTATGACGTACACACAGATCTTGTCAGAACATATTCACCTTAGGGTCCGTCCTTGACCACTGTCAGTCTAACTAGTATACCAACAAGCAAGAGTTGAGGTGTCAACCTAATAGTACTATCAATACCTATCTGTCGGCTCCAACCCAGAGTTAAATAGTTATGAAAAAAGAACCACATAGAAAACTCATTCATGTACAAGATATACACTTACAAAATAGTAACACAAAAGTCCCAAAAGAAGAATTGATGTCACAACAAGAAAATGAGTTGAGCATACTTTCCCCCCTTAATGTTTATAAATGATTGTAATAAACGGGGCCGTGAAAACTCACCTTGTTGATACAGTAAATAATGAAATCAAAAAGGGCTTCTAGCAACGCACTTAAATCCAAGAAATCAAGCTGTAAGGATTACTCTTAGAGGCTGATGCAACCAAAGAGCTTTCAGCATGCATATATGAAGTACAAGGAAGTTACTTCGAAAGATTTGATATAACTCAATGAATTATTCTAAGTATCAAATCTTCTGAAGTGAAAAGACGAAATCTTTCGAAGCCAAATATGAAGTCTTCCTAAGCTTGAAGACAAAGTCTTCCGAAGCCAATGACGATTTCTTTCGAAGACAGAGAAGACATGTTTTTTCTGAATCACCTTTTGAAAAAGCTGAAATACTTTCCGCTGCCACCTCTGAAGACTCACCAACTTATATGAGTTGGTGAAAAGGTTATTGTTAGATCTAGGAATAATAGGTCTAGATCATTTTGTATTGGCTTAGAACTTTAATCAATACATGTAATGAATATTTGTAATTCATTATTTTGATGCATGCATTATGTATATAGGTTAACCCATATGTGCATTGATTTATCTGTATGATTACAGGTACAAACATTATACTTGGTTAATTTCTGAAATTGACTAAGTGTAAGAAACATCTACGGATGAACATTTTTGTTCTTTCGTAGATATCTTTCTTACAAGACATTCATCAGAAGATCTTCTACGGATGAATATGGGTATTCACTGATGAACAAACACCACACATGAAGAAACTGAAGTGAAGTACCTTCGGAAGAACAAAGTTCATTCGAAAGAACAAAGTAGCTGCGGAAGAACAAAGTAGCTGTGGAAGAACCAGACACGTACTTATATCATACAAGTGTTTCAAGTCAACAAGTCAACAAGTCAATCACAGACTCCAAGAGATTTGCTGTTTCCTTAACAGAAACACACGTGTCTATAAATATGAGTCCTAGGTTTCACATCAAGAAAGAGAAAGTGATGGCGACAAAAATACCATCAATCGTTTCGCACGATCAACACAAACCCTAGCAGCCGTCACATCAACACACCAAAAATCATAAACACAATCATAGCATAGAATTTTGTTAGCTATTATTATTTGATTCTTTGTAATCATTAATCAGTTTTAATAAATTACATTTGATTCAAAACATTATTCTTTGCATATTGTTGATATCGTTTAAGCATTTATTGTTTATTTTCTCTGGCATCGATATTTATTAATTAATCAATTAAACAACGATTAATGGTAATTCCGTGATCATTAATTCGAAATCAATCTAACACTGATAATTCCTGATTGCGATCCTTGGATTCACAGGTGGTATCAGAGCCAAGTGCTCATTGATCTAGATCGATTGATCTATCGGTGTTAGAATTGTTTAATTGAATAGATCTATCAGTTTTCTGACTAGATCTATAGTTTTTAAGCAAAAGTAATTTGGTGTGAAGATTTAAAATTCAATAAATCAGTGATTTGTCTTTCAGCGAGTATTGTTACATTGCTCGGTTAACATTGATCTATATTCAAATTAATTGAAACATAGATCTGTGTTATTGGCTGACTTTCATTAACTGTTCATAAGAAACTTTTTTTTAGTTAAAACTTCAATATTTGACTAAAATGAGTAGCTTTGTCAGTGGATCATCGTACCAGCTTCCAAAGTTGGAAACAAAAGCAGACTTTAAGTCTTGGAAGATCAAGTTCAGAAATCATGTGAACTACACTGATTCTGACTTATGGGTATCAATAACTGAAGGTCCTTATATTCCACCCACCCTTGGGCCGGATTATAATGACAAAAATCAACCCATAAGTACAAAAGATCTGTGACATGATGATGTTAAAAAGCTTAAAGTTGATATTAGAGCATACAGTTTGCTTAGTATGACTTTACTTGAATAAATACTAATCAGGTGTGAGAATTATAAAACAACGAATTCCTTGTGGAAGATACTTCATACTCTTTGTGAAGGGAGTGATGAAACCAGAAGCATTAGGAAGGACACACTTCGCTCACAATATGAAACATTTCATCATATTGAGGGTAAATCAATTCCTCAACAACTTCATAGGTTTATGCAATTGGTAACCGAGATGAACATCATGGAGTTGAAGTATACAAATGAGGAATTGAACAAAAAGATGCTCCATACATTGCCTGAAAGTTGGAAGCAAACTGTGTCCATGTTCAAAAACACCATTGATCTCAAAGCAACTGGCTTAGATACATTGGTAGCTAAAGTTGAGGCTCTTGAAATGGATGAAAAATCAAGAAACAAGAGTGTGAGAACACATGTCACACCTTATCATTTTAAAGAAACCAAAAATGCTAGAAGTGCTTTTATCTCTAACAATGATAGTGAAAACTCTTGTACTTTGAGTGAAGATGAAGAAGAAGTGAGCTTTTATGCATCAAAGCCTTCAAAGAAATCTTCTCAAAGTAAATCAGGAAAAGAAAAAGGAAGACCTGATGATAGAAAAGATGCATCTACATCAGCAGTAAAGTCTTCAACAAACAACAACCAAGCAGAGCCCATTACTGTGATTCTGGATTCTGAAGAACAAAAAGCAGCATTTGCGGCTTTTAGTTCAAGTTTTCAAGCCTACTTGGGAAGCACCTTAACACCTGCAATTATCTGCCAACAAGACTTGGAAGAACTATATCTAGATATAGTAGAGGAGATGGATCTTCAATGGCAAATGGCAATGATTGCTTATAGAGCCAAACAATACTTGAGAAGAAACAAAATTTGGCTGCAGCAAGCAAAACATCAAAGATTGGTGTTGATAGTGAACCTTTGAAGAAAAGACAACCTGAACAGAAATCAAAGACTCCTCAACAATCAAAGACACCTCACAAAAAGGCGGATTTGAACAATAAGAAGTCAATTGCTAATGATACTTTCTTTGATAATTTTGAAAAAGGAACTCATGTTTCACATTCAAAATCAAAGGATGATGAAACTTTCAACAATCAAGGATCATCATCAAAGTCAAAACAGCAAACAAAGAAAGAGAAGATCCTTGAGGAAGAGTTTGAAAAATCAGAACAAAATTCCACAAGTTCATCATCAAGAGAATCATCCTCACCACAAACAACACATAATGAATCAATTGAATCTAAAATTAATACTGAATCTTCAAGACTCATTCATGAGGAAGTTAAAATTTTAGACTCCACAGGATCAGCCAAGATCATTAAGACTTGGGTTTCCAAATCTAATTGATTTCTTTAATTGTGCAGGAATAATCTTGGAGAGCTGACAATAAGTGGTATGTTGACAGTGGTTGTTCCAGACATATGACAGGAAACTGTTCTCTTCTCCATGACTTCAAACATAAAAATGCTTCTTATGTGGCATTTGGTGGGGATAAGAAGGGAGGTAAAATAGTTGGTGAAGGAATGGTAACTAATGGTGTGCTCAAATTTGAGAAAGTAAATTATTGTGAAAATTTGCAATATAATTTATTGAGTGTGTCTCAAATTTGTGATCAAAATTATACCACATTATTTGATAACACTAATTGTTACATTCTTAAGCCAGGTTTTGTAGTTCCAGAAGATTGGATCCTTCTTAAAGCATCAAGAAAAGAAAACACATATGTTTTGGATATGAATAATACAATACAAACAATGAAACATGCCTGCTATCTAAGTCATCAGAAGACGAATCTCAGTTGTGGCATAGAAGGCTTGTTCATTCCAACTTGAAGAACATGAATAAATTGGTGAAAAATGACTTAGTCATTGGATTGCCAAAGAAAGAATTTTCTTGTTCAAACCATTGTCCTTCATGTTATAAAGGAAAACAATATAGAGTGTCATATAAATCCAAAATAATAAATACAAACACTACACCACTCAAATTGCTTCACATGGATCTATTTGGTCCAACTAATGTGATGACCATTGGAAAAAGGCAATATTGTTTAGTGGTTGTGGATGATTTCACTAGATTCACATGGGTCTTTTTCTTAAAACAAAAGAGTGAAACATCAGAAACATTAATGGATTTTGTCACAAAGATTGAGAATCAACTTGATTTAAAAGTTAAAATTTTTAGGAGTGACAATGGGACTGAATTTGTTAATACTGTCTTAGATTCATTTTGCAGGAATAAAGGCATAGCAAGGCAATTCAGTGCACCAAGAGCTCCACAACAAAATAGAGTTGCTGAAAGAAGAAACAGAACTTCATTGAAGCAGCAAGAACAATGCTAGCTGATTCACAATTGCTAATCATGTTTTGGGCTGAAGCAGTGAACACAGCATGCAATGTTCAAAATAGGACATTAATTGTCAAAGAACACAATAAAACACCTTATGAGCTTTTATTTAAAAGAAAACCTTACATAGGATAACTTAGAGCTTTTGGGTGTCATGTATCTATTTTAAACACAAAAGAACAATTGGGAAAATTTTCAGAGAAAGCCTATGATGGTTTCTTTATTGGATATTCTTCAACATCTAAATCATATAGGATTTACATTCCACAACAAAACATTATGGAAGAAACTCCTAATGTGTCTTTTGATGAATCCTTATTTTCTAAATCTATAAAAGGATCATCACGGTTGTTTGATATAGATGCACTCACAAACTCATTTAACTCTGGTTATTTGAATGCTGCAGGTACCGAGGATACATGCTATCTATTTGTTCCTCCAAACATGAATGAAGTGTCATTATCTGCTGATCCTCCAAGAATACAAACTGCAAGTATCATGGAACAAGGAACACCAAATAATGTCAATAATGCAGCACAAGACCAAGCAAATGGATCTACATCCTCAGATGCAAACACTTCATCAGCAGCTGCTGACTCTGCATTCGCAGATGAGTGTCCTACATCCGGAGATATGAATATTGGATCAGCTGATGTTCCATTCACATCAGTAGATGTTCCATATATTGGAGATGGTCCATTGCATTCCAAAGAGTCATTGTCAGCAAGTCAACAAAATACATCTGTAGATGTTCCTGTAACTCCTGCGGAAGCACGAAATACATCCGTAGATGTTCCTGTAACTCCTGCGGATGGCACTCACAATGCAGCTGATGTACAAAATGAAAATCATTCAGCTTCTAATGATGATCAATTTGATTACTTCATAAATTCATCATCTCAGCTGGATATGATCAATTTGATTACTTCATAAATTCATCATCTCAGCTGGATATATCTACATCAATGCATATGACTAACTTGGAATCATCTATTCCAGTTGAGTCCATTCTAACAACAAGAATTCATAAGACTCATCCAATAAACAACATCATTGGAGATCTTAATGAAAGAAACACAAGAAGCCAAGGGGGAGCTGCAAACATCTGTCTTTTCACTTGTTTTCTTTCACAAGTGGTTCCTCCAAACATTACAGCTGCACTAAAAGATAATAGCTAGATTGAAGCCATGCAAGAAGAACTTCAACAATTCAGAAAGCAAATGGTCTGGAATCTAGTTGATCTTCCTGAAGGCCAACATCCAATTGGCATAAGGTGGTTATTCAAAAATAAAGTAGATGACAGAGGTATCGTTGTGAGAAACAAAGCTAGGATGATTGCTCAAGGATATACTCAAGAAGAAGGGATAGACTATGATGAAGTTTTTGCACCAGTTGCAAGAATTGAAGCCATTAGAGCATTCCTAGCCTATGCATCATATAAGAAGTTCACTGTTTATCAAATGGATGTGAAGTGTGCCTTTTTATATGGGAAAATTGATGAAGAAGTCTATGTTGCTCAACCTCCAGGTTTTGAAGATCCTGATTACCCACATAGAGTATACAAGCTTGACAAAGCTTTGTATGGTCTTCATCAGGCACCAAGAAAGTGGTATGAAACATTATCATCTTTCTTGTTCAAGCACGGATACAAAAGCGGAACTATTAATCAGACTCTCTTTCTCAAACATGAAAATCAAGACCTCTTAGTTGTTCAAATATATGTAGATGACATTATATTTAGATCAACAAACAAGAGATTGTGTGAAAGCTTTGAAGAGTTGATGAAATCTCAGTTTTAAATGAGCTTAATGGGAGAATTAACTTTCTTTCTTGGACTATAAGTTCATCAGAAAATAGATGGCATATTCATCAATCAAGAAAAGTATATTCATCAAATATTGAAGAAGTACAATCTTGCTAATACATCTTCATGCAAAACACCTGCTTCAACAATTGACAAAATTGTACCTGATCCTACAGGAAAATCTATTGATCAAAGATTATATAGATCAATGATAGGATCTCTTATGTATTTAACTGCCAGCAGACCTGATATAATGTTTGCTGTATGTGTTTGTGCTAGGTACCAATCAGATCCAAAAGAGTCCCATCTGAATGTTGCGAAGAGGATTTTTAGATATCTCAAAGGGAAACCAGCCCTTGGTCTATGGTATCCAAAATATGGAGACTTCTCTCTCTACTCTTATTCAGACAGTGACTATGGAGGATGCAACAACAATAGAAAATCCGTAACTGGTGGATGTCAATTTTTAGGACCAAGACTTGTTTCATGGCAGTGCAAAAAGCAAACAAATGTATCTGTATCCATAGCTGAGGCGGAGTTCATAGCTGCTTCAGCTGGTTGCTCTCAAGTCCTTTGGTTGCAAAACCAATTACTTGATTATGGTTACAATTTCCTTCAAAATCCAATTTATATTGACAATTTAGCTGCTATGTTTATCACTGCTAATCCAGTTTAATATAGTAAAACAAAGCATATTGAAATCAGATATCATTTTCTAAGAGATTGCTCAGAAGAAGGTTTAATCAAGTTAGTCAAAGTGGATACAACAAATCAGCTTGCTGATCTATTCACTAAGGCCTTTGATTCAGTTAGATTTAATTTTCTAATTGAGTCTTTGGGCATGATTAATTTAGATTAATCATCATTAACAAAGAAAAGCATGTGTCTGTCCTTGCATATTGTTGATATCGTTTAAGCATTTATTGTTTATTTTCTCTAGCATCAATATTTATTAATTAATCAATTAAACAATGATTGATGGTAATTCCGCGATCATTAATTCGAAATCAATCTAACACTGATAATTCCTGATTGCGATCCTTGGATTCACAGTAATTTTGTCAAACTGTAGATTAAGGTCTTGAGTTTGTAACTTTCTACTTTTGTACTTTTATCCTTTTTGTATTAGATAAGGATGTGAGCTATGGCATGTCATAGTCACTAGTCAAAAGGAAATCTTCCTTTTGACTTTACATTGATCTTGTTGTCTAGATTAGTGTTTCTAGCTGGCCTTCAAAGTATGCCCGGCTATAGGATGTAGTATAAAGTGTCTCAAGTACTTGTCATTCCACTTTAAGCTTTGTAACACTTTGTAAGAACTTGAGAGCAATATACATCATTCTTGAAAACCATATTAGTGTGTTCTTGTTCTTATTCTGTTCTTTAGTTGTGTTCTTTGTTTCATTATAAACCTGTTCTCTATTTGATCTATTAAGTGTTATAAACTCTCTCCAAACATTGTGAAACTATTGCACTGGTCCCCTTCAACCGGTCCTGCAATTGGTATCAAAGCATTTCAGGTTCTTGATTGTAAGATCTCGCCATCTTATATCTCTTCAGTTTCACACAACACTTACCAACTCAAATGGCAGCTCTCATAAAGGCTGATATGAAAACCGGTACCATGACAAAGTATCTACTGATCACTCCTGATGACCTGGGATATAATATCCATCTGTTTGCCACAGGTTTCAAGGCCAGATCCTTTAATTCCATAAAAACTATCTCAGAAAAATTTAAAGTTTGTCGTTCAAAGATAGAGTATAATACCTGTTGCCATCGGGAGGACATCTGATCCCATGAGGAGGTTTTTGGTGCAAGGCAGACATTCACCATGTGGAATATAAGACGTTCAGCATCATGGAAGTGCTTCTTCAGAATGGTGGTAGCACTTAAGTCTCCTTCATACCCGTTGTTGATGAAAGACATATCGGTTGTGCCTTTCGGGTATTCTATGACACAGGTGGCATCATGTAGATCTAGGGTTTGTCGAATGATGTCCGGAGTGATGACCACCTGTTTCTGGTTGACCAACGACTGGAGAGTGATTTGGCTATCATTCTCACTAGTTTGCACAGAGACGTTGGTCCAGAACTGGCTTAGGGAATCGGGGTATATGGTAGGATTAAGAAGAAACGCGGTTCGGTACTGGGAATCTACCATAAGATCGATGGCGTTATCAAATTTGTTCCAGAAGGCTGATTTCGAGAGGTAGGCAACACAGTTGTGTCTGGGTTTGAGTTTCATGGTCGCCATTGTTGAGAGAGTGAAGGACGGAAAACGGCTAATGAAACGTTTGAAAGTAGGTTTAGGTATTTATAGGGTAAGAAAAGGCTGATATAAAACGACTGAAAGTGTTGGTGCTGTCATCAGTTGTTTGAAAAAAACTGAAGACCTGGTTTTAACTTTCAGAAGTTGTAACAACTGAAGACTTGGTATTAGTCATCAGTAGTTGTGAAACTACTGAAGACATGGTTTTGGCTTCAGGTGTTGTAACAACTGAAGACTTGGTGTTAGTCATCAGTAGTTGTGAAACTACTGAAGACATGGTTTTGGCTTCAGTTGTTTGCAGTGAAGCAGCAGTTGTAGAAACAACTGGAGAAAAATTTCTCATCAGCTGTTGTCGTCAATTCTTAGCTCATCAGCTGTTTCATTCTGACCTCAACACTTCATCAGACTTTGTCTGAGTTTCAGATGTTTCATAGGTCATCAGTGCTTATCTGTTATTCTGACATCAGCAGTTGTAACTACAGCAGTAGTTGTAACCATATCAGTTCTTTTCAACAGATGAGTACTTCAGTACTTTTAATTAATTTAGTCTTCAGTAGTTATGAAAACTACAGAGGATAAAAGAACTTCACTACTTATTTGTGATAGTAGTATACGAATGCTCATCAGTACTTGTTGACTGAGATCATCAGTAGTTGTCACTTATTCTAGCTGCAGCATACCAAGCCTTAACACTAGGTTTTGGAAAGTTGAACTGTCCAAAGGCTTAGTAAATATGTCTGCAAGCTCATCAGCACTAGGAACAAACTTTGGATCAATCAGACCTTTTTCAAAACAATCCCTAATAAAATGGTGTCTGATCTCAATATGTTTGGTCCTAGAGTGCTGGACTGGATTCTTGACAATACAAAGAGCTGAAGCACTATCCATTAGTAATGGAGTCTTAGTCTCTGTAATGCCATAATCCAGTAATTGATTCTGAAGCCAGAGTACCTGAGATGTACAACTTGCAGCAGCAATGTACTCGGCTTCAGCAGTGGATGTAGCAACAGATGTTTGTTTCTTACTCTGCCAAGAAACCAAACAGTTGCCTAGGAATTGACATCCACCAGAAGTTGATTTTCTAGTTAATTTACACCCTGCATAGTCACTATCAGAAAAAGCAACTAATTTGCAAGAGTGCCCAGTGGAATACCAAAGACCTAGAGATTGAGTACCTTGCAGATATCTAAAGATCCTCTTGACTGCAATCAAATGAGACTCTTTAGGAGCAGCCTGAAATCTAGCACAAACACAAGTTGCAAACATAATATCTGGTCTAGAAGCTGTTAAGTACATCAAGGACCCAATCATACATCTGTAAAGTGTTTCATCAACAGCTTTACCTTTCTGATCTGCATCCAGTTGTGTGGTGCTGCACATGGGAGTAGAACAGGGCTTACAGTGTTGTAAATCAAACTTTGCCAAAAGACTTTTTGTGTATTTTGACTGATGAATGAAAGTTCCATCAGCCTTTTGTTTGATTTGCAAACCTAGAAAGAACTGTAATTCTCCCATGGCACTCATTTCGAATTTTTGTTGCATCAACTTTGTAAATGCATCACACAACTGTGGATCAGAGGATGCAAAAATAATATCATCAACATAAATTTGAACAAGGAGCTTATGCTGACCCACTTTCTTAATGAACAAAGTTTTATCTATGGAGCCTCTAGTGAAATTATTCTGAAGAAGAAAATTTGACAGTGTTTCATACCAGGCTCTAGGAGCTTGTTTCAACCCATAAAGAGCCTTATCAAGTTTATACACCCAATCAGGATGTTTATTATCCTCAAAACCTGGTGGTTGACACACATAAACCTCTTCTTTTATTTTACCATATAAAAATGCACTTTTGACATCCATTTGAAAAACTTTAAGATTGTGGAATGCAGCATAGGCTAAGAACAATCTAATTGCCTCCAGTCTGGCTACAGGGGCAAAGGTTTCATCATAATCAATACCTTCTTCTTGTGAAAACCCCTGGACAACCAGTCTGGCCTTGTTCTTGACAATTTGCCCATTTTCATCTGTTTTATTCCTAAACACCCATTTAGTGCCTATTGCACACTTACCTGGGGGTAGAGGAACCAGTTCCCATACTTGCTGCTTTTTGAACTGAAGAAGCTCAAGCTGCATGGCATCAACCCATCCATTGTCTCTTAATGCAATATGATAGTTCTTTGGCTCTTGCTGACTGATGAAAAGAGCATAGAAGCAGAAGTTGGACAATTGACTTCTAGTTGAGACACCAGCATTGATATCACCAATGATTTGAGACGTTGGGTGATTCTTCAGCTCTTGATACACTATGAGATCTGTGCAAGTGTTTGTAGCACGCTCAGCAGCAACAGATGTTGATCCAGATTCTTGAAACCAATTGTTAGATGGCAGGTCAAATGAAGTAGAGGATTCAGAAATCTCATCAGATTCTTGAAACCAATTCTGCAGTTGAACACTCTGTAAGCCTTGCAAGTGGATGAATACCCAACAAAATACCCTGCATCCACCTTAGAATCAAACTTTTGGAGTTGATCCTTTGTGTTGAGAATGTAACAAGGACACCCAAATGCCCTGAAGAATGAAATTAGAGGAGCCAAATGATGTAGAACTTCATAAGGAGTCTTCATCAACCTCTGATTCACTAAAGCTCTATTTTGCACATAGCATGCTGTGTTGACAGCTTCAGCCCAAAAGGTCAGTGGCAAACCAGAGTCAGCCAACATGGACCTTGCAGCTTCAATTAGGGTCCTGTTCTTTCTCTCCACTACTCCATTTTGTTCTGGAGTCCTTGGGATGCTATACTGCCTCTTGATTCCTTTTGAAAGGTAGAAATCATCAAGTGTATGGTTTCTAAATTCAGTTCCATTATCACTTCTTATACACTTGACTGATAGGGAATACTGCTTCTCAACATACAACACAAGGTTAATAATTGTCTGAGCAGCCTCATCCTTTGAATGCAAGAAGAAGGTCCATACAAATCTGGAGTAATCATCCACAATTACCAGACAGTATTTCTTCTTTGCCATGCTCATTACTCTCACAGGACCAAAGAGATCCATGTGCAGTAATTGCAAGTAGGCAGTGGACTTTGGTTCTTCTATAGGAGGGAATGAGACTTTGTGTTGTTTCCCTTTTAAACAAGCAGTGCAGGTTTCATCACAGAGGAACTCCTTTATTGGTAGACCTCTTACTAAACTATTGTGGATCAGCTGATTCATGTTTTTGAGATTAACATGACCCAACCTTCTATGCCACAGTTTAGATTCCTGAGGAGAGGCCTTGGAGAACAGGCAAGGATGACCTTTTAACGCAATCTTCTTTGACAAATCCAAGGCATATACTCTTCCTATCCTGTTGGCCTTCAGGAGAGTATGTTCATCCAATACCTTGTCAATCAGCCTCAGAACTTTGGAAGACAGAATCCGGCAGTTCTGGCTTGTGAAAAGTGCAACATGCCCTTTATCACACATCTGACTGACACTCAGTAGATTATACTTGAGATTCTCCACATGGTTAACATCATCAAATCTGATTTCTCCATTTGACACAAATCCTTTCCCGATGATGTAACCCTTAGCATCATTTCCAAATAAGACAAATCCCTTCTTTCCTTGAGAGTAGTCATTAAGAAGAGAACTGCTCCCAGTCATATGCATAGATCCTCCACTGTCTACATACCAGATGCTTCTTTGGCATGCTGAAGAACCCTGCATTTATCATAAGAAACTAGTTAGCTTTAGAGACCCAAACCTTTTTGGTTTTGGGTCTGTTTTCATCAACAGATTTAACCATAACTTGTTTCTCATGATTAACAGCTGATGAAGGTGGAGATGGTGCTGAAATGGAATTCTTAGATTTGGGCTTGGATTTCCTTTTCAGTGGTTTGATCACAGGTGCATCTAGTTGGTTAACTCTCCCCAACAAATGCTGAACCATCATAACAAGTTGTGTCTGATTTGTTGCTAAAGCCTTCAGCTCATTTGACACATCAGTACTTGTTTTTGATGAGTTCCTGTGACCCACCATTTCCTCCTTCTTGAAATTCACAGACTTCGTCTGATGTTTATCATGAGGAACACTATCAGCTATTTTCTGATAAACCCCATCCTTCTTTTTGGATTTTGGTGAGGCCTTGGGTTTATCAGTTTGAGATGACTGTGGTACAAACTTGGTTTCAAACTCATTTTACATTTTATTTATCTCTTCTTTAATGAGCTTATCTCTGTTGAGTTTGGAACCCTTTTTGTACCAGCATTCATCAGATAGATGATTGAATTTACCACATATTTCACATGGCTTATTCTTCATCTTGGATTGATCAACTGCTGAAGTGGAAACTACTGAAGGTGTGATCTTCAGTACTTTCCTCCTTTCAGTACTTGTGTTAAGTACTGAAGGATCGGTAACAACTGAAGACTTGTTCTTCAGCTGTTCTCTATCCGTCCTGAAAGACCGTATGATAGATTCCTCAGCAGTTGTTAATCCTTTTATTTCATCAGATTTGAAATGCTTTTCAGATGTTGTGACTTGCCCTTCAGTACTTGGAGTACTTTGAGGAACAACATCTGAATTTCTCAGCTTCACGTGTTTATCAGCATTTAAACCATCAGGCAATTGATTTGCTGAGATCTTAACACTGACTTCATCCTCTAATTTTGTATTATCATTTGAGGATGAATCACATGATGATGTGGTTTGGAAATTACTTTCACCTTCAGATTTTACTATTGATTTTGAAGTAAAATCAGTAGGTGGTGCAGTATGATTGTAACCTATTCCAAACTTCACATTTGAAGCTGTTTGCTTGCTGAGAAGCATTTCAAATCCCTTGCAGGATGTTACCCATCGGTCACACTCAACTTGGGTAGCTGCAAGTGTCTCTTTGAGACTTCTGTGGTTCTCGAGTATGACCTCTACCTTAGCCTTTTCATCATTAAGTTGGCATTTAAGCTTGTAAATCTCATCATCTTTGTCATTAAGTGCAGACACATACTCATCTTTACTTTTGGAAATAGTTTTCTCAAGCTCAAGATTTTGATTGATTAAAGCTACATTTGCCTCTCTAATAGAAACAAAGGCAGCTATGCATGATTCAGAACATAACTTGGCTTTAGCCTCAGAAGATATCTGGGTTACCTGTGAAGATGAAGCATCTGAGCAGGAACCCTCAGTAGACTCCAGGGCCATGAGAGCAAGATTCCCAAAAGGATGTTCACCACCATGTTGACCAGCACCAGCAGATAATTGCTCATTGAAACCAGAAAGATCATCTGGTAAGCTGCTCCAGTCAACAACTCCTGGTGTGAAGAAGCTGTGATGAGGTTGAGATTGTGATGGAGATGGTTGAGGCTCAGGTAGGGCTTGAGGTTGTTGTGCTATAGGGACATGAACTGGATTTCGCTGTGGCATGTAATAGCAGGGATAAGGATATGGCATTGGACCCTGAGGGACAAAGTATGCAGGAGATTGAGGTTATGAGTGATGACCAGAACTAGCAGGATGTTGCCCTTTGTTTTGTGAACTATTGCTTGGAAAGGTCACAAAGGGTGCAGAGGAGTTAGATCCAGTTGTTCTACACTCTCTTGCAAAGTGCCCAAGCCTGTGGCATTTGTGACACCTCAACTTACTCTTGTCAAAACCAACTTTGGTTTTGCCAGAGAGTCCTGGAAATTTCCTACCAGTTCTCTTGTAGAACTTTTGAGATCTGATATTGATCAGGGCCATTTGGCTCAAAATATCCATCTCTTCTAAATCATCATCAGCAATACCCTGCAAATCATCCATGATAAAGCATAAATTATCACTATTACACCCAGAATGACTGTCAACACCAACAAATGCATGATCAAAACTGTTTGAAGAGAAATCTATATGCTCATCATAATGACTTTCTGATCCAGCATATTCTGACTCATGACCGACCAAGGCAGTGTTACCTGGTACAAAGTCATCAGAGAGCTTTCCTGATGATGCCAGTTTCCTTTTCTGCTCTATCTCTCTTTCAAATGTAAGCAGTTTCCCATGGAGTTGGGTGAGAGATAGGCTATCCAGATTTGCAGACTACTTCAGTTGTTGTAATGTCCGTGGGACTTAAAGGTTTTTCTGATCAGGCTCATTGGTTCTTTTGGTCCAACAAACTCCCCCTGAACCAATGCAGCCAAAACCTTTAAGCTTATTGAGGTCCCACTTATTCTTGGCAGAAATACTCTCTTGATCAGCTTTAGAGATATTGGATAAGCACAGGCCAGGGAACAGGTTTCAGTAGATGTGAATGTTAAAGGATGGAAGGGAACTCTGTCTTGGGGAACTGGACACAGAGCCGTTATCCCAACCATGAAACCTACTTCCCATTGATGAGTCTATAAGACTCTCTGACGTAGGCCTCAAGGAGAACAACTTGTTCCTCCTTAGTGAGTTCTTCTGCTTCTCCTTCGAAGAAGAACTCTGGGCCATAGTACTCTGATAAGTACTTTATCGTCTTTCCATTTTTCAACTCAACAGTTGTTATCTCTCTGTAAGCAAATTCATCTGGGTGAGTCCCTTCTAATAACAACTGGAGTTCATTTTTCTTGATCTCTTCTTGTATAACAACCCCTTCTTGACCATTTTGTTCTCCATTAGAGTTTGAGGGGTCATCTTTGACTTGTAGGCTCTCTTGAAGTCTTCAAGTATTTCCCAGGGTGAGACTACAATGGCCAACATAATAGCAGCATCTATGGTCTTTCTCACTTGGCCATTGTATCTACTTGGTATGGATTTCTTATGAATTCTAGAACTAACCCTGGGGTCTGGCCAAATCCTTACTCTCTCCTTTTGATATTGAAAGGTATACCTGAGAGCATACAGCCTTTGAGCGTGTTTCTTCATGGCTTGTATAGATGATGACTGAGGAAACTCTTTGTCAATCATCTTCAAAAGTTGCTCATCGTGCTGTTTCTGCTGTTCTTCTTCTTTAACCTTAACTTTCACCATTTGCCTCTGAAAGTCTGGTGTGATCATTTGTTGACTTCTGGGCTCAGGTAATTTTAGAACAGCAGAGATTGGCAGACTATCTTCTTCATCATCTTCTTCTTCTTCGGAACCATTTGATTGGTCTCCGGATTGTTCACCATAGGCTTGTGTGGACCGTGAACCACAGATGTCCAACAACCTGAACTGTTAACAGACAGGTGATGGAGCATTCTTCGTTGCCATATGTTATACTCACTCCTAACCAGCATCGGAGGCTTGGTTGAGGAGCCAGTATTGTGAGGATCATTAGATGGAGTAGTCATTCTCAGATTCAAACCAAATCAATCAAGTTTCAAAAGATTTAGCCCAAAAACACAACAAACTCAATAAGAACCAAGAAGAAACTCAAATTAAATAACCAGAAGCAGCAGAAAATCAATCTTTATAACCAATTCTTGCACATATGCTAATTCGATCAAACTATAGATATCAAAATAGCAGTTTCAATGATCAATTGTTAAACCGATCAATGATTAACCCGCTCTGATACCATTTGTCAGGATCAGTGATCTAAGTTTGATCAATTAGAGTTGAATCACAGCGGAATTAGAGCAAGAATTAAACAAATATAGCAAGAACACAATAAATATTCAATGGAACAGTACACGGTTATATAGAAATAGGGTTTTCTGCAAAGGGATAATAACATTCATGCACACATGCTTTGGTATGGCGGCTGCTAGGTTTTTCTAAGCTGCACCGATTACAATTAGGTCAGCATTCCTTATATATAGGAATGTGACGTCTGCTGATGTCACTTGATAGTGACGTCTAACAGAATTATTACAAACTACTGAAAGTAAGCAAACTACTGAGAATGTTCACAACAACTGAGAACATCTCAGTATTCTAAGTACACGAAGAAACATAAAACTACTGAAACTACAAGTACAGAAAAGAAAATACAACTACTGAAAGGAAACCATCACAACTACTAAAGAGGTCTTCTTCAGCTGTTGTGACAATCATCTGAAACTTGGTCTTCAGACTTTGTCTTCAGCTCTTTCACTTCAGACTTTGTCTTCAGCTCTTTTAGCTTCAAACTTTGTCTTCAGCTCTTGTCTTCAGACTTTGTCTTCAGCTCTTTCACTTCAGACTTTGTTATCAGCTGATGTCTTCAGCTGTTGCAGACTACTTCAGTTGTTGTAATGTCCGTGGGACTTAAAGGTTTTTCTGATCAGGCTCATTGGTTCTTTTGGTCCAACAAACTCCCCTGAACCAATGCAGCCAAAACCTTTAAGCTTATTGAGGTCCCACTTATTCTTGGCAGAAATACTCTCTTGATCAGCTTTAGAGATATTGGATAAGCACAGGCCAGGGAACAGGTTTCAGTAGATGTGAATGTTAAAGGATGGAAGGGAACTCTGTCTTGGGGAACTGGACACAGAGCCGTTATCCCAACCATGAAACCTACTTCCCATTGATGAGTCTATAAGACTCTCTGACGTAGGCCTCAAGGAGAACAACTTGTTCCTCCTTAGTGAGTTCTTCTGCTTCTCCTTCGAAGAAGAACTCTGGGCCATAGTACTCTGATAAGTACTTTATCGTCTTTCCATTTTTCAACTCAACAGTTGTTATCTCTCTGTAAGCAAATTCATCTGGGTGAGTCCCTTCTAATAACAACTGGAGTTCATTTTTCTTGATCTCTTCAAGCCTCTTGTATAACAACCCCTTCTTGACCATTTTGTTCTCCATTAGAGTTTGAGGGGTCATCTTTGACTTGTAGGCTCTCTTGAAGTCTTCAAGTATTTCCCAGGGTGAGACTACAATGGCCAACATAATAGCAGCATCTATGGTCTTTCTCACTTGGCCATTGTATCTACTTGGTATGGATTTCTTATGAATTCTAGAACTAACCCTGGGGTCTGGCCAAATCCTTACTCTCTCCTTTTGATATTGAAAGGTATACCTGAGAGCATACAGCCTTTGAGCGTGTTTCTTCATGGCTTGTATAGATGATGACTGAGGAAACTCTTTGTCAATCATCTTCAAAAGTTGCTCATCGTGCTGTTTCTGCTGTTCTTCTTCTTCAATCTTAACTTTCACCATTTGCCTCTGAAAGTCTGGTGTGATCATTTGTTGACTTCTGGGCTCAGGTAATTTTAGAACAGCAGAGATTGGCAGACTATCTTCTTCATCATCTTCTTCTTCTTCGGAACCATTTGATTGGTCTCCGGATTGTTCACCATAGGCTTGTGTGGACCGTGAACCACAGATGTCCAACAACCTGAACTGTTAACAGACAGGTGATGGAGCATTCTTTGTTGCCATATGTTATACTCACTCCTAACCAGCATCGGAGGCTTGGTTGAGGAGCCAGTATTGTGAGGATCATTAGATGGAGTAGTCATTCTCAGATTCAAACCAAATCAATCAAGTTTCAAAAGATTTAGCCCAAAAACACAACAAACTCAATAAGAACCAAGAAGAAACTCAAATTAAATAACCAGAAGCAGCAGAAAATCAATCTTTATAACCAATTCTTGCACATATGCTAATTCGATCAAACTATAGATATCAAAATAGCAGTTTCAATGATCAATTGTTAAACCGATCAATGATTAACCCGCTCTGATACCATTTGTCAGGATCAGTGATCTAAGTTTGATCAATTAGAGTTGAATCACAACGGAATTAGAGCAAGAATTAAACAAATATAGCAAGAACACAATAAATATTCAATGGAACAGTACACGGTTATATAGAAATAGGGTTTTCTGCAAAGGGATAATAACATTCATGCACACATGCTTTGGTATGGCGGCTGCTAGGTTTTACTAAGCTGCACCGATTACAATTAGGTCAGCATTCCTTATATATAGGAATGTGACGTCTGCTGATGTCACTTGATAGTGACGTCTAACAGAATTATTACAAACTACTGAAAGTAAGCAAACTACTGAGAATGTTCACAACAACTGAGAACATCTCAGTATTCTAAGTACACGAAGAAACATAAAACTACTGAAACTACAAGTACAGAAAAGAAAATAGAACTACTAAAAGGAAACCATCACAACTACTAAAGAGGTCTTCTTCAGCTGTTGTGACAATCATCTGAAACTTGGTCTTCAGACTTTGTCTTCAGCTCTTTCACTTCAGACTTTGTCTTCAGCTCTTTTAGCTTCAAACTTTGTCTTCAGCTCTTGTCTTCAGACTTTGTCTTCAGCTCTTTCACTTCAGACTTTGTTATCAGCTGATGTCTTCAGCTGTTGCAGACTACTTCAGTTGTTGTAATGTCCGTGGGACTTAAAGGTTTTTCTGATCAGGCTCATTGGTTCTTTTGGTCCAACAAACTCCCCTTGAACCAATGCAGCCAAAACCTTTAAGCTTATTGAGGTCCCACTTATTCTTGGCAGAAATACTCTCTTGATCAGCTTTAGAGATATTGGATAAGCACAGGCCAGGGAACAGGTTTCAGTAGATGTGAATGTTAAAGGATGGAAGGGAACTCTGTCTTGGGGAACTGGACACAGAGCCGTTATCCCAACCATGAAACCTACTTCCCATTGATGAGTCTATAAGACTCTCTGACGTAGGCCTCAAGGAGAACAACTTGTTCCTCCTTAGTGAGTTCTTCTGCTTCTCCTTCGAAGAAGAACTCTGGGCCATAGTACTCTGATAAGTACTTTATCGTCTTTCCATTTTTCAACTCAACAGTTGTTATCTCTCTGTAAGCAAATTCATTTGGGTGAGTCCCTTCTAATAACAACTGGAGTTCATTTTTCTTGATCTCTTCAAGCCTCTTGTATAACAACCCCTTCTTGACCATTTTGTTCTCATTAGAGTTTGAGGGGTCATCTTTGACTTGTAGGCTCTCTTGAAGTCTTCAAGTATTTCCCAGGGTGAGACTACAATGGCCAACATAATAGCAGCATCTATGGTCTTTCTCACTTGGCCATTGTATCTACTTGGTATGGATTTCTTATGAATTCTAGAACTAACCCTGGGGTCTGGCCAAATCCTTACTCTCTCCTTTTGATATTGAAAGGTATACCTGAGAGCATACAGCCTTTGAGCGTGTTTCTTCATGGCTTGTATAGATGATGACTGAGGAAACTCTTTGTCAATCATCTTCAAAAGTTGCTCATCGTGCTGTTTCTGCTGTTCTTCTTCTTTAATCTTAACTTTCACCATTTGCCTCTGAAAGTCTGGTGTGATCATTTGTTGACTTCTGGGCTCAGGTAATTTTAGAACAGCAGAGATTGGCAGACTATCTTCTTCATCATCTTCTTCTTCTTCGGAACCATTTGATTGGTCTCCGGATTGTTCACCATAGGCTTGTGTGGACCGTGAACCACAGATGTCCAACAACCTGAACTGTTAACAGACAGGTGATGGAGCATTCTTCGTTGCCATATGTTATACTCACTCCTAACCAGCATCGGAGGCTTGGTTGAGGAGCCAGTATTGTGAGGATCATTAGATGGAGTAGTCATTCTCAGATTCAAACCAAATCAATCAAGTTTCAAAAGATTTAGCCCAAAAACACAACAAACTCAATAAGAACCAAGAAGAAACTCAAATTAAATAACCAGAAGCAGCAGAAAATCAATCTTTATAACCAATTCTTGCACATATGCTAATTCGATCAAACTATAGATATCAAAATAGCAGTTTCAATGATCAATTGTTAAACCGATCAATGATTAACCCGCTCTGATACCATTTGTCAGGATCAGTGATCTAAGTTTGATCAATTAGAGTTGAATCACAGCGGAATTAGAGCAAGAATTAAACAAATATAGCAAGAACACAATAAATATTCAATGGAACAGTACACGGTTATATAGAAATAGGGTTTTCTGCAAAGGGATAATAACATTCATGCACACATGCTTTGGTATGGCGGCTGCTAGGTTTTTCTAAGCTGCACCGATTACAATTAGGTCAGCATTCCTTATATATAGGAATGTGACGTCTGCTGATGTCACTTGATAGTGACGTCTAACAGAATTATTACAAACTACTGAAAGTAAGCAAACTACTGAGAATGTTCACAACAACTGAGAACATCTCAGTATTCTAAGTACACGAAGAAACATAAAACTACTGAAACTACAAGTACAGAAAAGAAAATACAACTACTGAAAGGAAACCATCACAACTACTAAAGAGGTCTTCTTCAGCTGTTGTGACAATCATCTGAAACTTGGTCTTCAGACTTTGTCTTCAGCTCTTTCACTTCAGACTTTGTCTTCAGCTCTTTTAGCTTCAAACTTTGTCTTCAGCTCTTGTCTTCAGACTTTGTCTTCAGCTCTTTCACTTCAGACTTTGTTATCAGCTGATGTCTTCAGCTGTTGCAGACTACTTCAGTTGTTGTAATGTCCGTGGGACTTAAAGGTTTTTCTGATCAGGCTCATTGGTTCTTTTGGTCCAACAAACTCCCCCTGAACCAATGCAGCCAAAACCTTTAAGCTTATTGAGGTCCCACTTATTCTTGGCAGAAATACTCTCTTGATCAGCTTTAGAGATATTGGATAAGCACAGGCCAGGGAACAGGTTTCAGTAGATGTGAATGTTAAAGGATGGAAGGGAACTCTGTCTTGGGGAACTGGACACAGAGCCGTTATCCCAACCATGAAACCTACTTCCCATTGATGAGTCTATAAGACTCTCTGACGTAGGCCTCAAGGAGAACAACTTGTTCCTCCTTAGTGAGTTCTTCTGCTTCTCCTTCGAAGAAGAACTCTGGGCCATAGTACTCTGATAAGTACTTTATCGTCTTTCCATTTTTCAACTCAACAGTTGTTATCTCTCTGTAAGCAAATTCATCTGGGTGAGTCCCTTCTAATAACAACTGGAGTTCATTTTTCTTGATCTCTTCAAGCCTCTTGTATAACAACCCCTTCTTGACCATTTTGTTCTCCATTAGAGTTTGAGGGGTCATCTTTGACTTGTAGGCTCTCTTGAAGTCTTCAAGTATTTCCCAGGGTGAGACTACAATGGCCAACATAATAGCAGCATCTATGGTCTTTCTCACTTGGCCATTGTATCTACTTGGTATGGATTTCTTATGAATTCTAGAACTAACCCTGGGGTCTGGCCAAATCCTTACTCTCTCCTTTTGATATTGAAAGGTATACCTGAGAGCATACAGCCTTTGAGCGTGTTTCTTCATGGCTTGTATAGATGATGACTGAGGAAACTCTTTGTCAATCATCTTCAAAAGTTGCTCATCGTGCTGTTTCTGCTGTTCTTCTTCTTCAATCTTAACTTTCACCATTTGCCTCTGAAAGTCTGGTGTGATCATTTGTTGACTTCTGGGCTCAGGTAATTTTAGAACAGCAGAGATTGGCAGACTATCTTCTTCATCATCTTCTTCTTCTTCGGAACCATTTGATTGGTCTCCGGATTGTTCACCATAGGCTTGTGTGGACCGTGAACCACAGATGTCCAACAACCTGAACTGTTAACAGACAGGTGATGGAGCATTCTTCGTTGCCATATGTTATACTCACTCCTAACCAGCATCGGAGGCTTGGTTGAGGAGCCAGTATTGTGAGGATCATTAGATGGAGTAGTCATTCTCAGATTCAAACCAAATCAATCAAGTTTCAAAAGATTTAGCCCAAAAACACAACAAACTCAATAAGAACCAAGAAGAAACTCAAATTAAATAACCAGAAGCAGCAGAAAATCAATCTTTATAACCAATTCTTGCACATATGCTAATTCGATCAAACTATAGATATCAAAATAGCAGTTTCAATGATCAATTGTTAAACCGATCAATGATTAACCCGCTCTGATACCATTTGTCAGGATCAGTGATCTAAGTTTGATCAATTAGAGTTGAATCACAGCGGAATTAGAGCAAGAATTAAACAAATATAGCAAGAACACAATAAATATTCAATGGAACAGTACACAGTTATAAAGAAATAGGGTTTTCTGCAAAGGGATAATAACATTCATGCACACATGCTTCGGTATGGCGGCTGCTAGGTTTTTCTAAGCTGCACCGATTACAATTAGGTCAGCATTCCTTATATATAGGAATGTGACGTCTGCTGATGTCACTTGATAGTGACGTCTAACAGAATTATTACAAACTACTGAAAGTAAGCAAACTACTGAGAATGTTCACAACAACTGAGAACATCTCAGTATTCTAAGTACACGAAGAAACATAAAACTACTGAAACTACAAGTACAGAAAAGAAAATACAACTACTGAAAGGAAACCATCACAACTACTGAAGAGGTCTTCTTCAGCTGTTGTGACAATCATCTGAAACTTGGTCTTCAGACTTTGTCTTTAGCTCTTTCACTTCAGACTTTGTCTTCAGCTCTTTTAGCTTCAAACTTTGTCTTCAGCTCTTGTCTTTAGACTTTCTCTTCAGCTCTTTCACTTCAGACTTTGTTATCACTGATGTCTTCAGCTGTTGCAGACTACTTCAGTTGTTGTAATGTCCGTGGGACTTAAAGGTTTTTCTGATCAGGCTCATTGGTTCTTTTGGTCCAACAACTTTGATACTTGGTGCCACATATGGAAGGGTTCATCAAGTCTCAAGATAGCAAGATATGGAGATCTGTTATTGATGGACCTCACATCCCAAGCACATCTTTAGCCACTGCTGGAGGTGGGATGATTCCAAAGGAAATTGCTGATTATTATGAGGAAGATTGGAAGAAAATTGATGTAAATCAGAAAACCATGACCGTTCTCCAAACTGCTCTTTCAAATTCTATATAAAGAAGCTTTAAAAAGTGGGATATTATGAGGAAGTTCATGTTCTCTCTTCCCAGACAATGGACACACTACTGTGTGGCCATTAAGAGAACTGAAAGCCTCTCTACCCTTCCTCTCACAGAGTTGTATGGTATCCTTAGTGGTTACCAGATGGAGATGAACATGCAAAATCCATCAAGTAGATATTCTAAAATCAAAAGAGTTCAGCCTTCCATGTGGTCAAAAAGGATAGTAGAGAACTACAACATCATCTTATATGCTACCCTGAGAACTCACGAAAGGGTCCTTTCATCACCTTCCCTGAGACATCAAGGGAGAGCTACATCCAAGGAAGCCCATTCTAAGAGACAAGCTCTTCTCAAGCATTTGTGTCTGCTGATGAAAGTTGTGGAAACTTTCACTTCATTCTTGAAGACTTGGATTGTATCAATCCAGATGATGTGGAGTATATGGAGATAGTTCAACAAATGGCTCTTCTCACTTATAGAGCCAAGACGTTCTACAAGAGAATCGGAAGAAAGTTTCCCGGCAATGTATCCAGTGGACAGTTTGGACTGGATAAAAGCAAAGTGTTACAACTGTAACCATATGGGACAGTTTTCTAAGGAGTGCAATTAATGGTGGCCAAGCGAAATCCAGGCCTAACTGCACTGATGCAGCTCCCAGATCTGAGAAGCCAAGCCAACCAAATCAACAAGCTACTATTGCTATTGAAGAAGAAGGCTTTGACCAGAGCATTTAGGTTGAAGATGTTTCTCCTAACCAAGTACTGATGGCTAACCATGAAGAAGCCAAGGTATTAGAACATCTTTGTGCACCTGAATGCATTGCTAAAGTTAACAGGTATAGGTCCTATAACTTGAAAGTAAGATCTGACCTTGAGTACTTAAACATTTTAAAAGATGATTTCAAAAGAGCTGAAAATGACTATAAACATAAACTAGAAGATTTAGAGAAAATAATTTCAACTCTTAAGCATGAGCACACAAATTACAAGACTCAAATCAAGTATCTCATTACCAAGTTAACTGAATGCCAGGCTGAGCTTGTGATCAGCAAAGCCAAGGTAGAAAAGTATGTTCTTGAAGAAGAAACCTTAAAGAACATCATATCTTCATCCATGCATGAAAAGATTTTTTATCAGAACAGGCAGGGATTGAGTTCAAGTGAGATAGCTCCTCCACACACATTACTATCTGTAAGACCTCCAAGGTATGGAACTTATCAAGACGAGCTACCCCTTATAAACCCCATCCAAGAAGAGGATGAAGATAAAGAGGAGATAGTTAAGGATGGATCTAAAGTGAGTGAAGTAGATCATCCTAAGAAGGGTCACTATTCTCCTAGAGAGAAGAAAGAACCAAGGATGACCAAGTCTATAATGAAGAACTTGATCAGGGAAGCTAAAAGAAAACCAAAGAAAGCCCAAGAGATTAAGACCACCTTCAACTCCAAGCAAAAACAAGTCTTTATTTTTGGTGGATTTGAAGTTGTAAAGACTGAAGACTCAACCATGAACTCTAGTACCAGGAGTCCTAGTTCATGTCCAAATCATCCTGGTCAAGAGAGGACAAGTGTCACAACATCAAAATCCAGGTGCAGGGTTTTACCAACGAGGGTGTGAACAAACCAGGATCTCAGTCATTAGTTACTCAGAACGATTCTATATGAACAAACACCCAAAGACAGAGTTTAACTTTGAATAATGCGGAAGCATTTAATAAACCAGAAAAACCAAAGTAAAGTAACATAATGTAAAATGCGCAAACACACGCGCCCAAAGTAGTACCAACAAAGACTTAAATGTTTAACAATCAAACCAAATACAACATTTCAATCATGCTGACATCTACAATGATGCTGACCCGTGCACGTGCTCCTAGGAAATGGTAACCTCAACCTAAGAATAGCATACTAAAAGAGTCAATACAATGGTTGGTGAGTTCAAGAGTTTGCTTTAATAATAAATCAGTAATAATTGCAAAATATAAGAGGTGCATTGAAATAGATAGATAATCTATATTCACAAGTAATAATCATAGTGATTTCGCGATTGAAGCTGACTGTGTTTCGTTTGTTTCCTCCCGACTTACCAGGCCGTGACGATGTTTGTGTTAGGAAAAAATTGCACCCGTTTGACCTCGAGTCGCACAGGTGGGGCTCATCAGACCCAGTAGTACTACCCAAGTTTTCCCGCTAATTAACATTATTATCAATCTGAAAGTGTGAGGACTTTAATGGTATTCAGCACTATATCATACTATACACAAGTCATATTAATAAAGCGTTTGTAAAACCAGTATGCTATCTCCCCCAAAAGAGAGTATGAAAAAGAGTGGGGCATGAACTCACCTAGTGTCACACCCCGAGCCCAGAAGAGGGTGGGACGTCTCAGATTAGCAACATACATGGCAGCGGAAACAAAACCACACGAGAGCACACAAGGAGAGAAATCATAATGGCATTACATTACACAAAGGTTTAACCGAGTTAACACAGTCAAACCCAAAAGTAACAATGACCCATTACATAAGTATTCATATTAGTCTCAACAATTTCAAATGTTTATAAATGTTTTAGAAGTTCAAGTAATGCCAGGGGTAGTCACAGTACTAGGCCAGCTTTGGAGTCTTCCCTAAAATTCAAGCTCATCAAGGATTACCTGAAACATGCTCAAAAAGAAATTGTGTCAACTAAAAAGTTGGTGAGTTCAAGTGCTTAAAGTTTAAAAAGAAAAGGACTCATTGAATCCATAGTTTAGTTTAAAACATAGTATCTCAGTTGTGGGATCACAAATCAACCCTGCACTCAGCCCCGACTAGCCTCTTCTAAATTTGTGTTGCCGGTAATCCAATAGAGGGAAACTGAGCCTCAGAAAGCGTACCATACCTGCCGATTGGTACACCATAGTATCTTATAAAAACCTATTACATGCCACAACGACCCCGCAGGATCTCAGTGTGGTACCCTTCCTGTGTCGGAAGGCACTGTGCGTGGGGGATTCCCCAAGTAGATCTACCCATATAAACAAGCGGTTCACATAGAATTAATGACTGTGATACACATAGATTCAGGTTCTAACAATAGCCACAACATACAATAACATCGCATAATAGTATCCAATAAAGTTTAGTTCAAACAGAGCATGCTTCACCCCAAAATAGTAATTAAAAGGGGACACATGAAACTCACCTTAGAATCAAATAAAAGTCCTTCAAGTATTAAAAAGTTCAAGTCTTAGCACCTTATGATCAAGATACAAGTAATAAGATGATGTTCTAGGCTATTGGAAGTGTAACTAAGTGCATTTGATGGTCATACAATCATGTGGCTTCGATTCTTAGAAGTTTGCCTCAAAAAGTTTCCTTTTTAAGGAAGTTAGGGTTTTTGATATATGGATGACAAGTTATATGACTCTTATAAATTTGTTTACATAATAATAAGTTTAATAATAGTGTTTGGTCATTTAGTTACTGAAATTTAGTCATATTTACAAATTTTACACTTTGGTCCCTCAAGTTTCAAAATTTACAATTTTGACCCAAAAGTTTGCTTTCTTTCAACCTCCCACCAAAATATCATATTGAGGTCTTCTAACTTTCTAAAATGACATTGATTTAGTGGTCTTAGGCTTTTTACACTATTTTTAATATTTTATCCGAAAATCTCCCGGTTTATGCTTATTTTTATTAAATAAATTCATAGAAATTACATATTAACCCAAAAATTCACCAAATTCGGTTTTTAATACTAAAATAATTATTTTAGGGCCTGGAATTTATAGAGATTGAAATCTTTTAAGTTTGACCATTTTTAAGAATTTTACCACCTTTTCGGGTCACTAAATAGGGTCTTTGAGTCCATTATACCATACCAATCTACCCATTTCTACAATATTATAAGTTTAACATCATAAAACTTCTGGAAAACAAGTTAACCTCATGGATTTTACAATATTAATTGACATGTTTATGATTAAGGTGTTTCTATACCATTTACCTATGTGTAACCATAAAAGTTCAAGTTTAAACATCCTTAAAACTTTCTGTAACATTAAGTCCAGATTATTATAATGTTCATAGGATAGTTTAAATAGATTTTTAGGTATCAATATGAGGTTGGATTCGGAACAATGAGTGGAATGGTCCTGAAAACCTATGAAAGAGGGGTTTCCGGGTTGATTCATGGCAATAACACAAGGTAAACATGTATGAAGGAGTGTGTACCTCTTGTAGAACTGAAAGTCACACAAAGCAATCAACTTGGTGGCGAGTTCCTGCCTTTGAACAAGAAAGATGGGTTTCAAAGGAGGAAAGGTAGAGAAGACAACAATAAAAGTTTTGTTCGGGTGCAAGAAAGCTTACTCACAAGTTGTTCTGAGAGTTTGAGGCTTGAAGTCCTTGTTCCCTGCTTGGCTGAAGCTTGAGGAGTTCTCGGTTCCTAGTTGTGATGATTTGCAGAGAGAGAGAGAGAGAGAGAGATAGAGTGTAGAGAGAGTTCGACAGAGTGTGGAAAGGGTGAAGGAAGTAGTAGCTTCGTTTTTTTGAAGGAGGAGATGGAGTGTGGATTCGGGTTAGTGAGAACCGAGGGGTGGTGTGGTTGAGTGGTGGAATGGCCGAATGCATGGCAACAGCCCATGCATTGGCCAGTTTGGAGGTGCACTGACCAGGTCAAATGTTTCTAGAAGGGTTCGAGTATTTTAAAATGCTAAGTGTTGGCAAAAACGCCCGAACAGTGCTCATGCGCCCACTTTCTGGGTGCTTGAACAGTTGTCATGCGCCTAAGTGTAAAATACGCCTAAGTGTTAAATGCGCCTGAACAGCTTTAATGCACCTAAACAGTTGTAATGCGCCTAAACAGTTGTGATGCGCCCAAGTGAAAATTCAAAGAAATGCGGATGAAGACCAAAAAAATGTGGATGAAGAATCCAAAATTTTATTCTTTAATACAAGTAATTTGTTAATTACAAAGAAGAGAGTACATAAAAAATACATGGAACATTGAAAATAAACAAATCTTAATTTACATTTGAGTTCTGGAGCTGGACCTCGGAGTCGGTTGTTACATTCACCCACCGTTTGGGAAATTTCGTCCCGAAATTTTAGCTTCGATTAGATTCTGGACGAGTGGGTTTAAAGAGGTATGGATACTCCCTCCTCATCATATCTTCTCGTTACCATGTGAATTCGGGTCCTCGCTTAGAGTTCCATCTTACTTTCACTTTGGGTATCAACTTCGTTTGAGTTTCTGGACTAGTCGGTCAGTAATCTCTATGGGTTCTTCCATAAACTTCAGCTCCTTAGTGATTTTGGCATCTTTCAATAGGACTTCCAAGGTCTTATCAACGAAACACTTCTTCAAGTTGGACACGTGAAAAGTGTCATGTACGTAGCTCAGCACTTAGGGTAGCCTTAACTGGTATGCCACCGGATCAACTCTCGATAAAATCTCGAATGGTCCAATGTATATTGGGCTCAGCTTGCCCTTCTTGCCGAATCTCACCGTGCCTTTCCACGGTGCTACTTTTAGCATCACTCTATCGCCCTCTTGAAATTCTAGGGCTTCCACCTCCTATCGGCGTACTTCTTTTGATGATCTAGGGCTGCTCTAAATCGTTCCTTAATCTTGAACACTTTGTCTGTGGTTTCCATTACGATATCAGGCCCCATTATCTGGCTATCACCAATCTCATTCCAACTCAAAGGCGAGCGACACTTTCTGCCATATAGGGCTTCGTATGGTGCTGCTTTTATACTTGCGTGATAACTATTGTTGTAGGAAAACTCCACCAGAGGAAGGTGATTATCCCAACTTCCCCCGAAATCGATCACGCAAGCTCTCAACATGTCTTCTAGTGTCAGAATGCTCCGTTCACTTTTCCCGTCAGTTTGAGGATGATATGCGGTGCTTAAATCAAGCCGTGTCCCCAAAGCCTGTTAGAGAGACTTCCAGAATCGTGAAGTGAAACGACTATCGCGGTCTAAGATAATCGATAGGGGAACTCCATGTCTTGTTACAATCTCATTGATGTATAGTTGTGCTAGTTTCGGTAAGTCGTAGTCTTCTCGCATCGGTAGGAAGTGAGCTGATTGGGTCAGCCTATCCACTATTACCCAGATTGCATCATGTCCACGAGAAGTTCTTGGCAACTTTGTAACGAAGTCCATCGTAATGTTATCCCATTTCCACTCGGGAATTTTGGGCTGTTGTAAGGTTCCTGATGGCTTTTGGTTCTCTGCCTTTACCATTGCACATGTCAGGCATTTCCCTACATAGGTAGCAATGGATTTCTTCATTCTAGCCACCAGAAAAGAGCCCTTAAGTCCTGATACATTTTGTCGCTCCCCGGATGAACTGAGTATCTAGATTTGTGTGCTTCATCTAGGACTATCTCTCTAATTCCTCTGTGTTTCGATACCCATGTCCTTCCCTCATGGTTATACAATCCGTCATTACTCACTTCCAAACGTTTTTCCATTCCTGTTAGCATTTCTTCCGCTAGTTTGTTATTGCTCAAGGCTTCCTTTTATGCCTCTATGAATCTAGTGGTAAGACTGGTATACACGCTCATTCTCAGAGCACAAACGCGAAGGGGTTTTTCCCTTTCCTTTCTACTCAATGCATCCGCCACCATATTGGCCTTGCTTGGATGGTATCGAATCTCACATTCATAATCGCTTAACAATTCTACCCACCTTCTTTGTCGCATATTTAACATCTTCTGTTCCAGAATGTGTTTCAACTTTTATGATCAGTGTAAATGATGCATCTGGTACTGTAGAGGTAGTGTCTCCATATTTTGAGCGCAAACACTACGACACCTAGTTCTAGATTATGAGTAGTGTAGTTTCTCTCATGCTCATTTAACAATCTGGACGCGTAAGCAATCACCTTGTCCCGCTGCATCAATACACACCCCAGCCCCTGACGTGAGGCGTCGTAATAAACTACGATATCCTCAACGCCTTCTGGTAGGGCAAGGATAGGTGCACTGCACAGCTTCTCCTTGAGTATCATAAATGCTTTATTTTGTTCCTTTTCCCATATGAAGGCTGTATTCTTTTTGGTTAGAGCGGTTAATGGCTGCACAATTCGCGAGAAATCCTTGATGAACCTTCGGTAGTACCCAGGTAAACCAAGAAATTGCCTTATTTCTGTAGGGGTTCAGGAATCTTCCAGTTTTTAATGGCTTCTATTTTTGTTGGATCCACTTGGATACCTTCTTTGTTTACCACATGTCCTAGAAACTGGATTTCATGCATCCAAAACTCACATTTGGGGAACTTTGCATATAACTACTCACTCTTGAGCAGCTCAAGAATCAGTCTAAGGTGCTTCTCATGCTCTTCCTTGCTACAGGAGTAGATCAAAATATCGTCAATAAATACAATCACGAACTTGTCTAGATACGGGCAACATACTCGGTTCATGAGGTCCATAAATTCCGCAGGTGCATTAGTCAGTCCAAAGGGCATGACTAAGTACTCATAGTGTCCATACCTAGTCCTGAAGGCTGTCTTGGGTATGTCTTCTTCCCTTATCTTTAGTTGATGGTATCCTGATCTTAAATCTATCTTGGAAAAGTAGCTGGCTCCTTGTAGTTGGTCGAACAAGTCATCAATTCTTGGGAGAGGATAGCGATTCTCGATTGTAAGCTTGTTAAGGTCGTGGTAGTCGATACACATTCGCAGGGTCCCGTCCTTCTTCTTGACGAACAATACCGGTGCACCCCACGGAGAAACACTTGGCCCAATGAATCCCTTATCCAGCAATTCTTGGATTTGCATCATTAGCTCCTTCATTTCGGGTGGAGCGAGTCGGTAGGGTGCCTTGGCCACTGGTGCGGCACCGGGCACTAGGTCAATTTGGAATTCAACCTGTCTAGTCAGAGGGAGTCTCGGCAGGTCCTCAGGAAAAACTTCCGGGTATTCAGCCACTGCCGGTATATCTTCGATTTTCTTTTCCTCTTTTGCCTTCATAACATAGACTATGAAAGCTGGGCATCCCTTGCGGAGGCTCTTGGTAGACTTCAAGTGGAAAATCATAAGGTATAGCGTGTCGTTTCTATCACCGTGGATTGTTAGCGTGCTTCCATCAGTTAGAGGTATCCTAAGCAAGCGCTCACCACATACAATTACAGCCTTATATTTTGCTAACCAATCCATTCCCACAACTGCATCAAATCCCCCTAATGTAATAGGCATCAAGTCTATTTTAAACGGGTTACCCTTTAATTCTATCGTGCAATCTTTGATAATTTCATTGGTTTCTATTATCTTGCCATCAGCTAATTCTACAGCGTAAGCATCAGTTAGGGCACATGCTTCCAAATTAATTAAATGCCTAAAGGTAGTAGAAACAAAGCTACCAGTTGCACCAGTATCAAACAAGACAGTAGCAGGGTGGTTATTAATGAGGAACGTACCGTTTACCATGTCAGGATCCTTGCGAGCACCCTTGGGGTCCATCACGAACGCTCTCCCTTTAGGCTTGTTAGGCCTAGTGTCCTTGTCTCTTGCCATCTTGGGACACTTGTTTCGCATGTGTCCCAGATCCCCGCATTCGTAACATTACTTCCCGGGCTCGAAGGTACAATCCTTTATCAGGTGGCCAGTTCGTTTGCACCTAAAGCAGGGCATCGGATTGCATTCCCCTTGGTGGTGCAGTTTGCATTTGGTGCATAAAGGGTTGGTACCTACATACAGTCTTTGACCTCTTGCCCCTTGCTCGTCAAGTCTTACCCTTTCATCGGCCCTCCTGCTTGAGCTACTACACTGCCACTGGCCCTTCTAACGTCTGTCCACCTTCTCTTCTCGCCCGATAACCTCTTCTTATCCTCGTTCCTCCCCTGATCTGTCTATCCAGCCCTGGTCAGGTCGTCCGTTAAGCTGCCAGTAAGATCGACAGCCGACAGGAGGGTTGTGGGTCTAGCAGATCGAACCATGCTTCTGACTTTGGGATGCATACCCCAGAGGAATCGGGCTACACCTTTAGATTCAAGAGTTACCAAGTGAGGGACATGTCTAGACAGAGCAGAGAACCGATTTATGTACTCGGTGTAATTTGAGCCCCTCATTTCCAGGCTCAGAAATTCTGCCTCTAGTTTCTCTAGTTGGTTCATTGGACAGTATTTACCGATCATCAGTTCTCGGAAATCCGACCACTTCATGCGGCCGACAGCATCTCTGCCCCTTGGTTGAACGATAGTCTTCCACCATTCTAAGGTTGGCCCCTTTAGAGATTGGGAGGCAAACCTGACCATATGTCCGTTCTTGCACTTGCTTATATCCAGCACAACTTCCATTTCGTCCAGCCAGCGGTAGGTGTCTATTGCTCCCTCAGTGCTGAAGAAGTCTTTAGGCTTGCATGACATAAAAGTTTTGTAAGAACACCCGGTCCTTACTTCTTCAACATTCCCAGCATCTCCCGCATTGTTTCTGAGTCCATCATTCTGGGATGTATTTCCCCGATCAGCATTTATTTGCATGATGATGGTGGGAATAGCATTTACAATTTGTTGGGCCACCAAGTTGGCAATCCTTTCATTGTTTTAGCGGTTAGAGTTCTCCTTCCGGTCGGCCCTGGGTGGAGTGGGTGATCGGTTCCCACCTCGATCCCTGGGGCGTCCGACACCCCTGTTTCTTCCTCCGCGCGTTTCCCTTCTAAGCGGCATTCTGGTGTCAATCATAGTTAGACTCATTTAGTGTCTCATAATTTGTTTCGAGTATCCCACACACCAATTGACTCCCAAAGGTCATTCCTCAATACACCAAGGTTCTCATAACACACAATAAGTCATACATAGTCTCATATATTCATAGAATCAATTAGCAATTCAAAAAGGCAATCAAGATAGATCCCTAGAATATACTATTACATAACCCAAACAGACAACCAGCAATAGATAAGATAGTATCATAAAAGAAGTTCAATCATAGATAGTAAAACAAGCACCAAATAGGGTCGATAGTTTCGTAGCAATACAAGCTGGAAGGTGCCATCACCCCCAAAAATAGTATCAGAGATAAATAGTTTCTCATAAAAATAGCATCATTCAATAATCAAATTTCATCTAGTTACTATTGCCATTTCTTCTTTAACCACCCGAACCAGCCTGAACCCTTCTTCTTTTGTTCTTGCTCCAAGCGCTAGACACCGTGGGACGCCATTAGTGCTTGAAATTGGGCGGATTGTGAGGTCCGTGTGGCGTGCTGAATCGTCAACTCGTGACGATTCATGGTCCTCAGTATATCACTCAACGTAGGGTCAGACGGACCGAAGTCACTGGCACGACGGCTGGACTACGAGTAGTGGTCCCCTGCTAACACACTCAGGCCAACGTACATGCTGTGCCTTGGAGGCATCCAAAACTCGTCCTGAGGTAGGCGTCTAGGTGGTCCCATCATCGGGGGCGCCGGCGCAAGAGCATTCCCAGGTGGAGGTGGAGGAGACGGCATCCTGAATGAGACAGAAGCTCCAGGTCGGGTACTCTTCCGTGGTCGAGTGATGACTCGCGCGCCCCTATTCCCAATAGGTGGGATGGGCGAGTGCGCCGGTGCTGGTACATGAAGTGAGTTGGAGCAGGTCCGGCTCCTTGACTGAGATGTCGAAGATGAATCTTCGGATGGCTCGGTGTCATCAGATATAACAGATATCCATCCAGGGTGACTGCACCGCCTAATGTACTACTCGTATTGAGACGGGGAAGTCGCCCTCCTCAGCCGTCCTACTGGGGCGGTCTCGTCCACGAGAAGTGCTGGAGCTTTTCCGTTGTTGGCCATAGTCCTCGAGTTCCTGTAAAATCATCATGAGTAATTTGGTTTCTCATAGCTCATGGCAATAGTGACGATAGTATCTCATAATAACAGTTACAGCAGTAACTAAGGTAGTAGTATCTCATATTAATAAAACATGGTTACCGCAGAGTCAAGACAAAGTTTAGATTCACACCAAAACATTTTCCATACCAAAAAAAAAAAAGATTTTAACACCA
This sequence comes from Flaveria sonorensis, assembly GCA_025506505.1. Taxonomy (NCBI): domain Eukaryota; kingdom Viridiplantae; phylum Streptophyta; class Magnoliopsida; order Asterales; family Asteraceae; genus Flaveria; species Flaveria sonorensis. Next base: position 36,668,539 of record CM046438.1, on the reverse strand, counting down.
AATAAGGGATTGTGTCGGAACTCACGCGTCCGGTAAATTCATGATTACGTTGATCAAGTGTAATCATCAATTTACCCAACCCATTTATCCCAACGCATTCCAAAACAGGACAGTCCTAGGGTATCAGGGTTGTAGCCTAGGGTCCACTAAGGTATTCCCAATTTCTTTACAACCTGTGGCTCTGATACCAATCTGTCACACCCCGGGCCCAGAAGAGGGTGGGACGTCTCAGATTAGCAACATACATGGTAGCGGAAACAAAACCACACGAGAGCACACAAGGAGAGAAATCACAATGGCATTACATTACACAAAGTTTTAACCGAGTTAACACAGTCAAACCCAAAAGTAACAATGACCCATTACATAAGTATTCATATTAGTCTTAACAATTTCAAATGTTTATAAATGTTTTAGAAGTTCAAGTAATGCCAGGGGTAGTCACAGTACTAGGCCAGCTTTGGAGTCTTCCCTAAAATCCAAGCTCATCAAGGATTACCTGAAACATGCTCAAAAAGAAATTGTGTCAACTAAAAAGTTGGTGAGTTCAAGTGCTTAAAGTTTGAAAACAAAAGGACTCATTGAATCCATAGTTTAGTTTAAACATAGTATCTCAGTTGTGGGATCACAAATCAACCCTACACTCAGCCCCGGCTAGCCTCTTCTAAACTTGTGTTGCCGGTAATTCAATAAAGGGAAACTGAGCCTCAGAAAGCGTACCATACCTGCCGATTGGTACACCATAGTATCTTATAAAAACCTGTTACATGCCACAACGACCCCACAGGATCTCAGTCTGGTACCCTTCCTGTACCGGAAGGCACTGTGCGTGGGGGATTCCCCAAGTAGATCTACCCATATAAACAAGCGGCTCACATAGAATTAATGACTGTGATACACATAGATGCAGGTTCTAACAATAGCCACAACATACAATAGCATCGCATAATAGTATCCAATAAAGTTTAGTTCAAATAGAGCATGCTTCACCCCAAAATAGTAATTAAAAGGGGACACAAGAAACTCACCTTAGAATCAAATAAAAGCCCTTCAAGTATCAACAAGTTCAAGTCTTAGCACCCTATGATCAAGATACAAGTAATAAGATAATGTTCTTAGGCTATTGGAAGTGTAACTAAGTGCATTTGATGGTCATACTTCATGTGGCTTCGATTCTTAGAAGTTTGCCTCAAAAAGTTTCCTTTTTAAGGAAGTTAGGGTTTTTGATATATGGATGACAAGTTATTGTTGGGCTTCTTACAAGTTTTATCAAAGTTGTTTAACCATTTAAAAATCAAAACGCAGTAGATATTTGAGAGTTAAAACTTGTTTTATGTTCCGAAAATAAACCATTTTATTATCAAGAAAGCAAACCCAAGAACAAAGGATCATATATGTGAAAAGAAATGCTGTCAAAACGTTAACAACCATAGGGTGTTCTTAGAATACTACCTTTCCAAGAACAATCTGATATCATATGGATAAAAGATGAAGAAGATGATGCTCTTGAATGGCTTGCCTTCAATGGAGAAGGTCTCAAGCTTGTATACCCCAAGCTACTAACACAACACCTTGTTTGTTAGGATTTTGCCACTTGCACTACACAAGAAGAATTCTTCTTGTTCCTCCTTGTTCCAGCCGTGAGTTTGAGAGAGGAGAGAAGGAGGAGTGTTTTGGTTAGAGAGCTTTTGCATGTAGAGTGGTTGGGTGGTTGAAGGGGGGTGTTCCAAGAACATTTAATACAAACAAAATTCAAAAAGGGATGGGGTTTTCCCTCTCTAATTTCGGCCGCCCCTTTCTAGTCACCTTTTAATTGTTTTAAACACTTTAAAACAAAATAAACATCACGTTAATTAGATACAAGTTTAATTAAAACATGTACCATATCGACATGATATTGGTTACATGCAATATGTCATAACCATTATCATATACATATTATTTAACCAACTTAAATAATATCATAAGATAATTTGTATAAATAAATTATCCATATAATTTATTTATTCCTCAAGTGCAAATATTTAGAAACCCATTTTCTAAATATCATAAGTGTTAATATTTAATTGTTAGATCATATCTTACAATAAATATTATGGTGTTTGTCTAGCTTGTTATTGGGTATGACCCGACTTGGATCATAATGTACTAGCCACATCAATTATAATATGTGTCTTGGGCAGACCAATTCCAACAATCTCCCACTTACACAAGATACATAGAAAATTGATGCAAGTAGTAAATACCGCCTAACAACGGTTTACTACCCCTGATACATATGACGAGGTGCCATTCAATAACATTATTCCCTTCAAGTACCTTACTTGTAATGATTTAGGTGAATCAATCATTTATCCTTTTGCCACGGATGTCATGTTAAATCCTAGAGACACAGAGTGATCATTCTCGATTGATTTAACTTTAGCAGGCCTTAGACATCTTGCTCTCAACGTATAAGAGGGACAAATCCCATCTTGACTACATACATCTCTCACAATCACCTCGTACTATACCAGAATTTAGTCTTATGTACTGCCATGTTTCAGAACAGCGAAGAACTAAGTCAAAATATAATACTCGATGAATATCAAGACCCAATATGTATCTCAGGTCAGAGGATACCAAATGATATTCGGCTTTACTCAAATTTACTTAAGATCAATCAAGAAGATTCCATGTAGTAATATTTGAGATGCGGGTCAGTCCAATATTTGTATCCCACAAATATCTATGAACTTTGGCAGCAACCCTTTGCTCTATATTCATCCATATGAATATCCACCAATCCAAGTTCATAATAGTCTTACCCTCATACTTGTTCACAAGTATGAACGACTACGGACGTTTAGAGTAAATGATTTACTCATGGATTAAACATGCAAAATTAGAACATTAGTTGAAGCATTATAACCAAATAATTTATTCAAGTAATAAAAGGTTCCAATATCCAAATACAAAATTACAAGATCAAATCCAGTCACTAGAATATCAAAGTCCCATTGCACAAGTATGACCTTCATGCTTTGCCTTTTCAAGGAGCTTCGTGAGTGGATCCGCAATGTTCTGATCCGTGTGAACTTTGCGAATACATATTTTTCCCTTTTCAACTTCATCCCTTATGTAGTTGAATCTCCGCTCAATGTGCCTAGTCTTTTGATGTGCACGGGGTTCCTTGATTTGAGCAATCGCACCCTCATTATCACAATAAATTTCTAGGGGTCCTGAATGGAAAGGACCACCCCTAGATCGGCAATGAATTTCTTCAACCATGCAGCTTCTTGAGCTGCTAATGAAGCGGCGATATATTCTGACTTTGTAGTTGATAATGCCACCACATCTTGTTTAGAGCTCTTCCAAGAGACTGCTCCTCCATTTAAGACGAAAATATATCCCGATTGTGATCGTAAATCATCACGATCAGTTTGGAAGTAGGAGCTTCATTTTTTGAAGGAGGAGATGGAGTGTGGATTCTGGTTAGTGAGAACCGAGGGGTGGTGTGGTTGAGTGGTTGAATGGCCGAATGCATGGCAACAGCCCATGCATTGGCTAGTTTGGAGGTGCACTAACCAGGTCAAATGTTTCTAGAAGGGTTCGAGTATTTTAAAATGCTAAGTGTTGGCAAAAACGCCCGAACAGTGCTCATGCGCCCAGTTTCTGGGTGCCTGAACAGTTGTCATGCGCCTAAGTGTTAAATGCGCCTGAACAGCTGTAATGCGCCTAAACAGTTGTAATGTGCCTAAACAGTTGTGATGCGCCCAAGTGAAAATTCAAAGAAATGCGGATGAAGACCATAGAAATACGGATGAAGAATCCAAAATTTTATTTTTTAATACAAGTAATTTGTTAATTACAAAGAAGAGAGTACATAAAAAATACATGGAACATTGAAAATAAACAATCTTAATTTACATTTGAGTTCTGGAGCTGGACCTAGGAGTCGGTTGTTACACCTGGTGTGCACAAGAAAGAACTTAAGAGCTTAACTTAAAAGAGTGGACAGACAACCTTCAGATGTTACCTACAACACGCAAGTTCATGAGTACGTGTACACACAAACATCATGAAACCCTAAGTGCTCTATAAGCCAAAGAACTCAAGGTTTTGGAAAACAAGACATATTGACCCAGTTGACCCGTTTGACCCATTGGTGATATTATTGGTGAAATTCCATTCAATCAAACATAACAGTTCATCATACAAGGTTATCATACAAGCTGTTCATGTATGCCACCTCATTAGCCACATGTATTATCTTGATCATCATACAACCAGATTTTCATACAAGTCATGCGAATCTCAAGTAATCATCATGCTCAACATAGTTATACCATTACTAGTGCATCATACACAGAATCAAGTCATGCACAACATGCCATGTGAAGCCACTCACAACTTCACACCCTAAACCCTGCCAATACTACTAAGTAGGGGCCTCAGATTCGCACGCGTGTATGACGATCATCATCATATTATTCAACAAAATCCATACCAACCAGAACATTCAATAGTTATCTATTACAAGCCCAAACAATACATCCCACCACATTAGAAATCATCCATGAACCTGCTAGCATGATCCTAATGTCACAAACATGCTCAAATAATCATATCCAAGATTTATACAATTAAAGTTTCTCTTTTGGGAAAGTACATCCCAAAATCTATCCTTTTATCAATTTCAACACAAATTCATTAATAACATACCCAATCTAGTTCATAGAAATTATAAGCATCCATCAAACACTTGCAATTCATCCAAGCACAAATCTTCATGAATAAAAATTTCCACTTTTGGCAATGTATGAACTAGACTACATAAATCATGGATTTCTTGCATAAAAATCATAATCCAATGTTCATACAACATCATTAACAATATTACATCATCAAGCCATCATCAAATCACCAACTTCATCCAATAAAGTTACTATTAATAGTAACGTATGAACAACACATCAAAATCACAAATTTCTTGCACAATCCACGTAAACTAGAATCTATACAATCTAACTAACGTCACACAATCATCAAACAATCAAAATTTCGACATTTAAGCACCAAAATCGAGTTAGGGTTTCGGCCAAATCCAAAAACAATGGAAAATCACAAAAATCTATCCTTTAGATGTGCAAAGATGACGATTAACACTTGTAATTCACTTGCAATGCTTGAAACTCAATTAAAATCGACTTGTTTGCTTGTTCCTTGATCAAAATCGCAAAGAATGGGGTGTTTGGGATGAGTTTCGGCCGAATGGGGTTTGTGGGGGCTAGGGTTGGGTTTTATTCAACTTACCATAATTGCATTTTACCTTTTAAATCCCTTTTTAATTACCTTTTGTAAAAAACTAATCTTTTGAGCATTTTTTTAACACCTTTAACTACAAAATACAATCATTATAAACTAACAATCATAATCATGCATAATATTCACTAGCCACAAAACACACGAAATAAATATAACACGTTGCCATGTTACGCGATAAAATTCACACTTAATATTAAATCACGTAAGCACATAAGCACAACTTAATAATCATGTCATCAGCTAAATTATTATCTATTTAACATTATTAATTATTATTAAGCCACGAATGTTCAACGACAACTAGTGTGTGCTCACGACACGTGTATGCAAGACCTAACGGAACTAACAGAGTTTGTTATCGGAAAATTACCGAATGTCACAAGAAGGCTGATCAAATGTGCACCACTGCTGCACAGCCTGAACCACTCTATTCCAAGTGCAAGCCTCACCCTAAGAAGCCTACTGCATCATCTGTGAAGATGAAGAAGGAAGTGAAAAGAGATCATGCTTAGCTTTTTACTCAGAAGAAGACTCTCAGAAGTATGCCAACTGAATGTATCATGTGTGGTGATACCTCTCACTTTGCTAAGGATTGCATCAACAATCCCAAAAGTACCATCCACATGACCAATAAGATAACATCTGAGAAGAAGAAGATAGTTTTGGAAGGAAAATCTCTTTCTTTCGGAAGCTCCAAAGTGAAGAAGAAGATAGGTGAAAATTACATTCGGAAGAAAATTTGGTCTCAAAAGAAAGGAATGCTTCCAAAGTACTGAAGTCTACTGTAGTGGTTGCAAAAGCTTTCGAAGGACCAGTCCCAAAACTTCCAAAGTCATCAAAACTTCTGAGGTCTTGAAGGCCAAGTCTAATCTTGCAAAGATGGTATGGAAGATGAAGGAAGGCCATGACTGAAAGTTCTTCATTAACAACAGCAAATGATCCTGAGAGCCTGCATATAGGATTAATAACTATTGAATTATCTTCAATCTACTTTGATAAGACCAAGAAAAATGAGGCTTGGGTTACCAAAGGTAACTAACCATCTCTTTCTATGCAAGAACAACTGAAGATTAGAGGAAATGCATGGATCATTGATAGTGGTTGTTCTAGGCATGTGACAGGCAATGGTTCTTCGCTTCAGAACTTTATAAGAATTAATGGAGTGCCAGTTGTTTTTGGAGGAGAATCAGGTTGTCACATCACTAGAAGAGGTAGGGTCACAAATGGTAAGCTTAGCATTAAGAAGGTACTCTATGTTAAGGAGCTTGGGTACAATCTCTTAATTGTATCCTAATTTTGTGACTAGAGACATAACATGCTCTTTACTGAGCATGAATGCATTCTTCTCAAGCTTGGGGTGGTCATTCCTTAAGAGCATATCATGCTCAGAGCCCCCAGGAAAAGGGAACATGTAAAAGATGGATTTGCAGGAAACATCCCCATAAGGTGAAGTTTCTTGCTTTCTATGTAAAGCCAATTATGATAAGTCTTTCCTCTGGCATAAAAGAATATGCCATGTAATCTTTAAGAAGATGAATAAATTAATTAAGAATGATTTGGTAACTTAAATGCCAAAGAAAGAGTTTACTTGTGACGACCACTATGTTGCATGTCTGAAAGGGAAGCAACACAAAGTGTCTTACAAGCCAGAGGAAAGGAATTCTATCACTACTCCCCTACACTTATTACATATTAATCTCTTCGGCCCCACCAGTGTAATGAGTTTAGGAAGAAATTCATAATGCCTGGTGATCATAGATGATTTCACAAGGTACATTTGGGTCTTCATTCTTAGAACTAAGGATGAGACCCCTAAGATCTTGAAGAACTTCATTCTAAAATTAAGAATCAATGTGATCACAAGGTCAAAATCATAAGATGTGATCAAGGAACTAAATTCAAGAACCAATTACTTGATTCATTTTGTGATAAGAAAGGTATTACAAGACAATATAGTGCTCCAAGGACTGCTCAACAAAATGGTGTTGTTGAGAGGAGAAACAAGACCTTATTGAAGCTATAAGAACCATGCTATGGACTATAAACTACCCATCACCTTCTGGACAGAGGCAGTCAAACACTGCCTGCTATGTGCAGAACAGAGTTTTAGTAGTCAAGACACACGGTAAGACTCCTTATGAGCTGTGCATAAAAGGAGACCTTTCATTGGTTTCCTCAGATCATTGATGTCCTTGCACCATCTTGAATACCAAAGATCAGATAGCCAAATTTGCTGAGAGATCAGATGATGGACACTTTATTGATACTCTTCCTAAGCTAAAGCTTATAGAGTATTCAATATTAGAATTAAAGTAGTTGAGGAGTCAGCCAATGTGATCTTCAATGAGCACACACCAGTGTGAAATGTTCTGGTCCTGATTGACTGCTTGATCTTGATTTAGTTACCAACTGTTTTAACAAATCTTGTGAGAATGTTTTAGGATCTATAGGTAACTTATCAACAGGAGATCCTAATCCAAGATTTGAGCTGAGAAGACGAAGTGATCAAACTACTTCAGCTCTAGTTGTAACTAGCCCTGCAGTTAGAAATCCTGTCAGCATAACCATGACAAACTCTTCAGCTGATACATCTGAGGTGCCTATAAATTCCAACACAGAGGCACATAACTCAAATGAAGGAGTTTTCAATATAGGAGAAGATGGAAGTGGTGATAGTGATAAAAATTTACCGATGCTAATAACCACTCCATAGAAGACAACATCAATGATGTGACACACTCATTAGATCAAACTTCTCTTGATAAGTGTGTTGAGTTGGTGGATGACAATCAATCACCAGATCTGAATTTCACCAATTTAGATATGTCTAATCAACTTGCTGTGATCCTCAACTAAGAATCCACAAATCACATCATACCACAAACATCATTGGAGATGTTAAGACAGGGCGAGAATAAGAGGATGAACCCATGACAAAAATGTTTGTTTATACTCTTGTTTCTTGTCCCAGATTGAGCCTAAGAAGGTTGATGAGGCTCTAAAGGATGGAATTTGGATAAAGAAATGCAGGAGGAGCTGTTTCAATTCAAAAGACAAAAGGCTTGGAACCTATGCCCTCTTTCTGATGGGTAGACACCAATAGGTACCAAGTGGGTTTTTGAGGATAAGAAGGATGATAGAGGACTTGCATGAAGAACAAGGCAATACTAGTTATTCAAGGATACACACAAGAAGAGAGGATTGACTACACAGATTTTTTTGCTCCTGTAGCAAGACTTGAAGCTGTTAGGATTTCTTTGCTTTTGCCGCATCCAAGGATTTCAAGGTCTACCAACAGGATTTCAAGTATGCCTTTTTATATGGGGTGATTGATGACGAAGTGTATCAAACACCACCTGCTCTGTAGACCTAGATCATCCTGGTTTGTCTGCAAGCTTGAAAAAGCTCTATATGGGCTGCATTAGGCTCCAAGGAATTGGTATGAGACATTATCACAGTACCTTGTTCAACATGGCTACAAAAGGAGTACTATTGATGGAACACTCTTCATTAAAGAAACAGGAAATGACTTGATGCTGGTTCAAGTTTATGTAGATGACATCATCTTTGGGTTAACTAATCCAAAGCTTTGCAAAGACTTTGAGAAGCTGATGAAGAATAGATATGAAATGAGTTCATGGGGGGAACTTAATTTCTTTCTAGGGATTCAAGTGAAGCAGGTTGACAATGACATCTTCATAAACCAGTCAAAGTATGTGCATGACATACTTACAAGATTTCATTTGACTGAGTACAAGATTGCTAAGACACCCATAGCTAGAACCCACTCCCTAGGACCTGATCTTGAGGGGGAGTGTGTTGTTAAACAACATTATAGGGCTATGATTGGGTCTCTTATGTACCTCACAGCCAGCAGGTCTGATATCATGTTTGCTACATGTATTTGTGCAAGATATCAAGCCAACCCCAAGATGTCACACCTAGTTACTGTCAAAAGGATTCTCAGATATCTCAAAGGTGCTCTCAATCTGGGCCTTTAGTTTCTAAACAATTCTGACTTCAATCTGTTACTTATACAGATAGTGACTATGGTGGTTGCAATATGACTACAAAGTCTACATCTAGGGGGTGTGTGATAACCCTGATTTTTGGGCCGAGAAAGTTTTTTTAGAAACCATAACGGGCCACATAATGATCACAAAAGCCCATGTGATGGGCCCAATGAGATCAAACTCCTAGACATGGATATACACACACCATAATGGCCTTAGGCCCATCAAACTTTAACTGGTCATTGGACCACAATGCTAAGTGGGCTTGACCCACGAGACCCTAATGGGCCATTTGGCCATGTTATGAGATCGTTTGTGAACTACCGACACTAGTAGGTTTTAGGTCTGATGTCCGAGTGAAGCTATGTGCCAAAAAGTCTATTATCCTAAGACTATGAGTCATCCGTATTTGTTTACTTCATTCGCGTTTGTATACTTAAGTCATCCGCATTGTTTACTTCATCTTCATTTGTGTACTTAAGTCATCCACATTTGATTTGCCTTTATCTGCATTTGTATACTTAGTCATCAACATTTGTTTACTTCATCCGTATTTGTGTACTTAAGTCATCCGCTTTTGATTCACCTTTATCCACATTTGTATACTTGATTCATCCGCATTTGATTCACTTCATCCGCATTTGTATACCTAAATCATCCGCATTTGTTCACCTTCATCAGCATTTGTACCTTAGTCATCCGCATTTGTTCACCTTCATCCGCATTTGTACCTTAGTCATCCGCATTTGTACACTTGTTGAGCCCAGCATACCCGTCAATAAAAACTTATAATTTAATGAATCACAAAACTAAAAATACAAAAACTTATGCAAGACATAATCCATGTAAACAATAACAGTGATAATATAATAATAACGACTTTAAACTAAATAATAATCCATCTAATGCTTACACCTTATAAATAAAAACTAAAATAACCATACAATGAATACTAGATAAATAAAATTTGTCCAGTCATAAATACATACATATATACACCTGAAACACACACTCACTGGTTTTATATATATATATACCTATATGTATGACACAATACACACATATAAACACATACATTTATTTTTTTAAAGAAAAGGGTATGTTTAAAGACTTGTCTTATCACCACCCAAAATGACCAATGCATGGCTTAGCTTCTCAATCCATGCTAGCTTGATCCACTAACCAAAATCTTCCTTTAACCAAGACATAATCTTGTAATTATCGAGAAAGTTGGCCCAATCCCCTTCCTAACACCTCTCGGCCGAACCCCCTACAACGCCACCACCCTCACCTTAATTCCAAATATAACACTCTCTAAAACACTCTCAAACTCTCTTACTCTCTTGCATTCTTCTAGCAGCGAACCCAGCCTCTTGAAGCCAGGAAATAGCCTACACTCGAGGTCCATCAACCCCAACACGCTAGGCCTTCTCTCACCATTGCAAGCTTTTTTGGCAGCCCCCGCTTCCACCACATCTACCTCACGTAACAAGGTAACCGTTGCTACCTGAAAACGTTCGAAATATCATGTATCATCTCGTTGGTGACACGAACAACCCCGTGTCACCCCAACATCTTATTAACAAATACGATACCATATTTTCCAGTAACAAAAGGATGTAAATCTTCGTAAAGAACGGTTTTGATAAATATAATACAACCGAAAACCCGGTTTTTATAAAAATATAAAGTATATTATGCAAGACCAAAGATTATGATCTAAACATTTCTGAAAGATAACAATGACTATCTTAAGTAAAATTTAAGTTTCATGATTTACACGTATGAAATCCGCCTTCAAAAGTAATACAAAAACTTGAAAAATATGAAGAAAATACGAGAAACAACTTGGGGATTTAACTTACTAGAAATATGGGGTTATATATTTGCAAAGGAAAAAAATCAGATTAAAACACATAAAAATCCAAAACCAGGACTTAACGGACACTTAACGAAACTAACTGGTGGACTTAACGGAAGTATAAAAAATGCACACATCTGATGTACATAAATTACAGTAGACTTATAATGATAAGGATGCTTAAATTTTTAGTTTCATAAACTATAGAGCTGATTTACTTAGTAAACAATAATATAGGGGATATTCATGTTAAAATAGTAGAAATTCATAAAAACGTGCTCCTAAGCTAAAAACATAAAATCTCTAGAATCAAAAACTTACTCTAAGTATATTAGAATATTGTATGACTAAAATGGGCCAAACGTTGACCCGAACCTAACAACCCGTTAAAAAACCAAAACTTCGAATTTCAAGGGTTGAACCAAATTGCACATATGTAATGAAAATTTGTCAAATGCGTAGGGTAAATCTAAACTAAAGGGGTGGTTAGGCTTAGTCAACTGATTGAAATGGAACTAACATCTATAAAAAGAACTTAGAAACCTTACCGGTCGGTAAAGAAGTAAAGACAGAGAGTTGGAAATTTTAATGGGGGGTTAAAAAATCAAACCGATAAGGTGAAAAGACTGTTTGGGTTTCGATTTGACAGGGGCGGTAAGATAAACCATTTAAAATATTCCGACAATCATCAATAAAATCTTACTTTTTACAGAGTGGGGCCAAAGATTTTCGTTACACAATAAAGTTTTCTTCTAAAGGTAAAATTGCTTCCAAGAGAAACACTTGTGTTTCTCAGTATTGTCTTCCAAGCCATTTTTACTTTCAAAGAAAACCATGTCTCAATGACAAGTTTGCTTCTGAGAGTACAGTCTTCTTTCGAGAACAGAAGTTAGTAAGCTTCGGAAGTAGATTTGATCTATGATCAATTGTTCTGCGAGGCTAAATACTCTTCTGAAGATAATATTTATGCAGAGGAGTTTGCCTTCGAAAGATGGATAAAGATCTCTTCCGAGGTAAATTTCTCTTTGGAAGTATTTACACTTAGGTTTTTTGAAGAAAGCCTTTTTGTAACGGGCTTAGATTGTATTTAGACAACATAGACAAGACATATTTAAAAAAGTTTTTCAAAGAGAAGAACTAGTTAATGTTAATAATCCCAATAGCTATAATTAAATACTTAAATTTTTGATCATCAAAGGCTTTGGTGAACAAGTCAGCATATTATTCATTTGAATTCACTTTGACTAGCTTTATTAGATTTTTTCATGAATAGCTCTAATGAAATAATACCTGATGTCAATATGCTTGGTCTTGGAGTGCTTGACCGGATTTTCTGTGATAGAAATGGCACTCTTGTTGTGTATGTGGATAGGAGTCTCTATGAAGTTGAAACCATAGTCCAACATCTGATTCTGAATCCATATCAATTGAGCACAGCAATCATAACAGTAATGTGTTCAACTTTTAGCATTTGATGTAGAGACACATGATTGCTTCTTGCATTGCCAGGAGATAATCCTTCCACTAAGAAACTGACATCCTCCGGATGTAGATTCTTGTTGATGTTGCAGCCACCACAATCACTGTTAGGTACCCATAGAGATTGAAGTCCTTATTCTTAGGATACCCAGACCTAGTTTGGAGCTCCTTTGAGATATCTAAGAATTCTCTGGTAGTAATTAGGTAAGACACCTTGGGAGCAGCCTGATTCTTGCCCAGATACGGTTGTAGACATGATATCAGTCTACTTGCAGTGAGATACATATAGATCCAATAATCGCCCTGTACTGATGTTGATCAGTATCCTCCCCCTCGGAATCAGGACAAAGATTATGATTTTGTGGTATAGGTGTCTTGGCTGGCTTATAATCTTTCATCTCAAATCTCTCTAAGATGTCCTTGACATACTTAGATTGATTGATGAAGAACCCTTCTTCCATCTGCTTTCACTTGAATTCCAAGGAAGAAATCCATCTTTCCATTGAAACATCTCAAACTTCTTCCTCATGATGCTTTCAAAGTCTTTGCATATTTGGTCATTTGAGGAACCAAATAAGATGTCATCAACATAGACTTGAACAAGCAGCATGTCCTTCCAGACTCTTTATGAACAATGTCTTGTCTATGGTGCCTTTGGGGTAGCCATTCCTAAGAAGAAACTAAGACAGGGTCTCATACCACAGCCTAGGTGCTTGATGCAACCCATAAAGAGCTTTATCCAGTTTACACACATAGTTGGGGTGCTGTGGGTCTTCAAATCCAGGTGGCTGACACATATAGACTTCTTTATCTATATCCCATATAAAAATGCACATTTGACATCAAGTTGATAGACAGTGAAGTTCTTGGATGCTGCAAAAGCAAGAAGATTCTCTCAGTTTCATTCCTTGCAACAGCTGCAAAGACATTAGTCTAATCTATGCCTTCCTTCTATGTGTATCCTTGAACAACAAGTCTTGCTTTGTTCTTGATGATCAACCTTATCATCTCTCTTTTTATGAACACCCACTTGGTGCCAATGGGGACTTGTCTAGGTGGCAATGGACACAAGTTCCATACTTTTTGCCTCTTGAATTGTCGCAACTCCACTTACATAGATTCAATCCAATTGTTGTCCTTGAGGGCTTTTCCACCTTCTTTGGTTCCATTGATAGAGAAAGCATGAGTACAAGCAGGAATTCCCATTATGGGTCTGACTTCTTGTTCTCACACCCTTTTGGACATCCCCAATGATGTTCGCAGCTGGGTGAGTGTTGTGTATCCTGAGCCTAGGAATCATATCTAGTTGCATAGATAGATCCAGGTTTGAGAAGTTTTGCTCAGGATTTGAATAACATGACCAGCTGATGTCTCACACTCATTCAATGAGGACTGATTGAATGAATATGTGACACATCATGATATCTGCTGAGAAGCAGTATCAATAGTTTCCTGTTCCTCCAGATTACTGTCTTTATCAGCTTGATGTTGAATGCTGGAGTTGTCAGCCGATGAGTTTTGAGCTTAGTTGGCTGATAACTGTTGAAGCTCCATTATTTCCTGAGCTGTTCAAGCTTTCAGGACTTCAGTAGTGGGAGCTTGTTCTTTATTCCTCTTGGAGAACAAGAATAGGTCTGGGTAACTCAAACATTTGATCTTCATAGAGGTCACTTTGAGTTCCTATTAAAAACATTCTCACAAGACGTTTAGAATAGTTTGGGAACAATTCTAGATTGAAGATATGATCAGGGTCATTCCTCTAACACAAGGATGTGCTCATTAACAATAATGTTGGATGATTCCTCAAATTTGTTTGATTTTTAATATGTACAACTCTATAAGCAATAGAGGTTGGAATA
>CM046438.1:36584491-36653920 GCA_025506505.1 Flaveria sonorensis | reverse complement strand
AATATAATCATAAGGCAAGGGAAGGAGTGCAGGTGCCTGATAGAGACCTGTGGTGCTCAGGTAGTTGATCATTTTTAATCTTTCTTCTTCATCAACTACCTGAGGTTGTTCAGCAGCCACAGTCTCTGACTCAGGACTTTCTTGAACTAGGGAGAGGATAGGAATGTTCTTGTAAAGCCTTTTTCTCCTCACTTCTTCCTTGTGTTTGAGGGTCAAGGCTACATCCTCTGCTTCCTTCCTCTCCTTTGACAATTCAATGTCAGCCAGTTCATATAACTCCTCTAGGGGGAGAGAGATGAGTTCATATATGGTGTGGTTCTTGGTCCTAGATCTACCAAGTTTATACGTTCATAGAAATCAAGGTGGAGATGTTGAGAATTTCTGTTGACCCTGAGCTCTAGAGATCACAAGAGCTGTCCTATCACGTCATACCCCCAACCCAGATTGGGTTTCAGATGGGGTAGACTTGCTCTTGGTACCTCCTCCTCAAACAATTGTTGAATGAGCATTTCTAGATCACTGTCTAGAGGAGGTGCTGAGCATGGACAACTGCAAATAGGATGGTGAGTCCTGTATGTCCATACTTGAGGAAGAACTCCCAGGTTCTATGCTGTCAGAACTTCCCCCCCTTTTGGTAGCTCACCCTCATGCATAGGTGAGCTAGGGAAGTGAAAGTGATCCATAACATCACAGGTTCTTGTGGACCTGGATGAGTTTGTCCTATAGGTCTCTCAGCTAAGTGGCCCTTGAGATCGGTGATCTCAAGTTGCTGGTCATGGACTCTCCTTTGCAAGATAGTCACCTGTGATTCCAGGTGAGCTATCTATGACACCAGTTGGGTGCAGATGTCTTCAAGTTAGTGCACCCTAAGTTTCAAACTCCCCTCATTTTCAGTTGAAGAATCATTGGGGGATGAGGAAGTGAACGAGGTCTGCTCCTTCACACCAGCATAGGGTTCTTGGCTGTTGGATTTCCCCTGCCCTGATAGTGTCAAGAGGCTGGGTTGCCGTGGTGGGGTCTTAAGGATGTATTCACTGGCAACAGTGAGAGCCTCTCCATATGGATCTCCTAGACAATCACAGGAAGATCCACCTTAGTTTGGGGTGTCTGATGTGGGCTAGAGGGTGAAGCAGGAGTACTCATCTCCCTTGAGTATGGGTAGAGAGGGGAGAGTCATGATACTCACTGAAACCCAAATCTTCATCAGATAGAAGTCAAGGCTGGGAAGGGTTGGTTAAGATCAAGAGGCTGGGGATGGTAGCTTTCCCTTGAAGGGTGATCTCACTAGAGTGTTGAGACTCAGAGTGATGGCTTAAGGCTGTTTGTGGAGTTGTGAGGTATCAGGCTGAGCATGAGGAACCTCAGCACTAATTGTTTGAAAAATGGGAGTGGTTTACTCCTTAGGGGAAGTGGGAGCTCGAGTGTCCACTCCTTCTGTGTGGGTTGTGATATGGGAACCTGCACATGCTCAATAGCAAGTGTAGGGGTTCGTTTGGATTTTTAGTGTAGGTGAGGGTAATGGTTGGCCTTGAGGGGGTTGAGAAGTAGAGGGTGTTGGTTCATCACTAGATGGTGCAGCTAGGATGTCACCCTGAGCAATGAGCTCAAACATTTTGTGACAAGGGCTGTCTACCCCGGAGAACCCAACAGTTTGTTTTTTCAATATTTGAAAATGTTGGGCCTCATATGTGCGAGTTAAGAACATTATCTGTCCCCTCGACTTTGGTCCCAATTCATAGTTGAGAATGTGTGAACATACCGGGGGAACATGTAATATTCTAAGGAATCCAAATTCGCTAGTAATTTGTAATACAAACTGAGAGTACCTGAATTTGACCCCTTGAACCATCCCATGGATATGAAGGAAAGGTCTTCTGGAATCTGGTCCTCCTCCCGTTTGTTGGATAAGTTGTGAATGACGACATGGAGGAGGTATTTCCATTGGAATGAGACCTTCCCCTTCTTGAAGGTCTTGACTGAGAAGTCACCTTCATAGCCCATCTGTGCAAAGGATTGGTTGACAGTAGCTTTTGGAAAGGACAGCTCACCGCTTCATCATCTAGCTGCAAATGGGTGTATAATGGCTGGAGTGATGAAACCGTCCTCCCCTGCACTGTGGCAGATAGTGCCTTCTCCCCGTCCATGGCGACCTCTTGACAGGTCCACCAAAACTCAAGCAACTGATAGAGAGGAGGATCGATGTAAGGGAGGTGAAGTGGGGAGACAAAGAAAGATACTACACACGTCTGAGAAGCTTGGATCCTTCTCAGAGTTTAACAGAGCAACTTGATTGTGTTGCCTGTGAAGGTGCATGGTGAAATCAGGGTCGTTATGACGATTAAGATTGGCCATTGGAAGAAACTTGTAGTGAAGGAAACAAGAAGAAGATGAATTGGGGGTAATTTTAGGTTAAGGAAACAAGAGAGAAGTGAGATGAAATAGAACCATTTGGAAAGATATACTCTGGATTTGAGACAAAGTTATGACAAAAAGATAACTTTGAAATCCACAAGTGGGTCCTACTTCTAAAAAAGGAGCCCAAAAAGTTAGTTTTCTTGGAAGTAGAAAAAGCTTTCCAAGACAATTGGTTTCGGAAGCTATGCAATCAAAGCTTCCGAAAGCAATTTTGCTTCGGAAGATATTTCAAAGAGTTTTGAAAATTTGGCTTCGGAAGAAATGAATGAGTCTTCCGAGACAAATTGCTTTTGGAAGAAATTGTTCCTAAAAAGCATTTAAGTACTTATACCAAAATTTAAGTTTCGGAAGATACTTAAAAAATTTCTTCCGAAGGTAAATCTCAGATAAGTGTTTAACGATTTAGACATAAATTTCTTCCGAAGGTAACTTTTGCTTCTTCGAAGGTAAATTTTCATCTTCTAAGGGATATCATTTAAAGTTCGTTTTCTTCCAAAGAGACTGGGCTTATGAAGTGATCTTATAGACAACTTAGGACACATAGTTTTATGAAATAATATTGATTAAGTTATTAAGAAAAATCTACTCAAAGTTAATCATCCCAATAAGCTTATACAAGATATTAAATCTTTGTTCATCAAAAGATTTGTGAACAGATCGGCATATTGTTCATTTGAGTTAACTTGATTAGTTTTATCAATCCCTTTTCAAAATTATCCCTAATCAGATGATACCTGATATGGATGTGTTGGTACTTGAATGCTGCACAGGATTCTCTGTAATAGAGATGGCACTGTTGTTGTCTATGTGGATGGGAGTCTCTTTGAAATTGAGCCGATAGTCTAGCATCTGATTCTGATCCAAAGCACTTGAGCACAGCAGCTGGCAGCAGCAATGTATTCAGTTTCAGTAGTTGATGCAGACAACAAGATTGCTTCTTGCATTCCAAGAGACTATCCTTCAACCACAGGAACTGGCACCTCCCCAGATGTGGACTTGTAGTCATGTTGCATCACCATAATCACTATCTGTATAGCATACAGATTGAAGTCTGAATTCTGGATACCAAAGGCCTAGATTGGGGCACCTTTGAGATATCTAAGGATCCTTTTGACCAGTGATTAGGTGTGACATCTTGGGTTGGCTTGATATCTTGCACATATGTATGTGGCAAACATGATATCAGGCCTGCTAGCAGTAAGATATAATAAGTGACCCAATCATAGCCCTAGAGATGTCATCAACACATTCCCCCTCAAGATCAGGACCAAGGGAGTGGTTTCTAGCTATGGGTGTCTTTGAACTTTACAGTCAGTCATCTTGAGTCTTTTATGTATGTCTTGTACATACTTTGATTGACTGATGAAGATGCCATCTTCAACCTGCTTCACTTGAATTCCTAGAAAGAAATGAGTTCCCCCATGGCACTTATTTCAAATCTATTCTTCATCAGCATCTCAAAGTCTTTGTAGAGCTTTGGATTAGTTGAACCAAAGATGATGTCATCCACATATATCTGAACTAGCAATGTGTCATTCCTATTTCTTTGATGGAGAGAGTCCCATCAATAGTACCTCTTTTGTATCCTTGTTGACAGAGGTATGTTGATAGAGTCTCATACCACTTTCTTGGGGCTTGATGCAGTCCATAAAGGGCTTTATCAAGCTTACAGACATAATCAGGATGATGGGTCTGCAAAGCCAGGTGGTTGTTTAATGTAAACTTCTTCATCAATCACCCCATAGAGAAAGGCACACTTCACATCAAGCTGGTAGACCTTGAAATCCTTGGATGCAGCATAAGCCAGAATATTCTTACAGCTTTAAGTCTTGCAACTGGAGCAAAGACATCAAATAATCAATTCCTTCTTTTGAGTGTATCCTTGGACAACCAGTCTAGCCTGTTCTTGATGATGATCCCTCTATCATCTTCTGTTCTGAATACCCATTTGGTCCCTATGACACTCTTCCCTTGAGGAAGGGACATAAGTTCCAAACCTTCTTCTTCTGATTGAAGCAGCTCATCTTGCATAGCTTCAATCCAGCTTCCATCCTTTAAGCCTCATCAACTTCTTCGGCTCTATCTCGGATAAGAAACAAGAATGTAGACAAACATGGCTGTCATAGCTGTCCTCTTGTTCATACCCCTGAGTCAACATTTCCATGATGTTTGTAGTGGGTGTGACTTGTGGATCCGAAGTTGAGGGATCACAGCAAGTTGGTTAGACAGATCTAAATTTGAGAAATTCTTTGATCTGGCAATGAGTGTCTCCACCACATCAGCACACTTATCAAGAGAAGACTTGATCTAATGAGTGGTGTACATCATTCATGTTTCTTCAATGGAGTGGTTTTCTGCATCAAGAAATTCTTGATCACTTTCACCACCTCCAGTTCTCTCCTCCGCATTTGAAGTTCCTTCTCCTGAATTCTGAGCCTCTGAGCTGGAATTTGAGGGCAATTCATTTGACTCAGAAGTATTTATCATGCTAGTGCTGAGGACTCAATTGCAGGGTTAGTCACCACTGGAGCTGAAGTAGTTTTCTTGTTTGGTCCTCTCAGCTCAAATCTTGGATCAGGATCATCTGTTACCTGTTATCTGTAGATCCGGAAACATCTCACAAGATTTGTTAAAATAGTTGGTAACTAAGTCAAGATCAAACAACCATCCAACCAGACCTTTTACACAGGGTGTGTGTTCATGAAAGTCTCATTGGCTGACTCCTAATGATTCTAGTTCTGTATTGTATACTCTAAAGCCTTAGCTTGAGAAGAGTACCCAACAAAGTGTTCCATCATCTGATTTCTCAGCAAACTTGGCTATTTGATCTTTGTATCAAGATGGCGCAAGGACATCCAAATGTTCTGAGAAAACCAATGAATGGTCTTCTTTTGGCCACAGTTCATAAGGAGTCTTACCATGTGTCTTAACTACCAAAACCTATTTTGCACATAGCAGGCTGTGTTGACAGCCTCTGCCAGAAGGTGATGGGTAGCTTAGAGTTCAGACAACATGGTTCTTGCAGCTTCAAATGTGTCCTGTTTCTCCTTCAGCAATACCATTTTGAGGGATCCTTGGAGCACTATATTGTCTTGAAATACCCGTTCATCACAAAATGTATAAGGATTTGGTTTTTGAACGGTTCCTTGATCACATCTTATGATTTTGACCTTGTGATCAGATTGATTCTTAATTTTCAGAATGAAAGCTTTAAGATTTCAGAGTTTTCATCCTTAGTTCTAAGGAAAACACCCAAGTAAATCTTGTGAAGTCATCTGTGATCACAACAGTAGAGGTCCTTCCTAAAAAAATCATACACTAGTAGGGCAAAACAGTTCCATATGAACAAGTGTAGGGGAGGAGTAGTGTAGAGTCATTTCCTGGCTTAGTGAGAATTTTGTGTTGCTTCCCCTTCAGGCATGCCACAAGTGGTCATCAAGGTAAACTCTTTCTTTGGCATTCCAGTTACCAAATCATCTTAATCAGTTTATTCATGTCTTAAACATTAAATGGAACATTCTTTTATGCCAAAGGAAAGAATCACAATATTGCTTTAGATAGAAAGCAAGAAATCTCTCCAGAAGGGAGATGTTCCGCAAGTCCTCTTGTACATGTTCCTTTCCTGGAGCTCAAGCAAATATGCCTTGAGGATGTCAACCACGGGCTTTGGAACAATGCAATCTGATCAGAAAGAGAGTGTGATTTTGGCACAAATAGGACACACTCAAAAAGATTGATCCAGCTCCTTGATAAATTTTACCTTCTCAATACTGAGCTTACCATTTGAGACCAGGCCCCTACAGTAATGTAACCTCCTGCATCTCCCCAAAAGCAATGGTCCTCATTAATTCTTTCAAGTTTTGGAAGTAGGGAATACACATGGATGTCATGTGCCTGGATCAGCCACTATCAATGATCCCACACATTTCTAGTTGTCTTGGCTTTGTTGTACCTGCAAAAAAGAGATGATTAGTTTACATTTGGAAACCCAAGCCTCATGGTCTTGGGGGCTTATTAAAGTTCAGATGAAGGCAATGAAAACAGTAAGTGATCCTATATTAGGCATTAAGGTATTTGTTGTTGATGAAGAGGAGCTTTCAGTCTCAAGGTCTTCCTTCATCTTCCACACCACCTTTGGAAGATGGGATTGACCATCACTACTTCGAAAGATTTTGTAGCCTTCGGCTTTGGAGACGGATCATTCGGAAGGTCTTGCCCTTTTACGTAGCAAGCTTCAGTGCTCGGAAGCATTCCTTCTTTCGAGCCAACTTTTCTTCCAAAGGCAAGTTCCTACTTTCCTTCTTCTCATTTTGGGTCGAGGAAACAGAGTGTTTGGACCAAAAGAACCATGAGCCTGATCAGAAAAACCTTTAAGTCCCACAGACATTACAACAACTGAAGTAGTCTGCAACAGCTGAAACATCAACTGATAACAAGGTCTGAAGACAAAGTCTGAAGTGAAGAGCTGAAGACAAATCTGAAGTGAAAGAGCTGAAGACAAAGTCTGAAGTGAAAAAGCTGAAGACAAAGTCTGAAGCTAAAGAATGAAGACAAAGTCTGAAGACAAAAGCTGAAGACAAAGACTGAAGACCAAGTTTCAGATGTTGTCACAACAGCTGAAGAAGACCTCTTCAGTAGTTGTGATGGTTTCCTTTCAGTAGTTATATTTTCCTTTCAGTTCTTTTGTAATCAGTAGTTTTATGTTTCTTGTAATCAGTACTTGTAGTTTCAGTAGTTTTAGTTTCATCTTGTACTTAGCATACTCTGAGATTTCTCAGTTGTTGTGAACATTCTCAGTAGTTTGCTTACTTTCAGTTGTTTGTAATAATTCTGTTAGATGTCACTATCAAGTGACATCAGCAGACGTCACATTCCTTTATATAAGGAATGTTGACCTAATTGTAAGGTGCGCAGCTGAGTTAGCCTAGCGAAGCTTAGCGGCCGCCATACCGAAGCATTTGTGCATGAATGATATTATCCCTTTTGCAGAAAACCCTCTTTCTCTATATACCCGTGTACTGTTCCATTGAATATCTATTGTGTTCTTGCTATATTTGTCTAATTCTTGTTCTAATTCCGCTGCGATTCAACTCTAATGATCAAACTTAGATCGCTGATCCTGACAAATGGTATCAGAGCGGTTAATCATTGATCGGTTTAACAATTGATCATTGAACTGCTTTTCGATATCTAAAGTTTGATCGAATTAGCATATTTGCAAGATTGGTTATAGAGATTGGTCTTCTTCTGCGGCTCTGGTTATTCAATTTGAGTTTCTTCTTGGTTCATATTGAGTTTGTTGTGTTTTTGTGCTAAATCTGTTGAAACTTGATTGAATTGGTTTGAATCTGAGAATGACTACTCCATCTAATGACCCTCACAATACTGGCTCCTCAACCAAGCCTCCGATGCTGGTTAGGAGTGAGTATAACATATGGCAACGAAGAATGCTCCATCACCTGTCTGTTCAGTTCAGGTTGTTGGACATCTGTGGTTCACGGTCCACACAAGCCTATGGTGAACAATCCGAGACCAACCAAATGGTTCCGAAGAAGAAGGAGCAATACTCAGATGAAGATCGTAAACTGTTTGAGATTGATGCTAAAGCCCATGGAATTCTGGCCATGGCACTGCCTAATGAAATCTATTCTGGGCTTATGCATCATGAAACTGCTCTCATGACCTCTGGAATGCTTTGAAGGAACAATTCGGAGGAACTGATGAGGTCTTAGCAACACAGAGAAATCCTCGCCACAATATGAGACATTCTCTCATAGGAAGGGTGAGACACTGACTCAACATTTTGAGCGTTTCTCCTGCTTGATCTCTGAGCTGAAAATGGTCAAGCATGAGTATACTAACAGCCAGATGAACAACAGATTCCTCAGATCACTGCCTGAGAGATGGGACACATACACCATTGTCCTACGCTCCAGTGCAAATCTGGATAGCCTATCTCTCACCCAACTCCATGGGAAACTGCTTACATTTGAAAGAGATAGAGCAGAAAAGGAAACTGGCATCATCAGGAAAGCTCACTGATGACTTTGTACCAGGGAACACTGCCTTGGTCGGTCATGAGTCAGAATATGCTGGATCAGAAAGCCATTATGATGAGCATATAGATTTCTCTTCAAACAGTTCTGATCATGCATTTGTTGGTGTTGACAGTCATTCTGGGTGTAATAGTGATAATTTATGCTTTATCATGGATGATTTGATGGGTATTGCTGATGATGATTTAGAAGAGATGGATATTTTGAGCCAATGGCCTTGATCAATATCAGATCTCAAAAGTTCTACAAGAGAACTGGTAGGAATTTCCAGGACTCTCTGGCAAAACCAAAGTTGGTTTTGACAAGAGTAAGTTGAGGTGTCACAAATGCCACAGGCTTGGGCACTTTGCAAGAGAGTGTAGATCAACTGGATCTAACTCCTCTGCACCTTTGTGACCTTTCCAAGCAATAGTTCACAAAACAAAGGGCAACATCCTGCTAGTTCTGGTCATCACTCACAACCTCAATCTCCTGCATATTTTGTCCCTCAGGGTCCAATGCCATATCCATATCCCTGCTATTACATGCCACAGCCAAATCCAGTTCAAGTTCCTATAGCACAACAACCTCAAGCCCTACCTGAGCCTCAACCATCTCCATCACAATCTCAACCTCATCACAGCTTCTTCACACCAGGAGTTGTTGACTGGAGCAGCTCACCAGATGATCTTTCTGGTTTCAATGAGCAATTATTTGCTGGTGCTGGTCAACATGGTGGTGAACATCCTTTTGGGAATCTTGCTCTCATGGCCCTGGAGTCTACTGAGGGTTCCTGCTCCAATGCATCATCTTCACAGGTAACCCAGGTATCTTCTGAGGCTAAAGCCAAGTTATGTTCTGAATCATGCATAGCTGCCTTTGTCTCTATTAGAGAGGCAAATGTAGCTTTAATCAATCAAAATCTTGAGCTTGAGAAAACTATTTCCAAAAGAAAAGCTGAGTATGAGTCTGCTCTTAATGACAAAGATGATGAGATTTACAAGCTTAAATGCCAACTTAATGATGAAAAGGCTAAGGTAGAGGTCATACTTGAGAACCACAGAAGTCTCAAAGAGACACTTGCAGCTACCCAAGTTGAGTGTGACCCTGGGTAACATCCTGCAAGGGATTTGAAATGCTTCTCAGCAAGCAAACAGCTTCAAATGTGAAGTTTGGAATAGGTTACAATCATACTGCACCACCTACTGATTTTACTTCAAAATCAATAGTAAAATCTGAAGGTGAAAGTAATTTCCAAACCACATCATCATGTGATTCATCCTCAAATGATAAACAAAATTAGAGGATGAAGTCAGTGTTAAGATCTCAGCAAATCAATTGCCTGATGGTTTAAATGCTGATAAACACATGAAGCTGAGCAATTCAGATGTTGTCCCTCAAAGTACTCCAAGTACTGAAGGGCAAGTCACAACATCTGAAAAGCATTTCAAATCTGCTGAAATAAAAGGATTAACAACTGCTGAGGAATCTATCATACGGTCTTTCAGGACGGATAGAGAACAGCTGAAGAACAAGTCTTCAGTTGTTACCGATCCTTCAGTACTTAACACAAGTACTGAAAGGAGGAAAGTACTGAAGATCACACCTTCAGTAGTTTCCACTTCAGCAGTTGATCAATCCAAGATGAAGAATAAGCCATGTGAAATATGTGGTAAATTCAATCATCTATCTGATGAATGCTGGTACAAAAAGGGTTCCAAACTCAACAGAGATAAGCTCATTAAGAAGAGATTAATAAAATGAAAAATGAGTTTGAGACCAAGTTTGTACCACAGTCATCTCAAACTGATAAACCCAAGGCCTCACCAAATCCAAAAAGAAGGATGGGTTTATCAGAAAACAGCTGATAGTGTTCCTCATGATAACATCAGACTAAGTCTGTGAATTTCAAGAAGGAGAAATGGTGGGTCACAGGAACTCATCAAAAACAAGTACTGATGTGTCAAATGAGCTGAAGGCTTTAGCAACAAATCAGACACAACTGTTATGATGGTTCAGCATTTGTTGGGGGAAGTTAACCAACTAGATGCACCTGTGATCAAACCACTGAAAAGAAATCCAAGCCCAAATCTAAGAAATCCATTTCAGCACCATCTCCACCTTCATCAGCTGTTAATCATGAGAAACAAGTTATGGTTAAATCTGTTGATGAAAACAGACCCAAAACCAAAAAGGTTTGGGTCTCTAAAGCTAACTAGTTTCTTATGATAAATGCAGGGTTCTTCAGCATGCCAAAGAAGCATCTGGTATGTAGACAGTGGAGGATCTATGCATAATGACTACTTCTCAAGGAAAGAAGGGATTTGTCTCATTTGGAAATGATGCTAAGGGTTACATCATCGGGAAAGGATTTGTGTCAAATGGAGAAATCAGATTTGATGATGTTAACCATGTGGAGAATCTCAAGTATAATCTACTGAGTGTCAGTCAGATGTGTGATAAAGGGCATGTTGCACTTTTCACAAGCCAGAACTGCCGGATTCTGTCTTCCAAAGTTCTGAGGCTGATTGACAAGGTATTGGATGAACATACTCTCCTGAAGGCCAACAGGATAGGAAGAGTATATGCCTTGGATTTGTCAAAGAAGATTGATTTAAAAGGTCATCCTTGCCTGTTCTCCAAGGCCTCTCCTCAGGAATCTAAACTGTGGCATAGAAGGCTGGGTCATGTTAATCTCAAAAACATGAATCAGCTGATCCACAATAGTTTAGTGAGAGGTCTACCAATAAGGAGTTCCACTGTGATGAAACCTGCACTGCTTGTTTAAAAGGAAAACAACACAAAGTTTCATTCCCTCCTATAGAAGAACCAAAGTCCACTGCCTGCTTGCAATTACTGCACATGGATCTCTTTGGTCCTGTGAGAGTAATGAGCATGGCAAAGAGAAATACTGTCTGGTAATTGTGGATGATTACTCCAGATTTGTATGGACCTTCTTCTTGCATTCAAAGGATGAGGCTGCTCAGACAATTATTAACTTTGTGTTGTATGTTGAGAAGCAGTATTCCCTATCAGTCAAGTGTATAAGAAGTGATAATGGAACTGAATTTAGAAACCATACACTTGATGATTTCTACCTTTCAAAAGGAATCAAGAGGCAGTATAGCATCCCAAGGACTCCAGAACAAAATGGAGTAGTGGAGAGAAAGAACAGGACCCTAATTGAAGCTGCAAGGTCCATGTTGGCTGACTCTGGTTTGCCACTGACCTTTTGGGCTGAAGCTGTCAACACAGCATGCTATGTGCAAAATAGAGCTTTAGTGAATCAGAGGTTGATGAAGACTCCTTATGAAGTTCTACATCATTTGGCTCCTCTAATTTCATTCTTCAGAGCATTTGGGTGTCCTTGTTACATTCTCAACACAAAGGATCAACTCCAAAAGTTTGATTCTAAGGTGGATGCAGGGTATTTTGTTGGGTATTCATCCACTTGCAAGGCTTACAGAGTGTTCAACTGCAGAACAAAGATGGTTGAAGAAACCTTGCATGTGAAGTTCAATGAATCTCCTAAGGACAAAATTCCACAAAACCCTGTGGAGTTGTTTGATCTGGACATACTGCAATATGTTCCTTATCAGCCTCCAGCTGTTGCAGATCATGTGAATTCATCACCTTCTGCAGCTAGTCATCCATCTGGTGGTACTGATGTTGATGATGATCCCAGTACTCACCTATTCAAGTTTAGTGATCAACTGCCTGAGTCTACTAAACTTGATGTTCCTGTAGCTTCAGTAGCACCATCCACAACAAATGCTGATGAGATTTCTGAATCCTCTACTTCATTTGACTTGCCATCTAATACTTGGTTTCAAGAATCTGGATCAACATCTGTTGCTGCTGAGCGTGCTACAAACACTTGCACAGATCTCATAGTGTACCAAGAGCTGAAGAATCACCCAATGTCTCAAATCATTGGTGATATCAATGCTGGTGTCTCAACTAGAAGTCAATTGTCCAACTTCTGCTTCTATGCTCTCTTCATCAGTCAGCAAGAGCCAAAGAACTATCATATTGCATTAAGAGACAATGGATGGGTTGATGCCATGCAGCTTGAGCTTCTTCAGTTCAAAAAGCAGCAAGTGTGGGAACTGGTTCCTCTACCCCCAGGTAAGTGTGCAATAGGCACTAAATGGGTGTTTAGGAATAAAACAGATGAAAATGGGCAAATTGTCAAGAACAAGGCCAGACTGGTTGTCCAGGGGTTTTCACAAGAAGAAGGTATTGATTATGATGAAACCTTTGCCCCTGTAGCCAGACTGGAGGCAATTAGATTGTTCTTAGCCTATGCTGCATTCCACAATCTTAAAGTTTTTCAAATGGATGTCAAAAGTGCATTTTTATATGGTAAAATAAAAGAAGAGGTTTATGTGTGTCAACCACCAGGTTTTGAGGATAATAAACATCCTGATTGGGTGTATAAACTTGATAAGGCTCTTTATGGGTTGAAACAAGCTCCTAGAGCCTGGTATGAAACACTGTCAAATTTTCTTCTTCAGAATAATTTCACTAGAGGCTCCATAGATAAAACTTTGTTCATTAAGAAAGTGGGTCAGCATAAGCTCCTTGTTCAAATTTATGTTGATGATATTATTTTTGCATCCTCTGATCCACAGTTGTGTGATGCATTTACAAAGTTGATGCAACAAAAATTCGAAATGAGTGCCATGGGAGAATTACAGTTCTTTCTAGGTTTGCAAATCAAACAAAAGGCTGATGGAACTTTCATTCATCAGTCAAAATACACAAAGAGTCTTTTGGAAAAGTTTGATTTACAAAACTGTAAGCCCTGTTCTACTCCCATGTGCAGCACCACACAACTGGATGCAGATCAGAAAGGTAAAGCTGTTGATGAAACACTTTACAGATGTATGATTGGGTCCTTGATGTACTTAACAGCTTCTAGACCAGATATTATGTTTGCAACTTGTGTTTGTGCTAGATTTCAGGCTGCTCCTAAAGAGTCTCATTTGATTGCAGTCAAGAGGATCTTTAGATATCTGCAAGGTACTCAATCTCTAGGTCTTTGGTATTCCACTGGGCACTCTTGCAAATTAGTTGCTTTTTCTGATAGTGACTATGCAGGGTGTAAATTAACTAGAAAATCAACTTCTGGTGGATGTCAATTCCTAGGCAACTGTTTGGTTTCTTGGCAGAGTAAGAAACAAACATCTGTTGCTACATCCACTGCTGAAGCCGAGTACATTGCTGCTGCAAGTTGTACATCTCAGGTACTCTGGCTTCAGAATCAATTATTGGATTATGGCATTACAGAGACTAAGACTCCATTACTAATGGATAGTGCTTCAGCTCTTTGTATTGTCAAGAATCCAGTCCAGCACTCTAGGACCAAACATATTGAGATCAGACACCATTTTATTAGGGATTGTTTTGAAAAAGGTCTGATTGATCCAAAGTTTGTTCCTAGTGCTGATGAGCTTGCAGACATATTTACTAAGCCTTTGGACAGTTCAACTTTCCAAAACCTAGTGTTAAGGCTTGGTATGCTGCAGCTAGAATAAGTGACAACTACTGATGATCTCAGTCAACAAGTACTGATGAGCATTCGTATACTATTGTCACAAATAAGTACTGATAAGTTCTTTTATCCTCAGTAGTTTTCATAACTACTGAAGACTAAATTACTTAAAAGTACTGAAGTACTCTATCTGTTGAAAAGAACTGATGTGGTTACAACTACTGATGTAGTTACAACTACTGATGTCAGTATAACAGATAAGTACTGATGACCAATGAAACGTCTGAAAATCAGACAAAAAGTCTGATAAGTGTTGAGGTCAGAATGAAACAGCTGATGAGCTAAGAATTGACGACAACAGCTGATGAGAAACTTTTCTCTTCAGTTGTTTCTACAACTGCTGTTTCACTTCATACAACTGAAGCCAAAACCATGTCTTCAGTAGTTTTACAACTACTGATGACTAACACCAAATCTTCAGTTGTTTACAACACCTGAAGCCAAAACCATGTCTTCAGTAGTTTCACAACTACTGATGACTAATACCAAGTCTTCAGTTGTTACAACTTCTGAAAGTTAAAACCAGGTCTTCAGTTGTTTTCAAACAACTGATGACAGCACCAACACTTTCAGTCGTTTTATATCAGCCTTTTCTTACCCTATAAATACCTAAACCTACTTTCAAACGTTTCATTAGCCGTTTTATGTCCTTCACTCTCTCAACAATGGCGACCATGAAACTCAAACCCAGACACAACTGTGTTGCCTACCTCTCGAAATCGGCCTTTTGGAACAAATTTGATAATGCCATCGATCTTATGGTAGATTCCCAGTACCGAACCGCTTTTCTTCTGAATCCTACCATATACCCCGATTCCCTAAGCCAATTCTGGACCAACGTCTCTGTGCAAACTGGTGAGAATGATAGCCAAATCACTCTCCAGTCGTTGGTTAACCAGAAACAGGTGGTCATCACTCCAGACATCATTCGACAAACCCTAAATCTACATGATGCCACCTGTGTCACAGAATACCCGAAAGGCACAACTGATATGTCTTTCATCAATAACGGGTATGAAGGAGACTTAAGTGCTACCACCATTCTGAAGAAGCACTTCCATGATGCTGAACGTCTTATATTCCACATGGTGAATGTCTGCCTTGCATCAAAAACCTCCTCATGGGATCAGATGTCCTCCCGATGGCAACAGGTATTATACTCTATCTTTGAACGACAAAATCTAAATTTTTCTGAGATAGTTTTCATGGAACTAAAGGATCTGGCTTTGAAACCTGTGGCAAACAGATGGATATTATATCCCAGGTTTCTCATGGCCATAATTTTAAATCAGCTAAAATCAGACGGCCTTGTTGGCCTTGGAGTCCCTGCTCCGGCTGTATTGCCTGAAGTATACTCCAGGCACAACTCTGACCCTACACTGAAAGGGGCTGCCCGGCTGCTAAAACCCAAGCAGCGGGAACCCACAGCCTCCACTTCCAGATCCAAAGTCCCCACCAAACCCAACACCAAAAAGCCCAAAAAGGCTACTCAGGGAGATGAGTCCCCTGAGGATGCCCCTGTACCACCAATACAGGAAACACTTACTGGTTCTAACCCCCCAGTAGTGTCAAAGACTCCACCAGCCCTAGCCGCTCAGGCATCCTCTCAACAGGATCCTGATGCAACCATAATTGGGGATACCACAATGCTGGAACCTATCTCAATTGAGAAGGTTACCATTGAAGAGCACCAGTCACCCCGGGTGCAATCTGCTTCAAACCTATCTCCAAATGCAACCGCCCCTCAAAGCCCAACCATTATAGTTGCACAAGTGCTGAGTCAGCTGCATTCCTCTCCTCCTCCCCAGAAACCAATTACAATGGGGAGAACCTCAACAGCTGAGGAAGAGGACCAAAATGCTGCTGATAACCCACAGCACAGGGGTTATAATGTTCAATCTCCCCGTGTAGAGGAGGAGGTTAGAACATCTGGTGAGGCTGCCACTTCTACTGATTCAGCAAATGAACAGGATGCAGTTGGTAACATCTCTAAGACCTCACCAGAGGCAACTGCCGATGAAGGACTCAGTCCTGAGGCAGGAAGTCCCCAGAACCAAGAACAAGGGGCACATGCTACAACTGATCTACACTCAGGGCATGTACATCCTGATTCAATCAGGAGGTCAGGTGATTCAGCAAAGACTGATGATGACCTGGGCTTTTTCTTCGATGTCTTAGCCCATAACACAATCCTTGAGGCTGAGGTGAGCAGACTCAAAGAACTGCTTGCCAAAATGTCTCAGGATCAAAGTCCATCTGCCCCAATAAACCCACAGATGGCACCTTCATCTGAAGGTTCACCAAACACTCAGCCACTACACTCAACTGAGCCACCAGCCACTGCTTTTGGCACCACCTCTCAGGGACAGAACCCCTCTGAGCAGATGGTTGCTACCTTTCAACATTCCTTACCTCTCATCACTCCCATCATCAATGAGATTGTGCATAAAGCCATTGATGAGAGGATCTCCTCAAATCTACAAACACTTGTTGATGATGCTGTGCAAAAGAAGCTTTCTGCCATTCAAACCCCTGAACCCAATGCACCCAAAAAGGGGGAGTCTAAGGCAGTGAAAGAAAGAAAGAGAAAGAGAGTGGAAGATGAGAAACAACAAGAGAAAGAAAAGGAGTTAGAAAAGGAAAAACAGCTGATCACATACAAGAGAAAGAAAAGTGCTGAAACTCAAAAGCCTGATGAAGAGAAATCATTGGAAGATCTGGTTAAAGAAGCTGATGAAGCTCACAGCAGATCAATGGACAGAATAATAGACCAACTCTTCAGACAGGGCTTTGATACAGCTACATTAGACACTGAGATCAGAAGGCTGGAGATTAAAGAGATACAAGAGAGATGGGCCAGTTACAGTGTGATGGAAAGGGAGAGGTTGGAGATAATGATCAGGTTTATTGCAAAATACTTGGGAAGATCATTAATTGAGATTAAATCATGGACCAGAGACAGTATTCTGGCAATAACCACCAGAATCTGTGCTTCTGAAGCATTCAATAAGGGGTTGATTATCGAAGCCTTAGATGAAGCAGGTGCTGGGAAGAGAACTGATATGGCCAAGCTTTCCAAAGCCAAACTTACCACAAAAATGCTAGATCAGCCTTCCCAAACTCCCACTCAAAAACAACCAACCCCACAACTCTCCAAACCAATCCCTAAACCTAAACTTAAACCAACTCAACCCTCAAAACCAACTCCCTTACCCCAAAAACCACCTCAAACCACATCCAATGATGCACCCAGAAGGAGGAGAAGGGTGTTGAGGATGGAAGAAGAAGAAGAAGATGATGATGAAGAAGACAGTCTGCCAATCTCTGCTGTTCTAAAAATACCTGAGCCCAGAAGTCAACAAATGATCACACCAGACTTTCAGAGGCAAATGGTGAAAGTTAAGATTGAAGAAGAAGAACAGCAGAAACAGCACGATGAGCAACTTTTGAAGATGGTTGACAAAGAGTTTCCTCAGTCATCATCTATACAAGCCATGAAGAAACACGCTCAAAGGCTGTATGCTCTCAGGCATACCTTTCAATATCAAAAGGAGAGAGTAAGGATTTGGCCAGACCCCAGGGTTAGTTCTAGAATTCATAAGAAATCCATACCAAGTAGATACAATGGCCAAGTGAGAAAGACCATAGATGCTGTTATTATGTTGGCCATTGTAGTCTCACCCTGGGAGATACTTGAAGACTTCAAGAGAGCCTACAAGTCAAAGATGACCCCTCAAACTCTAATGGAGAACAAAATGGTCAAGAAGGGGTTGTTATACAAGAGGCTTGAAGAGATCAAGAAAAATGAACTCCAGTTGTTATTAGAAGGGACTCACCCAGATGAATTTGCTTACAGAGAGATAACAACTGTTGAGTTGAAAAATGGAAAGACAGTAAAGTACCTATCAGAGTACTATGGCCCAGAGTTCTTCTTCGAAGGAGAAGCAGAAGAACTCACTAAGGAGGAACAAGTTGTTCTCCTTGAGGCCTACGTCAGAGAGTCTTATAGACTCATCAATGGGAAGTAGGTTTCATGGTTGGGATAACAGCTCTGTGTCCAGTTCCCCAAGACAGAGTTCCCTTCCATCCTTTGACATTCACATCTACTGAAACCTGTTCCCTGGCCTGTGCTTATCTGATATCTCTGAAGCTGATCAAGAGAGTATTTCTGCCAAGAATAAGTGGGACCTCAATAAGCTTAAAGGTTTTGGCTGCATTGGTTCAGGGGGAGTTTGTTGGACCAAAAGAACCAATGAGCCTGATCAGAAAAACCTTTAAGTCCCACAGACATTACAACAACTGAAGTAGTCTGCAACAGCTGAAGACATCAACTGATAACAAGGTCTGAAGACAAAGTCTGAAGTGAAAGAGCTGAAGACAAAGTCTGAAGTGAAAGAGCTGAAGACAAAGTCTGAAGTGAAAAGCTGAAGACAAAGTCTGAAGCTAAAGAACTGAAGACAAAGTCTGAAGACAAAAGCTGAAGACAAAGACTGAAGACCAAGTTTCAGATGTTGTCACAACAGCTGAAGAAGACCTCTTCAGTAGTTGTGATGGTTTCCTTTCAGTAGTTATTTTCCTTTCAGTTCTTTTGTAATCAGTAGTTTTATGTTTCTTGTAATCAGTACTTGTAGTTTCAGTAGTTTTAGTTTCATCTTGTACTTAGCATACTCTGAGATGTTCTCAGTTGTTGTGAACATTCTCAGTAGTTTGCTTACTTTCAGTTGTTTGTAATAATTCTGTTAGATGTCACTATCAAGTGACATCAGCAGACGTCACATTCCTTTATATAAGGAATGTTGACCTAATTGTAAGGTGCGCAGCTGAGTGTAGCCTGCGAAGCTTAGCGGCCGCCATACCGAAGCATTTGTGCATGAATGATATTATCCCTTTTGCAAAAACCCTCTTTCTCTATAACCGTGTACTGTTCCATTGAATATCTATTGTGTTCTTGCTATATTTGTCTAATTCTTGTTCTAATTCCGCTGCAATTCAACTCTAATTGATCAAACTTAGATCGCTGATCCTGACACAGATTTTCCTTCTGAAGCTGTTTGTTTCTTCTTCTTCTTAGAAGTTTTCTTCTTGATCATGTGGATAGTACTCTTAGGATTATATTGACAATCCTTAGCAGATGTGAAGTACTACCACACATAACACAATCCAATTCTTTCCTTCTGAAAACTTCTTTCCCAAAGATGACTGAGCTTGAACATGTTCCTCTTCTTTCTCCATCTTTTCAGATGATGCAACAAGCTTCTTAGGGTGAAGCTTGCTCTTTGAAATGGATGGTTCAGGCTGCGTAGCAATGACACACAGCTGATCAGTCTTCTTGTTGTTACTAGAGTGAATTGAAGCTGAAGTAGAATTCTGTACTAGAATTCTTGACAGGATCTTCAGCTTTCATCACCTTGAACCCTGCAGAGATAAATACTTGTTTTAGTTTGGGATCAAAGGTGGTCTTGATCTCTTGAGCTTTTCTGGATCTTCTCTTTACTTTTCTGATCAAGTTCTTTCCCTTGGTTTTGCTCAAACCAGCTTCTTTTTCCTCCTTAGGAGCCTGGTGACCCTTTTTGGATTGACTCTCTTCACTCATCTCAGAGTCATCCCTCACCTTCTCCTCTTCATCCTCTTCATCACTGGGGTCTATGGATGGCAGCTCATCTTGACGAGTTCCACACCTAGGAGATCTGACTGATAGTAAAGTGTGTGGTGGAGCTATCTCACTAGATCCCAATCCCTGCTTATTCTGATAACACACTTTTGCATGCAGAGATGAGGATATCATGTTCTTGAAGGTCTCTTCTTCAAGAATACATTTTTCTGCCCTGGCTTTGCTGATCACAAGCTCAGCCTGGCATTCAGTCAACTTGGTAATGAGATCCTTAATTTGAGTCCTGTAGTTTGTCTGCTCATGTTTAAGAGTTGAAACTGTTTTCTCTAGATCTTCTATATTAAGTTTATAGTCATTTTCAGCTCTTTTAAAATCAGCTTTTAAAATATTTAGAGACTTAATATCAGATCTCATTTCCAAGTTGTAGGACCTGTATCTATTTACTTAGCAATACATTCAGGAGAGAAAAGATGTTCAAGTACCTTGGCTTCATCATGATCAGCCATGAGTGCTTGGTTTGGAGATGCATCTTCAGCTTGAAAGCTCTAGTCAAAGCCTCCTTCTTTAATAGCCACTGCAGCTTGCTGTCTTGGCTTCTCATTCTGGTTCCCTCCTTCAGTGTAGTTTGGCCTGGATGAAGCTTGGCCACCATTTGACTTAGTTGCCTTACATTCTCTAGCAAATGTCCCATTTGGTTACAGTTGTAACACTTGACTTTGCTCTTGTTCAGCCCAAACTTTCCACTGGCAGCATTGCTAGGAAACTTCTCCCAGTCCTCTTGTAGAACTTCTGCGCTCTGTGAGTGAGAAGAGCCATTTTCTGGACTATCTCTATGTACTCCAAATCATCTAGATGGATACAGTCCAGGTCTTCAAGAGTAAAGAGAAAGTTGTCTGTATTTTCATCAGTGGAGACAAAAGCTTGAGAAGAACTTGTCTCAAGGAAGGGACTTCCTTGGATGTAGCTCTCTCTGGGTGTCTCTGGGAAGGTGATAAAAGGACCCTTTTGTGAGGTTTCAGGGTAGTAGATGAGATGATGCTATGGTTCTCTGCTATCCCTTTCAACCATATGAAGGGCTAAACTCTAGTGAGTGTTGGATCTACCAGATGAATTTTTCATATTCATCTCCATCTGATATCCACTGAGTATCCCATACAACTCAGTGAGAGTAAGGGTCTTGAGGTTTTCAGTCCTCTTAATGACCACACAGTAGTGTGTCCATTGTCTTGGAAGAGACGACATGAACTTCCTAACAATATCCATGTTCTCAATAGTTACCCTAACATCGGCCAGAGTATCCACAATCTCAACATACCTGAAGTATTGTTGAGTCATGGTTTCACCTGTCTTGAAGGTGAAATTTTCAAACTGCTGCTTAGGAGATCCTTCTTGTTCTCCTTGGCTTCATTTGAACCCTCATACATTAGTTTCAGTGCATCCTATAGCTGTTTAGCAGTCTTGCACTTCTTGAAACCTCTGTAGATGGAGTTTGGAAGAGCAGTTTGGAGAGCTGTCATGGCTTTCTAATCAACATCAATTCTTTTCCAGTCTTCATCAGAAAAGTCAGCCCTCTCCTTTGGTATCATGCCACCACCAGCAGCAGCTGAAGACGTGCATGGTACATGAGGTCCATTGACTACAGACTCCCACATCCTGGAATCTTGAGACTTGATAAAGCCTTCCATTCTTTCACACCAAGTGTCAAAATCCTCAGGAGTGATTAGTGGGGACTTTGTTAGGGTTCTAGTTTCCATATCAGCTTTAGAGATAGCTGCCATTTGAAGAGTTAAGTGATGTGTGTAACTAAGAGGATTTGAAGATGGTGAGATCTTACAATCAAGAGCCTGGAATGCTTGATACCAAATGCAGGACCGTTAAAGGGTACTTAAGCTTGCACTTAGTTAACACACTTAGGAGGATCTTAAGATCACTTAACAATTCAAATAGGGAATTGTGAACCTTTACTGAAGATACAAGATAAACACAAGTAAGACAAGAACAAGAGTACAAGATAAAGTTTTCAAGGAAGTGGTATATTGCTTCTCTAGTTCTATTACAAGTGTTGTACAAGTATTTTTTAAATACAAGAACCGGAGACTACTTATACTACATCCTACAACCATCAATATGCAAAATCACAGTTGGAAGTGACTAATCTAGACAACAAGATCAGCCTAAAGTCAAAAGGCAGATTGCCTTTTGACTAGTGACTATGACAAGCCATAGCTCACTGACTTTCCTATTACAAAAAGCCAAGAAGGAACAAAAACAGAAACTTGTAGGCGAAGACCTTATCTACTTTATCATAAAGTATGGAAGTTTCACCAACCAGTGATAGCAGGTGAACTACCAGAGCATGCAGCGGAAAGTAGGTTACTTTATGATAAAGTTGATGAAAAAGGTATCTTTTCTCTCTCTTCAGAGGAAAATCAATCTTGTCTTTAAACAGCTTCGGAAGACTTTGTCTTGAGAGCTTCGGAAGACTTTGTCTTGAGAGCTTCGGAAGACTTCATCTTTTACCTTCAGAAGAGTTTAGTCTTTGGCTTCAGAAGAGTTTAGTCTTTGGCTTTGGAAGACTTTATACTTGGAATATTTTCCAAGTTCAGTGTAAAGCTTCCGCAGCAGTTTCTTCTGAACTTTGGCTTTGGAAGATTTTGAACTTAGCATTTTTCTTGAGTGTGTATAACTTCCGAAGCTAGTTCACCTTTGTTCCAAAGTGCATGTTGGAAGACTTGGTTGTTTTGGTATCTTTTGTTTCCTACACAAATGTTGAGATATTTGAGGAACAAGATTCTGAAAAAATTAAAAATGGTCATCCAGCGAAGGTTAAATCTTACAAACCATGACCAAAGAATAAGAAAATGTTTGTTCCCAAAGAGCATGTTGTTGAAGAAATCATTGTTAAGAATGACAAAGAAAACTCAATGAATAAAGAGAAAGCAAAACTAGATGAAGTAACATATGAAGATTCATTTTCTTATGGATTAAACAATCCAGACTTTATCAAATGGCAAAAAGAAAAAAATGATAAATAAAATACAAAAGAATCTTCTAGTGAAGATGTTAAATCCCAAAGCAAACAAAGATCATCAAGATCAAGAAATCAAAGAAGGAGAAGAAAAAATGCTAAATCTAACTTCTCTCAGAACAATCAAAATCAAAGAACAAATCAAGCTATTCAGTTTAAACCAGTAAAATTTGTGTCTGCAGGTACTTTTGATATGAACACAATTCCAGAAATCAAATCAAATTCAAAGAACAAATCTAACTCTGGTCTGAAAACAGGTTCAGGTCTTAAGTCTTTCGCTGTCAACAAAATATTTGTATCTAAAGAGTCAAGAAATAGTGCTAATAAGCGAAAGTCAAAACCCAAATTTCAAAAGAACAAACTTTTAAATCAGAAACAACAGATTAACTTTGTAACTCCTAAATCAAAATAGGGATCAAATATGGCTTCCACATCTAAAGTTAATCAACAGTTGTTTAAATTTCAACAAAGGTACTGTGAAATATGTGATATATACAATCAAAAGACTGATGAATGTTTCTTTAACAGGTACTGTCACATTTGTGATATGAAAAACTATTCAATAGCTAATTGTTATTCCAACAAATATTGTACCTATTATGATGAAATAACTCACAAAACTGAGAAATTGCTACTTCAGAAGGAATTCGCTAAGGAATGGATATGTAAATCCACAATTTCAAAGAAATCAAAGTGTTGGTTTTCAAAGATTGAAAAAGCAACCTTCCTTAGGCTTGAGATCCTTTCAAAGGATTAATTCTGATCATGATGATTCTTATGCTGTAAAATCAAAGCAGTACAATCAAAGAAAATTCGTTCTACGATCTGTGAGAATGAACAATGCAAAATTTGGTAATCAAACTTTTTCAAAAATGTTTTTACTAATGGTTTTAATAACCTTGATGATGATCTGGAAAAATGATATCATGCTTTACGGATTAAACAAATCAAAGATAATCAAAAATTTGTTAAAAACGGAATTGGTAAATTTACACAGCAAAAGAAGCCTGATGTGAATACACTTCATTGTAAGGCCTCGTTCCCGAAGACCCCATAGTTGGTCAATCATATCATTATACATATAAAACATTACATATTTCATAAAACATCGCAGCGGAATCAAGTTAACAAAACCATTCATCTCATTAATAATTACTGTTGTTAAGCAATACATCATTGTTTTTTGAGTTACAAAAGACCTTTTAATTGCATTTCAAAACAACAATATCATTAAGATCGAATGGATGCCAGTCTTGCTCCAACGAGTAGCTTTCCCCACATGCCATCCTCAGCAATAATTACCTGCCAACTGAAAATTCATAAAAGTCAGCGACGCTGAGTGAGTTCTAGTTTTAAAGCGTTTAAAATACCTTGTAGGATTTATATATGAAAATATCCTTTTCAATAAAATATTTCCTTTACTTTCATGCGTGAACATTCGTAATACATACATCAAGGTATAATCTTGATTATCTTTTATTATCTCATGCATTTTTTCGTTTCGTACTTTTTCACTAAATTCCACTATTTCTAGATCCGGTCATAACTTTACCCCCATCGTTGGGCAAAAAGCCACCTCATTCTCAGGGTTAAGTGACAAGGACCCCTTTTCGTACGTATGGATCAATCACCATGACTGATCCCCCTGTGTGAGAACCCTCAAGGGTTAGCCAAAATCGCACGCTATATTACACGTAGTTGAGCTAACAACTCTCAATGAGTCGTGAACCTCCTTAATCATTTTGCTTGCAAGACTTTCATTCATTTCTTATGTTCCACTTTTATTATCATTAATCTTTCACTGTCATTATGATAATACTTTACGTATACGAGCATAAACATACCACGTAAAGCCACAAGAATAGATACATAATAAGGAACATAAGAACAGCCCAAAACATGCATAAAATGAACAATTATAAACATCAAGTCAAACCAGGGTCAAACCCTAAAATTCTAATTTCTCAAAATTCCAAAAAATTTCTAAGTCTTTAGGTGCACGAGTACTATGCAGGCGCATGAGTACTGCTTTGGCGCATGAACACTATCCAGGCGCATAAACCAACAGTTAGGCACCTGAGGGCCAATCCTGGGCACATGACTACTATATGGGCGCATTAGTTAACACTTAGACTATTTGTGCAGTAGGCCCATGAGGAACTTGGCGTATGAGAAACTATCAGGCACATGGCAACTATTGGGGCGTATGACCAAGCACTTTAGAAAATATTTGGGCAATTCCTTGGGCGCATGGGCACTATTGGGGAGCATGACCCCTTCTTAAAAGTTTTCTAAGGCAAATTCTAGGCGCATGGGCCCTGTTTGGATGCATGGCCTGTACTTGGGTATTTCTAAGTCAAAATTCTAGGCGCATGGGCCCTGTTTGGGTGCATGACCGCCTGTTGTGCATTTTTTCCAAATCAGAATCATCCCAGACCTGCATTTGTACCTGTTCTAAGCATAAACTTAGCATTCTAAGCAGCCACAACACATAAACGAGCATAGAACATAAGCGTATTCATACATAAACATACGGGTAGCATAAAACAGTTGTAAAATCTCTTTTAGCATGCATTTTCAGCCCCAAAACTTGTTTAAAACACATATAAAACGGGGTCTAGAACTCACCTATTGTGTGCACAACAGTTCAAACGCCTTCGACAATTTTATGCTTCTTTCTCTCTCTAAAATCGAGAGAATTCAGTTTTCTTCTTTTTCTTCTTCTTTCAGCCGAAAAGGAAAAGCAGACAGCAGTAGCATGGGCGACCATGCTTTTAAAATCCTTAAAATAATGGATTTTGTACTCTTTTGCACTTAGCCCCCCTCCACTTTTACTATTTTTCCCTTTTGCAAGATACTTTTCTTTTATCAAATTTTCAGGTGTTACAAGTCTACCCCCCTTAAAGAGGTTACGTCCCCGAAACCTATCATTCCTCAAACAGTTGCGGGTAATGCATTTAAGTCTACCCCCCTTAAAGGTCTCCTCTTTTCCTTCATCTCTCCTTCTCGTACAGCCTTAATCACTTCGGTCACCACAGACGGTAGAATCGTCTGCATGACCTGGTGAACCACTTCCACCACCGCCTCCTTCACTGAGGCCCTTAAATTGGCACTCTCATCACCACCCTACGGATGAGGGGTCTCGGGCTCTTCGTG
The DNA here is from genome assembly GCA_025506505.1 of Flaveria sonorensis. Classification (NCBI taxonomy): domain Eukaryota; kingdom Viridiplantae; phylum Streptophyta; class Magnoliopsida; order Asterales; family Asteraceae; genus Flaveria; species Flaveria sonorensis. Next base: position 36,628,118 of record CM046438.1, on the reverse strand, counting down.
AGCTACCTCTTCAGCCCTAGGCCTTCTTCTCGTGACCCGTGGTCCAGCACCACGTCCACCACGACCTCCACCTCGAGACACCTTCGAGGATCTACCACCGGCCATCCTCTAACACTCTATAAGATTCAAACACCAACACGGTCATTCAAGGTAACAACTCAGTTTATGTCAAGTATAGTAAGTCCCTAATTACAGTGGCCAGTTGTGATTAGCCACTTACTTTATTCTTCATACCCTAAGCATATCCTATCCTGACTTCATCAGTATCTAAATCTACTAAGAAGCACATAAATCACATAACATGTGCACGTAATACCGGTTAACATTAATAAAATACCTGATGGCACGCAGCTACTCAGACTGGCATCCCTTCCCTTTGTCCCATTCTCAGTTTAAGTTTAGGTTTCTTCTGATACCAACTTGTAAGGCCCCATTACCGGAACGCTTACAGCTGGTCAATCATCGCACATAAAACATAGAACATATATTTACATTTGCTAAAACATCGCAGCGAAATACTGAACAAACCATTTCTTATATTAATGACCACTTTTGCAAGACAATACAGTCATTGTTATCCATTACAAAAATCTCATTGTTTGCATTACATTACAGAAAAGTCATTTGTCATGAAATGGATGCCATCCCAAAAACGCCAAGTAGCTGCCCCGTGCCATCCTCAGCAACGTTACCTGCCAACTGGAAATTACATAAAAGTCAGCGTTGCTGAGTGAGTTCTAGTTTTATAAATAAAATACTTTTCTTTCGTTTAAAACCGTACTTTACTTTCGTAAGCGATCATACATCATACGTACAAATAGATAATCTCATTATTATCTTTCATCATCGTCAACTTACATTCATTCATTCTCTTTCTTATCGTACATTTCATTCGTTCATTATTACTCTCACTTCTTATGCTCCAGGCTAATGCCTCGAGCTATACCCCAAACATCATGCACAAGGCGGGTACTGGGCCGAAGACTATAAATAGACTTCACACATCATGCACTAGGCGGGCACCAGCACCGGGGTATCATCATTTGGACCAATGCCATGTGCTATACCCCAACATCATGCACAAGGCGGGTACTGGGCCGAAGACTATAAATAGACTTCAAACATCATGCACTAGGCGGGCACCAGCACCAGGGCAAGCGACAATGGTCCCATACGTATGGCCAGTCACAAAGACTAGACCCCAGTGTGCATCCTTCTGGGGTAGCTAACCCGCACACCGTTGAGCTAACACCCTTCATTGGGTGTGAACCTCCTTACAGTGCTTGCAAGACTTTTCTTACTTCCGTTCGTTCATTAATGCATGCATTCATTCTTTCTTACTTCTCTTTAGTTATCTTCCACTTTCGTTAAGTACTACTTTACATAAGCATATTCATACGTCACACCACGTAAGGTCACGACATAAACATAACATGGAACAACATCATCACAACAGCATACAAAGCATGCAAATCGTAAACAAGCACAGTCCCCCATAAAACCCCTTTCTTAACACTTAAGCTCTACATCCCAAAATCTCATAAAATTCTGTCCCCTTAAAGAAATGCGGATGAGCAAACAAATGTGATGAACAGACAATGCGGATGAATAAACAAATGCGGATAAGTAACCAAATGCGGATGAATAGACAAATGCGGATGAGTAACCAAATGCGGATGAATAGAAAATGCGGATGAGTAACCAAATACGGATGAATAGACAAATGCGAATGAGTAACCAAATGCGGATGAACACCTCAGAAAATATTCTAAGTGTCCCAAAGAGTTGCGCATGAACACTGTAGCGAATGCGCATGCATAAAGCACATGAAAGTTTTCAGAAATATTCCTTCCAATGAAGTGCGCATGAACCAAATGCGGATGACTGAACCAAATGCGCATGAACAAAACAAATGCGGATGAACATACAAAAAATGCGGATGAACACTTAGCAAATGCGGGTGAACAAAATAGTCGATGTGTTCATCAAATGAGGATGAAGACTTAACTAATGCGGATGAACAACACTTATGCAAATATTCAAACTTAATGCGGATGATCAACTAACCTGAAACCGCATCTTACACTATAATCAGTTCCCAATCCTTATTCTTATACATTCATTGCACCGATCTAGCATGCTAATCTCTTAGAACAAGCATACAACCACATAAACCGAGCAAAACATGCAGGCCTAACACACCCACTAAAAGAACAGGGCCAAACTTACGGTACAAAATACTGGACATATTAAAAAGTTAGTTACATGCATTTCCAGCCCCAAAACAGGTTAAAACATAGAAACCGGGGATCTAGAACTCACCTTATGCAATCTTTCAGGCAAGACTTCCTTCAAACCCGAATGCAATGAGTTCACACACCTAAACCCCAACACAACACAACCCAAACACAAACAAACACACATAAGCATGCAACCGAGGCATAGGCCGGCCAAGAACAACTTAAAACGATGAATTCTTACCTTGAATTCGATCTCCTTGTTCTTCTTCTCCAAAACCCGAAAGATTCTCTGCTTCTTTCTCTCACTACAATCAGCAGAAAAGGGGAAAAGTAACATGGCATGGGCGGCCATGTTGCTTTTGAACAAAATTATATTATTTTGTACCTTGCACACTTTTAACCCCTCTATTTGGGTTTAATTGCATTTCCTTCTTTTCTTCACTTTTATTCTAAAAAATCCAGGTGTTACAAGTCGACCCCCCTTATATAGGTTTCGTCCCCGAAACCTGTTATTCCTCGAACAGATGTGGGTAATACTGCCTCATCTCTTCTTCAGTCTCCCACGTAGACTCGGATCCCTTCCTGTGCTTCCACTATACACGCACCAGGGGAACCACTTTATTCCTTAACCTCTTCTCCTTGTGATCAATGATTGCCACTGGTTGCTCCACATAATTGAGCCTTTCATCAACTTCAATGTCTTCCAGTACTACAACCATATCTTCGTCAGCTAAACACTTCCGCAAATGAGATACATGGAATGTAGGGTGAATTCCACTTAACTCATCTGGTAACTCCAACCTGTAGGCCACCTCTCCTACTCGAGCAATGATTCGAAAAGGCCTTATGTATCTCGGGCTCAACTTGCCCCGCTTTCTAAACCGAATGATCCCCTTCCATGGCGAGACTTTCAACATAACTCTATCTCCCACCTTGAACTCAATTGGTCTACGTCTCTTGTCAGCATACGACTTCTGTCTATCCTTAGCTGTCTTCATATAGGCTTTGATCCTTTCAAGCTTCTCAGTCGTAGCCTCGATCACCTCAATACTTCCCAACTCTCTCTGACCAATATCACTCCAACAAACAGGTGTTCTACATCTCCTACCGTATAGTATCTCATAAGGGGTCATACCAATGCTGGCATGATAACTGTTATTGTATGAGAACTCCGCTAACGGTAAGTGGTCATCCCAACTACCTCCAAAATCAATGACGCATGCCCGAAGCATATCCTCAAGCATCTGAATGGTTCTCTCCGACTGACCATCCGTCTATGGATGATAAGCCGTGCTATGTGTAACCTCGTCCCCATTGCATCATGAAATCTCTTCCAGAACTTAGATGTAAACCGAGTGTCACGATCAGAAACAATAGACACCGGCACACCGTGACGAGTTACAATCTCCCTGATGAATAGATCCGCTAATTTCTCAGATGAATACGTCTCTCAGATCGGTAGGAAGTGAGCACTCTTCGTCAGACGGTCGACTATCACCCATATGGCATCGTACCCCTTCACGGTACGCAGTAGCTTCGTGATAAAGTCCATGGTGATATGCTCCCACTTCCACTTGGGTATATCCAAAGGTTGGATCTTACCGTATGGCTTCTGATGCTCCGCCTTCACTTGCAAGCAAGTAAGGCACTTACTCACGTACTCCACTACGTCACGCTTCATACCCGGCCACCAATAATCTTTCTTCATATCCTGATACATTTTCGTGGCACCGGGATGAATGGAGTATCGAGTCTTATGAGCTTTGTCCATGATCTTCCCACGTAGATCCCCATAACGAGGAATCATATTCGTCCGAATCGGGTTCTAACACCGAGAGTGTTTTCACCAATTCCGCGACTAGACCTCTCATCTTTTCAGAGTTAAGATGATCTTCCTTCAACGCCTCATCTTGAAACTCCTTGACCTTCTTCATCACATCGGAGGTCAAAATCAATTGGTAAGCCTTCACCCGGATTGGTTCAGGCCTCTCCTTTCGGCTAAGGGCATCCGCCACTACGTTGGCTTTGCCCGGATGGTAATGGATTTCACAATCATAATCCTTTATCAGTTCCAACCATCTCCTTTGCCTCATGTTCAAATCCTTCTGCTCGAAGAAGTACTTCAAGCTCTTGTGGTAAGTGAAGATGGTGCACCTCGTCCCGTACAGGTAGTGCCTCCAAATTTTTAATGCAAAGACCATAGCTGCTAGCTCCAAATCATGAGTTGGGTAATTAACCTCATGAACCTTCAATTGTCAGGATGCGTAAGCTATAACCTTTCCTCGCTGCATCAGTACACAACCCAATCCCAAGTAAGAAGCATCTGAATAAACCACCAAATCCTCGCTCCCTTCGGGTAATGATAAGACAGGAGCTTGAATCAACCTCGTCTTCAACTCTTCGAAAGCCTTCTCTTGCTCTTGACCCCAAACAAACTTCACATCCTTACGGGTCAACTTGGTCAGTGGAGAAGCTATCTTAGAGAAGTCTTGGATGAATCTCCTATAATAGCCCGCCAACCCCAAGAAACTATGGATCTCGGATGGCGTCCTTGGAGACTTCCATTGCATCACAGCTTCCACTTTTGCCGGGTCTACCATAATCCCCTCGGGATTCACCACGTGACCCAAAAACTGAACCTCGCGCAACCAGAACACACACTTGGAGAACTTAGCATACAACTTCTCCCTTCTTAAAGTCTCTAATACCTCTCGAATGTGACCGGTATGTTCCACCTCGCTCTTTGAATAAATCAAGATATCATCGATGAACACAATCACTGATTTATCCAACATCGGCCGACACACTCGATTCATCAGATCCATAAAGCAGCTGGTGCGTTGGTTAAACGGAAAGACATAACGAGGAACTCGTAGTGTCCATAACGCGTACGAAAAGCTGTTTTAGGAATATCCTGCTCCTTCACCTTCAACTGATGGTAACCAGATCGAAGATCCATTCTCGAAAACCACACCCACCTTGGAGCTGATCAAACAGGTCATCAATCCTCGACAATGGATACCGATTCTTCACCGTCAACTTGTTCAGCTCGCGGTAGTCAATACACATCCTCATACTACCGTCCTTCTTCTTTACAAACAAAACCGGGCACCCCATGGAGAGATACTCGGTCTAATGAACCCCTTATCAAGCAACTCTTGCAGTTGCTCCATCAATTCCTTTAGCTCAGAGGGGGCTAACCGATACGGTGCCTTAGCAACAGGTTGGGCACCGGGTATCAGGTCGATCTGAAACTCAATCTCACGGTCCGGCGGTACACCTAGTAAATCTTCTGGGAACACGTCTGGGAAGTCACACACAACCGGTACATCAGACAATTGTGGTGTTGGCGTATCAACATCTTTTACGTAGGCCAAGTAGGCACTACATCCACGCCTCATACACTTTCCCGCCACCATTAAATCACCTTTGGAATCGTAGTAACTCGATCACCATAAATCGTCACCGAACTCCCGTCAGGCGCTGTCAGTCCAATCATCTTCTTACGACATACGATATTCGCCTCGTAGGCCGCTAACCAGTCCATTCCCAGGACTACATCGAAACCGCCTAAGGTCATCACGAATGGTCTAACAGGAAATTTATGACCTTCTACTTCTATGACACAGCTTCCATCATCTCAGAAATCCTGGTAGACTTACGTATGGCAGTTTCTACATCGAAGGGCTCGTCAATACTCCTACTCCTTAAAGGCAACTTAGCACAAAAGGCAGCAGAAATGAAGCTCTTACTAGCACCAGAATCAAATAACACGGAGGCAAGAGTTTGGTTTACTAGGAAAGTACCTGACACAACATCGGGGTCCGTCCTAGCCTCCTCCTGGGTCATCGTGAATGCTCTGGCGCTTGCTTTCTGCCCTTCGGTTCCGGTCGTCTTCTTCGCTCCGGAACTCTCACCCCTTGGCTTCTTGCATTCCCTGCTCATGTGACCCTCTCCACCACAGTTAAAACATCTGGCCATACGAAAATCCTTTGCTATATGCCCTGTCCTCCCACACAGGAAGCATACATTCAATCCCCGCCTACATTCTCCGAAATGCTCATTTCCACATTTGCCACACCTCTTCGACCCCGCACCAGATGTGACCACACGGCGGTCATCCACCCGTGCACGCTTGTTGTTTGTCGAGGCACCACCCCTACCAAACCTCTTCCCGTTCCAGTTCCGGTCACCACCACCTTTCTTACTCATCTCAGCCACCACCACTTCCCGTTCATCATACAGCCTCCCTGCCAATCAACCACTGACCTAAACGTGCTCGGTCGGGCGGCGATCATGTGCCTGCGGATGTCCGCCGGCAAGCCCTGAATGTATCTCTTAATCTTTCGTGACAAGGGTGTCACCTGATCCGGCACCAGCCATGCTATCTCATTGAATTTGGTGGTATATTGCTGATGTGTCATGGTTCCTGCCTCTAGCTGTAAGAACTCCCTCTCAACCTTGTCGAGCTCTTCGGTGAGGACAAAACTCCTCGATCACCAGTTTCTTCAACTCATTCCACCTCATCCTGCCAATCACTCTACTACCCTCGGCCTGGACAATATTGTCCCACCAACATAGGGCCGAGTCCACAAATGAGTGGGTGGCGAACTTCACCTTCTGATCTTCCCGGCACTCGCTGATATCTAGAACAGCTTCCATCTCTCTCACCCACAGGTGAGCAGCAGCCACAGTGCCATTTCCATCAAAATTCGGGGGCTTGCATCTTTGAAATGCCCCATAGTTACAGCCTCGTGCTATCTCTTGCACAGGCTCTTCTCCTTCTTCTTCACTGGAGACAACCGTCTCAGTCTCCGGTTGCTCCCTTTCCTCCGCGGGTTTCCTCCTTTCCTTCATCTCTCCTTCTCGTACAACCTTAATCACTTCGGTCACCACAGACGGTAGAATCGTCTGCATGACCTGGTGAACCTCTTCCACCATTTCCTCCTTCACTGAGGCCCTTAAATTGGCACTCTCATCACCACCCTCCGAATGAGGAGTCTCGGGCTCTTCTTGAGCCATCTCTTCAGCCCTAGGCCTTCCTCTCGTGACCCATGGTCCAGCACCACGTCCACCACGACCTCCACCTCGAGAAGCCTTCGAGGATCTACCACCGGACATCCTCTAACACGCTATAAGATTCAAACACCAACACGGTCATTCAAGGTAACAACTCAGCTTATGTCAGGTATAGTAAGTCCCTAATTGCAGTGGCCAGTTGTGATTATCCACTTACTTTACTCTTCATACCCCAAGCATTTCCTATCCTGACTTCATCAGTATCTAAATCTACTAAGAAGCACATAAATCACATAACATGCGCACGTAATACCTGTTAACATTAAGAAAATACCTGATGGCACGCAGGTACTCGGACTGGCATCCCTTCCCTTTGTCCTATTCTCAGTTTAAGTTTAGGTTTCTTTTAAAAATATTTACCCGTTTCACTTAAACTTTGGCTCTGATACCAACTTCTAAGGCCCCATTACCGGAACGCTTACAGCTGGTCAATCATCGCACATAAAACATAGAACAGATATTTACATTTGCTAAAACATCACAACGGAATACTGAACAAACCATTTCTTATATTAATGACCACTTTTGCAAGACAATATAGTCATTGTTATCCATTACAAAAATCTCATTGTTTGTATTACATTACAGAAAAGTCATTTGTCATGAAATGGATGCCATCCCAAAAACGCCAAGTAGCTGCCCCGTGCCATCCTCAGCAACGTTACCTGCCAACTGGAAATTACATAAAAGTCAGCGTTGCTGAGTGAGTTCTAGTTTTATAAATAAAATACTTTTCTTTCGTTTAAAACCATACTTTACTTTCGTAAGCGATCATACATTATACGTACAAATAGATAATCTCATTATTATCTTTCATCATCGTCAAGTTACACTCATTCATTCTCTTTCTTATCGTACATTTCATTCGTTCATTATTACTTTCACTTCTCTATGCTCCAGGCTAATGCCTCGAGCTATACCCCAAACATCATGCACAAGGCGGGTACTGGGCCGAAGACTATAAATAGACTTCAAACATCATGCACTAGGCGGGCACCAGCACCGGGGTATCATCATTTGGACCAATGCCATGTGCTATACCCCAAACATCATGCACAAGGCGGGTACTGGGCCGAAGACTATAAATAGACTTCAAACATCAAGCACTAGGCGGGCACCAGCACCGGGGCAAGCGACAATGGTCCCATACGTATGGTCAGTCACAAAGACTAGACCCTAGTGTGCATCCTTCTATGGTAGCTAACCCGCACACCATTGAGCTGTAGTGAATGCACATGCATAAAGCACATGAAAGTTTTCAGAAAATATTCCGTCCAACGAGTGCACATGAACTAAATGCGATGACTGAACCAAATGCGCATGAACAAAACAAATGCGGATGAACATACAACAATGCAGATGAACACTTAGTAAATATGGGTGAACAAAATAGTCAATGTGTTCATCAAATGCGGATGAAGACTTAACTAATGCGGATGAACAACACTTATGCAAATATTCAACTTAATGCGGATCAACTAACCTGAAACCGCATCTTACACTATAATCAGTTCCTAATCCTCATTCTTATACATTCATCGCACCGATCAAGCATGCTAATCTCTTAGAACAAGCATACAACCACATAAACCAAGCAAAACATGCAGGCCCTAACACACCCACTAAAAGAACAGGGCCAAACTTACGGTACAAAATACTGGACATATTAAAAATTTAGAAACGGGGATCTAGAACTCACCTTATGCAATCTTTCGGGCAAGACTTCCTTCGAACCCGAATGCAATGAGTTCACACACCTAAAACCCAACAAAACACACCCAAACACAAACAAACACACATAAGCATGCAACCGAGCATAGGCCGGCCAAGAACAACTTAAAACGATGAATTCTTACCTTGAATTCGATCTCCTTGTTCTTCTTCTCCAAAACCCGAAAGATTCTCTGTTTCTTTCTCTCTCTACAATCAGCAGAAAAAGGGGAAAAGTAACATGGCATGGGCGGCCACGTTGCTTTTGTACAAAATTATATTATATTTTGTACCTTGCACACTTTTAACCCCTCTATTTGGGTTTAATTGCATTTCCTTCTTTTCTTCACTTTTATTCTAAAAAAATCCGGTGTTACATCCTGTTCTTGTCCCCACACAAACTTCACCTTCTTGTGAGTCAATTTAGTCAAAGGTGAGGCTATCTTGGAAAAGTCTTGAATGAATTTCCTGTAGTAGCCCGCCAAACCCAAGAAACTTCGAATCTTGGATGGCGTCTTTAGAGACTTCCATTGCATCACTGCCTCAACCTTCACCGGGTCCACCATGATTCCTTCAGAATTCACCACATGACCCAAAAATTGAACTTCACGCAACCAAAAAGCACACTTAGAGAATTTAGCATAAAGCTTCTCCCTCCTAAGTGTCTCCAATACTTCGCGTATGTGGCTGGCATGTTCTTCTTCATTTTTTGAGTAATCAGGATATCATCAATAAACACAATCACTGATATATCTATCATTGGCCGACACACTTGGTTCATCAAATCCATAAAGGAAGCTGGCGCGTTAGTTAGACCGAAATACATAACGAGGAACTCGTAGTGTCTATAACGTGTACGAAAAGTTGTCTTAGGAATATCCTGCTCCTTAACCTTCAACTGATGGTAACCAGATCGGAGATCTATTCGTGAGAACCAACTGGCACCTTGGAGCTGGTCAAACAAGTCATCTATCCTGAGCAGGGGATATCGGTTCTTCACCGTTAACTTGTTTAACTCTTGGTAATCTATGCACATTCTCATACTACTGTCTTTCTTCTTAACAAACAAGACCGGAGCACCCCAAGGAGAGATACTCGGTCGGATAAACCCTTTATCCATCAACTCCAGCAGTTGAACCATCAGTTCCTTCATCTCAGTCGGAGCTAATCGGTACGGTGCTTTGGCAACGGGTTGAGCACCGAGTATTAAGTCAATATGAAACTCAATCTCATGATCTAGTGGTACACCTGGTAAGTCTTCTGGGAACACGTCCGGAAAGTCACACACAACTGGTACATTAGACAATTGTGCTACTGACGCGTCCATATCCTTACATAAGCTAGGTAGGCACTACATCCCCGCTTCGTGCACTTCTCTGCCACCGCCATCGAAATCACCTTCGGAACAGTAGTAACGCGATCACCGTAGACCATCACCGAACTTCCATCGGGCGCGATTAATCAAATTATCTTTTTGCGACACATAATATTTGCCTTATAGGCTGCTAACCAATCCATCCCTAGTACTACATCAAATCCACCTAGGGCATCACAAACAGTTTAGCAGAGAACCTATGGCCTTCTAGTTCTATGTCACAATCTTCTATCATCTCAAAAATTCTGGTGGACTTACCGATAGCAGTTTCTACTTCGAAGTGCTTGTCAATACTCCTACTACTAAAAGGCAACTTAGCATAGAAAGTAGCAGAAATGAAACTCCTACTAGCACTAGAATCAATAATACAAAGGCACAAGTTTGGTTTACTAGAAACATACCTGACACGACGTCGGGGTCCACTCTGGCCTCCTCCCGGGTCACGTGAATGCTCTAGCACTTGCCCTCAGCCCTTCACTCTCCGTCCTCTTCTTCGCCCCAGAACTGTCAGCCCTCGGCCTCTTGCAATCCCTGCTCACGTGACCCTCTTCACCACAGTTGTAACATTTTATAACCCCACATACTTTTGCCATGTGGTCGGGCTTGCCATTTTGAAGCATACATTCGATCCCCATTTGCACTCACCAGTGTGCTCCTTCCCACATTTGCCACGCCTCTTCATCCCCGAGCTTGATGACCCCACTCTTCGATCATCCATTCTCATCCTCTTGTTGTTTGGAGTGAAACCTCCACGTTCGAATCTCTTCCCACTCCAGTTCCTGTTGCCACCATCCTTCTTTCTCACTTCAACCACCACCACCTCTCTCTCATCGTATAGCCTCCCGACCAGATCCACTACCGACCTAAAAGTGCTTGGTCAGGCAGCAATCAAGTGCCTGCGGATGTCAGCCGGTAACCCCTGAATGTACCTCTTGATTTTCATTAACATCGGCGTCACCTGATCCGGCACCAGCCTCACCATCTCATTAAACTTGGTAGTGTATTGCTGGTGGGTCATGGTTCCCGCCTCAAGCTGCAGGAACTCTCTCTTAATCTTATCAAGCTCTCTGTGAGGACAGAACTCCTCGATTACCATCTTCTCAATTCTCCCCATCTCATCTTTTTGATGGCCCTGTTGCCCTCGGCTTGGACAATATTGTCCCACCAGCATAGAGCCGAGTCAACAACGAGTGAGTGGCGAACCTCACCTTCTGGTCCTCCCGACACTCGCTGATTTCTAACACTACCACCATCTCCCTTACCCAACGGTGAGCAGTTGCAGCATTGCCATTACCATCAAAAGTAGGGGTTACATCTTTGGAATGCCTCGTAGCTACATCCCTCTCGGTTTCCCGCACCTCTACATCTTCCTCATCACTGGAGGCTCCCCTTACAGCATTCAACTCTTCCTCATCATCATGATCTCCCTCATTCTCCCTTCTCCCAGTCGTCTTCCTCCTTTCCTCCTCCTCTCCTTCCTCTTATCATTCCTTACAGCCCGGATGACTTCAGTCACTATGACTGTAGGATCGTCTGCATGACTTGATGAACCTCCTCAACCACTACCTCTTTCACTGAAGCTCTCAGGTTGGCACTCTCATCACCACCCTCCGGGTGATTTATCCCAGACTCACCAGGAGCCGTCTCTGCAGTCCTCGTCTTGTTCTTTGCTGGCCGTAGTCTACCAGCACATCCACCCCGTGCTCCACCTCTAGAATCCTTAGATGATCTACCGCCAACCATCCTCTACCACTATAAGATTCAAACACTAACACGGTCATTCAAGGTAATAACGCAATTTATGTCAAGTATAATAAGTCCCTAATTATAGTGGCTAGTTGTGATTAGCTTCTTACTTTACTCTTCATCCCTCGAGCATTTCCTATCCTGACTACATCATTATTCAAATCTACTAAAAGCACATAAATCAGATAGCACACGCACATAATGCCGGTTAACATTAAGAAAAGAAATACCTGATGGCACGTAGCTACTCGGGCTGGCATCCCTCCATTCGTCCCATTCTCAATCTAATTTAGGTTTTGAAAATATTTACCTATTTCTCTTAAACTTTGGCTCTGATACCAACTTGTAAGGCCCCGTTCCCGAAGACCCCACAGTTTGGTCAATCATAGCATTATACATATAAACATTACACATTTCATAAAACATCACAGCGGAATCAAGTTAACAAAAACCATTTATCTCATTATAATTACTGTTGTTAAGCAATACATCATTGTTTCTAAGTTACAAAGACCTTTTAATTGCATTACAAAATAATAATATTATTAAGATTGAACGGATGCCAGTCTTGCCCCTACGAGTAGCTTCCCCCGCGTGCCATCCTTAGCAATAATTACCTGCCAACTGAAAATGCATAAAAGTCAGCAAAGCTGAGTGAGTTCTAGTTTTAAAGCGTTTAAAATACTTTGTAGGATTTATATATGAAAATATCCTTTTCAATAAAATATTTCCTTTACTTTCGCGCGCGAACATTCATCATGCATAAATCAAGGTATAATTGTGATTATCTTTCATTATCTCATGCATTCATTCGTTTTCATACTTTTTCATTATCTTCTACTATTTCTAGATCCTGTCATAACTTTACCCCCATCGTTGGGAACAAAGCCACCTCATTCTCGGGGTTAAGTGACAAGGACCCTGTTTCGTACGTATGGATCAATCACCAAGACTGATCCCCCTGTGTGTGAACACTCAAGGGCTAGCCAAAATCGCATGCTATATTACACACAGTTGAGCTAACAACTCTCAATGAGTCGTGAACCTCCTTAATCATTTTTCTTGCAAGACTTCATTCATTTCTTATGTTCCACTTTCATTATCATTAATCTTTCACTGTCATTAGATATACTTTTTGTATACGAGCATAACACACCACGTAAAGCCACAAGAATAGATACATAATAGGGAACATAAGAACAGCCCAAAACATGTATAAATGAACAATTATAAACATCAAGTCAAACCATGGTCAAACCCTAAAATTCTGATTTCCCAAAATCCAAAAAATTTTCCAGTCTTTAGGCGCATGAGTACTATCAGGCACATGAGTACGGCCTTGGGCGCCTGACACTATGCAGGCGCATAAACCAACACTTAGGCCCCTGAGGGCCAATCCTGGGCGCATGACTACTATATGGGCGCATGAGTTAACACTTAGACTATTGAGCAGTAGGCGCATGATGAACCTTGGGCGTATGAGAAACTATCAGGCACATGCAACTATTGGGCGTATGACCAACACTTTAGAAAATATTTGGGCAATCCTTGGGCGTTGGCACTATTGGGGTGCATGACCTCTCTAAAAGTTTTTCTAAGGCAAATTCCAGGCGCATGGTCCCTGTTTGGGCGCATGGCCGTCACTTAGGAATTTCTATGTCAAATCCCAGGCGCATTGGCCCTGTTTGGGCGCATGACGGCCGTTATGCATTTTTTTCCGAATCAGAATTATCCCAGACCTGCATTTGTACCTGTTCTAAGCATAAAATTACATTCTAAGCAGCCACAACACATAGACAAGCAAGATATAAGCGTATTCATACATAAACATACGAGTAGCAAAAAACATTGTAAAATCCATTTTAGCATGCATTTTCAGCCCCCAAACTTGTTTAACACATATAAAACAGGTCTAGAACTCACCTATTGCAACCAACAAGTAAAATCCTCCAAACTTGTGTGCACAAGAGTTCAAACGCCTTCGACCAATTTTCAGCTTCTTCTCTCTCTAAAACCTAGAGAATTCAGTTTTCTTCTTCTTCTTCTTCATCAGCCACAAAGGAAAAGCAAACAGTAGTAGCATGGGCAGCATGCTTTTTAAATCCTAAAATAATGGATTTTTTACTCTTTTGCACTTAGCCCCCCTCCCACTTCTACTATTTTTCCCTTTTGCAAGATACTTTTCTTTTATCAAATTTTTCGGGTGTTACATTCATTTTAAACAATTTACTATTATTGATAAATTTGACAAGCCCAAGACCATATTGACTTGGGTTGATAACTCAACTTAAAATTTCTTTGAAATACAGGTACGCCCAAGAAACCAATTAACATATGTATGTTGATAGTGGGTATAGCCGGCATATGACAGGCAACCATGCCTTTCTGCAAGATTTAAAGTTAAAGTGATTGTCAGTTTTTTAGGTCCCTGATTAGTCTCATGGCAATGTAAGAAACAAACAATGTCTCTATTTCAACCGTAGAAGCTGAGTACATAGGTGCTTCAGCAGGATGTTCTCAATCCTTTGGTTACAAAACCAACTGCTGGATTACGGGTTCATTTTCTTAAAACTCCTATTTACATTGATAACATTAGTGCTATGTTTATTACAGCTAATCTTGTCCAGCACTTAAAAACAAAACATATCAAAATTCAATATCATTTTCTTAGAGATAACTCTGAAAAAGGTTTATTCATTTTGATTCAATCGCAACTAAAAAAAGTTGGCTGACCAATTTACAAAGCCTTTTTACCAGGTCGATTTGAATATTTGGTCGAGTCGATTGGACTTATTAATCATGTTTAAAACTATTTTTGAGTTTAATGCAGTTGTCTGATTCATTAAAAATGATAGAACCCTCCCTTAGCTTATCATGAATATAAAGAAACTGTCAAAGTTAACTGCCTGATTGTATATATTGTGTGTGCATGTTCAATAGAAAATGAAAAAGCAAATACAAAAATAGAAATTGGAAAATCAAAGAGAAAAATAACAAAAACACAAAATAGAGCTTTTCTTGTTAGTTAATTGTTTAGGACTGCATCTGTCTTTGCAATTTGTGAGAAATAATAGTACATTAGTTCTGATCAGTTGCGTACTTCACTCGCTACTAAGTCTGACGTGATCAGATATGATGTGCAGGAAAGCTCATGCAATTATATTGAAAAAGTAATTCTTATGATCAAAATAATCATCATGTATTCATGTTTGTCCATTTTAGTACCAATGAGTAGTGTTGACTTCTTAGATTGATTGCTTGTAAAGTCATAAACTCACACCTAGTGGTGATATGAATAACCATTGAGCTCTAATTATTTAAAGCATCTATTCGCTTCTCTGTTATGAGTCATCATAGACCTGAAGTGACGAGATATCCTTTGTTGTAAGTCATTACAGACCTGGATATTCTCATTTGATGCAAAAGGATGCCAATGTGCACAATCTAAACATGAGATCTGGTTATAAGTATATGTCAGTTAACAAGTTGAGAAATGTGATTTCTTGCATATCTTGATGAGATTTGAACTCTCTAAGTCTAAGTGTGTCTACATAATGTCATATCTAATCGTACCTTAATCAATCCAAGAATTGAAAAAGTAAGTGTGCTGAGTATCTTACCAAAAAGCACTCATTTTCTCTGTCTTAGATCTCGTGTCTCCTTTGCTGCAGAAATGCTGACCTGGACCACACTTGATCAGGATTTAATCACTATCTATGACTATCCATCATTTTATTTTCTTTTAATATGCTGATCTTAACTGATGATCTCACTACATGTAGAAGCCTCTCGAAGATTAACATTTAGTCTTTATTAGTCCTTGTATAGTTTGTCATAGTTAGGGACTTATTGTGTAAAATATGTTTCCTTTCTGTTTTTGTTTGATAGTATAAATAGCATAGTATGTATTGTGCAGGGATAGAACCTTAGAATCAGTTTGAACGACTTGTAACTGTTTTTCTTACACTTGTACTTTCTATGCTTACTATCAATGAAAAACTATGAATTCTTCTGATTTGTTTGCATTGAATAATTACTTGTGTTTGTTTGATGAATTGTATCACAATATCATCACAGATTGATCCATTTTGATCCTATCAAATGGTATCAGAGCTGTTGGTTTAGTGATTTGAATTTGTCAAACTATCAAACTTTTGAATCACTTGAATCTGTGATTGATAAGCAATTCAATCTAACAATTTTTTATTTCAGTTGTGGTTTCATCATTAGAAACATGAATGAATCACAATTTTCAGTTCAATTCATTCAAAATAGTGAATTTGTTCAAAATTAGGTTCGAACTGTTCTTCTTTTCAAACTGATTTTCAATCAAAAGATTTATTGTTGTTGATATTTGGTGAAATTGAGATAAAGGACTGTTAATTGATCCAATAATACCTAATTAGAGGTTTTTAGGTCAATTCAACAAGTTTTGAAGATTTTCAGAAGATCTGTGTTCGTATGAATCTGTTGAAATTGGCATATTAGGTTAAAACACTACTGAAAATTGCCTAAGTGTATAGGCGCTTGACAACTGTTCAGGCGTTTGACCACTATTCAAGCATTTTTGGTGTAGGGCGTTTGACCAGTGTTGACGTATTACAACTGTTTGGTCACTTTGAAAACTTTCCAGAAACAAAGTAATTCTAGGCGCATTACAACTGTGTAGGGCATTTGAACTGTTTGGGCGATTTTACACCAAGGCGTCTGTCACTTTTTGGACGTTTTTACAACTGTTCAGCGCATTTCAAGTTGGGCATTTTGAGAATTCTACCCAACTCATCCCTTAGGCATTTCTAAGTCAAAGTCAAAGAAGTTTCACAACTGTTTTTGGGCGCTTCATCTTTGTTTAGGCGCATCAACTCAACCTTAGAAATTTTTTTTAAAATTTAAAATCCAAAATATTTTCAATTCATTGTTTAAACTAAAAACTTAAAAACAACAAAAGCAATCTTTTTCTAAAATCAAAAATATAAAATGGTGAAGTCAAAGATTCAGAGAACAGAGTTCCTAAGTTGAATAACAGAGCTGATTTTAAGAACTGGTCTCTTAGATTGAAACATCATCTTAATTCTATTAACACTGCTTGTGGAAGTCAATAGAAAGAGGCCACATATTCCTATCACTTCAGATGGTCCTGATAGAGGGTTTTTTTTACACTAAAGACTCTCCAGAACCATATCCTGAAGACGGGTTACAAGGTGATGATCTAAGGAAAGTACAGAATGACATTAAAGCCTATTCTTCGATGTGTAAAGGATTTGTCAGGATCAGCGATCTAAGTTTGATCAATTAGAGTTGAATTGCAGCGGAATTATAACAAGATTAGACAAATATAGCAACACAATAGATATTCAAGGAACAGTACACGGTTATAGAGAAATAGGGTTTTTCTGCAAAAGGATAATATCATTCATGCACAATGCTTCGGTATGGCGGCTGCTAAGCTTCGCAGAGCATCGCTGAGCATCGCCCCTTACAATTAGGTCAACATTCCTTATATAAAGGAATGTGACGTCTGTTGATGTCACTTGATAGTGACATCTAACAGAATTATTACAAACAACTAAAAGTACGCAAACTACTGAGAATGTTCACAACAACTGAGAACATCTCAGAGTATGCTAAGTACAAGATGAAACTAAAACTACTTGAAACTACAAGTACTGATTACAGGAACATAAAACTACTGATTACAAAAGAACTAAAAGGAAAATATAACTACTGAAAGGAAACCATCACAACTACTGAAGAGGTCTTCTTCAGCTATTGTGACAACATCTGAAACTTGGTCTTCAGTCTTTCTCCTCAGCTTTTGTCTTCAGACTTTGTCTTCAGTTCTTTAGCTTCAGACTTTGTCTTCAGCTTTTTCACTTCAGACTTTGTCTTCAGCTCTTTCACTTTAGACTTTGTCTTCAGCTTTTGTCTTCAGACTTTGTCTTCATCTCTTTAGCTTCAGACTTTGTCTTCAAACCTTGTTATCAATTGATGTCTTCAGCTGTTGCAGACTACTTCAGTTGTTGTAATGTCTGTGGGACTTAAAAGGTTTTTCTGATCAGGCTCATTGGTTCTTTTTGTCCAACAAACTCCCCCCCTGAACCAATGCAGCCAAAACCTTTAAGCTTATTGAGGTCCCACTTATTCTTGGCAGAAATACTCTCTTGATCAGCTTCAGAGATATCAGATAAGCAAAGGCCAGGAACAGGTTTCAGTAATGTGAATGTCAAAGGATGGAAGGGAACTCTGTCTTAGGGAACTGGACACAGAGCTGTTATCCCACCATGAAACCTACTTCCCATTGATGAGTCTATAAGACTCTCTGACGTAGGCCTCAAGGAGAACAACTTGTTCCTCCTTAGTGAGTTCTTCTGCTTCTCCTTCGAAGAAGAACTCTGGGCCATAGTACTCTGATAGGTACTTATTGTCTTTCCATTTTTCAACTCAACAGTTGTTATCCCTCTCTGTAAGCAAATTCATCTGGGTGAGTTCCTTCTAATAACAACTGGAGTTCAATTTTTCTTGATCTCTTCAAGCCTCTTGCATAACGACCACCCCTTCTTGACCATTTTGTTCTCCATTAGAGTTTGAGGGGTCATCTTTGACTTGTAGGCTCTCTTGAAGTCTTCAAGTATCTCCCAGGGTGAGACTACAATGGCCAACATAATAACAGCATCTATGGTCTTTCTCACTTGGCCATTGTATCTACTTGGTATGGATTTCTTATGAATTCTAGAACTAACCCTAGGGTCTGGGCCAAATCCTACTCTCTCTCCTTTTGATATTGAAAGGTATACCTGAGAGCATACGCCTTTGAGCATGTTTCTTCATGGCTTGTATAGATGATGACTGAGGAAACTCTTTGTCAACCATCTTCAAAGTTGCTCATCGTGCTGTTTCGCTGTTCTTCTTCTTCAATCTTAACTTTCACCATTTGCCTCTGAAAGTCTGGTGTGATCATTTGTTGACTTCTGGGCTTAGGTTATTTTTTAGAACAGCAGAGATTGGTAGACTGTCTTCTTCATCATCATCTTCTTCTTCTTCTTCTTCCATCCTCAACACCCTTCTCCTCCTTCTGGGTGCATCATTGGATGTGGTTTGAGGTGGTTTTTGGGGTAAGGGAGTTGGTTTGAGGGTTGAGTTTGGTTTAAGTTTAGGTTTAGGGATTGGTTTGGAGAGTTGTGGGGTTGGTTGTTTTTGAGTGGGAGTTTGGGAAGGCTAATCTAGCATTTTTTGGTAAGTATGGCTTTGGAAAGCTTGGCCATACGTTCTTCTTCCCAGCACCTGCTTCATCTAAGGCTTCGATAATCAACCCCTTATTGAATGCTTCAGAAGCACAGATTCTGGTGGTTATTGCCAGAATACTGTCTCTGGTCCATGATTTAATCTCAATTAATGATCTTCCAAGCATTTTGCAATAACCTGATCATTATCTCCAACTCTCCCTTTCCATCACACTGTAACTGGCCCATCTCTCTTGTATCTCTTTAATCTCCAGCCTTCTGATCTCAGTGTCTAATTTAGCTGTATCAAAGCCCTGTCTAAAGAGTTGGTCTATTATTTTGTCCATGATCTGCTGTGAGCTTCATCAGCTTCTTTTGCACAACATCATCAATAAGTTTTGTAGATTTGGGAGATCCTCTCATCAATGGCTTATGCACAATTTCATTGATGATGGGAGTGATGAGAGGTAAGGAATGTTGAAAGGTACACCATCTGCTCAGAGGGGTTTCTGTCCCTGAGAGGTGGTGCCAAAGCAGTGGCTGGTTGCTCAGTTGAGTGTATTGGCTGAGTGTTTTGGAGAACCTTCAGATGAAGGTGCCATCTGTGGGTTTTATTGGGGCAGATGGACTTTGATCCTGAGACATTTTGGCAAGCAGTTCTTTGAGTCTGCTCACCTCAGCCTCAAGGATTGTGTTATGGGCTAAGACATCGAAGAAAAAGCCCAGGTCATCATCAGTCTTTGCTGAATCACCTGACCTCCTTATTGAATCAGATGTACATGCCTGATTGTAGATCATTTGTGCACTGTGCCCCTTGTTCTTGGTTCTGGGACTTCCTGCCTCAGGACTGAGTCCTTCATCGCCAGTTTGCCTCTGTGATGTTCTTATTCTAGGTGTTACCAACTGCACCTGTTCATGGTGCTGAATCAGTAGAAGTGGCCGTCCTCACCAAATGTTCTAACCTCCTCCTCTACACGGGGAGATTGAACATTATAACCCCTGTGCTGTGGGTTAGTCAGCAGCATTTTTGGTCCTCTTCCTCGGCTGTTATGCTCTCCCATTGTCATTTGTTTCTGGGAGGAGAGAGGAATGACCTCTTACTGCTTAGTGATCACAGATGATTTCCAAATTCATTGGTCTTTTTCCTTAGAACTAAGAGATACCCTTGAGATCTTGCAGATCTGTTGGACCAAAAGAACCAATGAGCCTGATCAGAAAACCTTTAAGTCCCACGGACATTACAACAACTGAAGTAGTCTGCAACAGCTGAAGACATCAGCTGATAACAAGGTCTGAAGACAAAGTCTGAAGTGAAAGAGCTGAAGACAAAGTCTGAAGTGAAAGAGCTGAAGACAAAGTCTGAAGTGAAAGAGCTGAAGACAAAGTCTGAAGACAAGAGCTGAAGACAAAGTCTGAAGTGAAAGAGCTGAAGACAAAGACTGAAGACCAAGTTTCAGATGATTGTCACAACAGCTGAAGAAGACCTCTTCAGTAGTTGTGATGGTTTCCTTTCAGTAGTTGTATTTTCTTTTCTGTACTTGTAGTTTCAGTAGTTTTATGTTTCTTCGTGTACTTAGAATACTAGAGATGTTCTCAGTTGTTGTGAACATTCTCAGTAGTTTGCTTACTTTCAGTAGTTTGTAATAATTCTGTTAGACGTCACTATCAAGTGACATCAGCAGACGTCACATTCCTTTATATAAGGAATGCTGACCTAATTGTAATCGGTGCAGCTTAGGAAAACCTAGCAGCCGCCATACCGAAGCATGTGTGCATGAATGTTATTATCCCAATGCAGAAAACCCTATTTCTATATAACCGTGTACTGTTCCATTGAATATTTATTGTGTTCTTGCTATATTTGCTTAATTCTTGCTCTAATTCCGCTGTGATTAAACTCTAATTGATCAAACTTAGATCACTGATCCTAACAAATGGTATCAGAGCAGGTTAATCATTGATCGGTTTAACAATTGATCATTGAAACTGCTATTTTGATATCTATAGTTTGATCGAATTAGCATATGTGCAAGAATTGGTTATAAAGATTGATTTTCTGCTGCTTCTGGTTATTTAAATTGAGTTTCTTCTTGGTTCTTATTGAGTTTGTTGTGTTTTTGTGCTAAATCTTTTGAAACTTGATTGATTTGGTTTGAATCTGAGAATGACTACTCCATCTAATGATCCTCACAATACTGGCTCCTCAACCAAGCCTCCGATGCTGGTTAGGAGTGAGTATAACATATGGCAACGAAGAATGCTCCATCACCTGTCTGTTAACAGTTCAGGTTGTTGGACATCTGTGGTTCACGGTCCACACAAGCCTATGGTGAACAATCCGGAGACCAATCAAATGGTTCCGAAGAAGAAGGAGCAATACTCAGATGAAGATCGTAAACTGTTTGAGATTGATGCTAAAGCCCATGGAATTCTGGCCATGGCACTGCCGAATGAAATCTATTCTGGGCTTATGCATCATGAAACTGCTCATGACCTCTGGAATGCTTTGAAGGAACAATTCGGAGGAACTGATGAGGTCTTAGCAAACAACAGAGAAATCCTCGCCCAACAATATGAGACATTCTCTCATAGGAAGGGTGAGACACTGACTCAACAGTTTGAGCGTTTCTCCTGCTTGATCTCTGAGCTGAAAATGGTCAAGCATGAGTATACTAACAGCCAGATGAACAACAGATTCCTCAGATCACTGCCTGAGAGATGGGACACATACACCATTGTCCTACGCTCCAGTGCAAATCTGGATAGCCTATCTCTCACCCAACTCCATGGGAAACTGCTTACATTTGAAAGAGAGATAGAGCAGAAAAGGAAACTGGCATCATCAGGAAAGCTCTCTGATGACTTTGTACCAGGTAACACTGCCTTGGTCGGTCATGAGTCAGAATATGCTGGATCAGAAAGTCATTATGATGAGCATATAGATTTCTCTTCAAACAGTTCTGATCATGCATTTGTTGGTGTTGACAGTCATTCTGGGTGTAATAGTGATAATTTATGCTTTATCATGGATGATTTGCAAGGTATTGCTGATGATGATTTAGAAGAGATGGATATTTTGAGCCAAATGGCCCTGATCAATATCAGATCTCAAAAGTTCTACAAGAGAACTGGTAGGAAATTTCCAGGACTCTCTGGCAAAACCAAAGTTGGTTTTGACAAGAGTAAGTTGAGGTGTCACAAATGCCACAGGCTTGGGCACTTTGCAAGAGAGTGTAGATCAACTGGATCTAACTCCTCTGCACCCTTTGTGACCTTTCCAAGCAATAGTTCACAAAACAAAGGGCAACATCCTGCTAGTTCTGGTCATCACTCACAACCTCAATCTCCTGCATACTTTGTCCCTCAGGGTCCAATGCCATATCCTTATCCCTGCTATTACATGCCACAGCCAAATCCAGTTCATGTCCCTATAGCACAACAACCTCAAGCCCTACCTGAGCCTCAACCATCTCCATCACAATCTCAACCTCATCACAGCTTCTTCACACCAGGAGTTGTTGACTGGAGCAGCTTACCAGATGATCTTTCTGGTTTCAATGAGCAATTATCTGCTGGTGCTGGTCAACATGGTGGTGAACATCCTTTTGGGAATCTTGCTCTCATGGCCCTGGAGTCTACTGAGGGTTCCTGCTCCGATGCTTCATCTTCACAGGTAACCCAGGTATCTTCTGAGGCTAAAGCCAAGTTATGTTCTGAATCATGCATAGCTGCCTTTGTCTCTATTAGAGAGGCAAATGTAGCTTTAATCAATCAAAATCTTGAGCTTGAGAAAACTATTTCCAAAAGAAAAGATGAGTATGTGTCTGCACTTAATGACAAAGATGATGAGATTTACAAGCTTAAATGCCAACTTAATGATGAAAAGGCTAAGGTAGAGGTCATACTCGAGAACCACAGAAGTCTCAAAGAGACACTTGCAGCTACCCAAGTTGAGTGTGACCGCTGGGTAACATCCTGCAAGGGATTTGAAATGCTTCTCAGCAAGCAAACAGCTTCAAATGTGAAGTTTGGAATAGGTTACAATCATACTGCACCACCTACTGATTTTACTTCAAAATAATAGTAAAATCTGAAGGTGAAAGTAATTTCCAAACCACATCATCATGTGATTCATCCTCAAATGATAATACAAAATTAGAGGATGAAGTCAGTGTTAAGATCTCAGCAAATCAATTGCCTGATGGTTTAAATGCTGATAAACACATGAAGCTGAGAAATTCAGATGTTGTCCCTCAAAGTACTCCAAGTACTGAAGGGCAAGTCACAACATCTGAAAAGCATTTCAAATCTGATGAAATAAAAGGATTAACAACTGCTGAGGAATCTATCATACGGTCTTTCAGGACGGATAGAGAACAGCTGAAGAACAAGTCTTCAGTTGTTACCGATCCTTCAGTACTTAACACAAGTACTGAAAGGAGGAAAGTACTGAAGATCACACCTTCAGTAGTTTCCACTTCAGCAGTTGATCAATCCAAGATGAAGAATAAGCCATGTGAAATATGTGGTAAATTCAATCATCTATCTGATGAATGCTGGTACAAAAAGGGTTCCAAACTCAACAGAGATAAGCTCATTAAAGAAGAGATAATAAAATGAAAAATGAGTTTGAAACCAAGTTTGTACCACAGTCATCTCAAACTGATAAACCCAAGGCCTCACCAAAATCCAAAAAGAAGGATGGGGTTTATCAGAAAACAGCTGATAGTGTTCTCATGATAAACATCAGACGAAGTCTGTGAATTTCAAGGAGGAAATGGTGGGTCACAGGAACTCATCAAAAACAAGTACTGATGTGTCAAATGAGCTGAAGGCTTTAGCAACAAATCAGACACAACTTGTTATGATGGTTCAGCATTTGTTGGGGAGAGTTAACCAACTAGATGCACCTGTGATCAAACCACTGAAAAGGAAATCCAAGCCCAAATCTAAGAATTCCATTTCAGCACCATCTCCACCTTCATCAGCTGTTAATCATGAGAAACAAGTTATGGTTAAATCTGTTGATGAAAACAGACCCAAAACCAAAAAGGTTTGGGTCTCTAAAGCTAACTAGTTTCTTATGATAAATGCAGGGTTCTTCAGCATGCCAAAGAAGCATCTGGTATGTAGACAGTGGAGGATCTATGCATATGACTGGGAGCAGTTCTCTTCTTAATGACTACTCTCAAGGAAAGAAGGGATTTGTCTCATTTGGAAATGATGCTAAGGGTTACATCATCGGGAAAGGATTTGTGTCAAATGGAGAAATCAGATTTGATGATGTTAACCATGTGGAGAATCTCAAGTATAATCTACTGAGTGTCAGTCAGATGTGTGATAAAGGGCATGTTGCACTTTTCACAAGCCAGAACTGCCGGATTCTGTCTTCCAAAGTTCTGAGGCTGATTGACAAGGTATTGGATGAACATACTCTCCTGAAGGCCAACAGGATAGGAAGAGTATATGCCTTGGATTTGTCAAAGAAGATTGCGTTAAAAGGTCATCCTTGCCTGTTCTCCAAGGCCTCTCCTCAGGAATCTAAACTGTGGCATAGAAGGCTGGGTCATGTTAATCTCAAAACATGAATCAGCTGATCCACAATAGTTTAGTAAGAGGTCTACCAATAAAGGAGTTCCTCTGTGATGAAACCTGCACTGCTTGTTTAAAAGGAAAACAACACAAAGTCTCATTCCCTCCTATAGAAGAACCAAAGTCCACTGCCTGCTTGCAATTACTGCACATGGATCTCTTTGGTCCTGTGAGAGTAATGAGCATGGCAAAGAAGAAATACTGTCTGGTAATTGTGGATGATTACTCCAGATTTGTATGGACCTTCTTCTTGCATTCAAAGGATGAGGCTGCTCAGACAATTATTAACTTTGTGTTGTATGTTGAGAAGCAGTATTCCCTATCAGTCAAGTGTATAAGAAGTGATAATGGAACTGAATTTAGAAACCATACACTTGATGATTTCTACCTTTCAAAAGGAATCAAGAGGCAGTATAGCATCCAAGGACTCCAGAACAAAATGGAGTAGTGGAGAGAAAGAACAGGACCCTAATTGAAGCTGCAAGGTCCATGTTGGCTGACTCTGGTTTGCCACTGACCTTTTGGGCTGAAGCTGTCAACACAGCATGCTATGTGCAAAATAGAGCTTTAGTGAATCAGAGGTTGATGAAGACTCCTTATGAAGTTCTACATCATTTGGCTCCTCTAATTTCATTCTTCAGAGCATTTGGGTGTCCTTGTTACATTCTCAACACAAAGGATCAACTCCAAAAGTTTGATTCTAAGGTGGATGCAGGGTATTTTGTTGGGTACTCATCCACTTGCAAGGCTTACAGAGTGTTCAACTGTAGAACAAAGATGGTTGAAGAAACCTTGCATGTGAAGTTCAATGAATCTCCTAAGGACAAAATCCCACAAAACCCTGTGGAGTTGTTTGATCTGGACATACTGCAATATGTTCCTTATCAGCCTCCAGCTGTTGCAGATCATGTGAATTCATCACCTTCTGCAGCTAGTCATCCATCTGGTGGTACTGATGTTCATGATGATCCCAGTACTCACCTATTCAAGTTTAGTGATCAACTGCCTGAGTCTACTCAACTTGATGTTCCTGTAGCTTCAGTAGCACCATCCACAACAAATGCTGATGAGATTTCTGAATCCTCTACTTCATTTGACCTGCCATCTAACACTTGGTTTCAAGAATCTGGATCAACATCTGTTGCTGCTGAGCGTGCTACAAACACTTGCACAGATCTCATAGTGTATCCAGAGCTGAAGAATCACCCAACGTCTCAAATCATTGGTGATATCAATGCTGGTGTCTCAACTAGAAGTCAATTGTCCAACTTCTGCTTCTATGCTCTTTTCATCAGTCAGCAAGAGCCAAAGAACTATCATATTGCATTAAGAGACAATGGATGGGTTGATGCCATGCAGCTTGAGCTTCTTCAGTTCAAAAAGCAGCAAGTGTGGGAACTGGTTCCTCTACCCCCAGGTAAGTGTGCAATAGGCACTAAATGGGTGTTTAGGAATAAAACAGATGAAAATGGGCAAATTGTCAAGAACAAGGCCAGACTGGTTGTCCAGGGGTTTTCACAAGAAGAGGGTATTGATTATGATGAAACCTTTGCCCCTGTAGCCAGACTGGAGGCAATTAGATTGTTCTTAGCCTATGCTGCATTCCACAATCTTAAAGTTTTTCAAATGGATGTCAAAAGTGCATTTTTATATGGTAAAATAAAAGAAGAGGTTTATGTGTGTCAACCACCAGGTTTTGAGGATAATAAACATCCTGATTGGGTGTATAAACTTGATAAGGCTCTTTATGGGTTGAAACAAGCTCCTAGAGCCTGGTATGAAACACTGTCAAATTTCTTCTTCAGAATAATTTCACTAGAGGCTCCATAGATAAAACTTTGTTCATTAAGAAAGTGGGTCAGCATAAGCTCCTTGTTCAAATTTATGTTGATGATATTATTTTGCTTCCTCTGATCCACAGTTGTGTGATGCATTTACAAAGTTGATGCAACAAAAATTCGAAATGAGTGCCATGGGAGAATTACAGTTCTTTCTAGGTTTGCAAATCAAACAAAAGGCTGATGGAACTTTCATTCATCAGTCAAAATACACAAAAAGTCTTTTGGCAAAGTTTGATTTACAACACTGTAAGCCCTGTTCTACTCCCATGTGCAGCACCACACAACTGGATGCAGATCAGAAAGGTAAAGCTGTTGATGAAACACTTTACAGATGTATGATTGGGTCCTTGATGTACTTAACAGCTTCTAGACCAGATATTATGTTTGCAACTTGTGTTTGTGCTAGATTTCAGGCTGCTCCTAAAGAGTCTCATTTGATTGCAGTCAAGAGGATCTTTAGATATCTGCAAGGTACTCAATCTCTAGGTCTTTGGTATTCCACTGGGCACTCTTGCAAATTAGTTGCTTTTTCTGATAGTGACTATGCAGGGTGTAAATTAACTAGAAAATCAACTTCTGGTGGATGTCAATTCCTAGGCAACTGTTTGGTTTCTTGGCAGAGTAAGAAACAAACATCTGTTGCTACATCCACTGCTGAAGCCGAGTACATTGCTGCTGCAAGTTGTACATCTCAGGTACTCTGGCTTCAGAATCAATTACTGGATTATGGCATTACAGAGACTAAGACTCCATTACTAATGGATAGTGCTTCAGCTCTTTGTATTGTCAAGAATCCAGTCCAGCACTCTAGGACCAAACATATTGAGATCAGACACCATTTTATTAGGGATTGTTTTGAAAAAGGTCTGATTGATCCAAAGTTTGTTCCTAGTGCTGATGAGCTTGCAGACATATTTACTAAGCCTTTGGACAGTTCAACTTTCCAAAACCTAGTGTTAAGGCTTGGTATGCTGCAGCTAGAATAAGTGACAACTACTGATGATCTCAGTCAACAAGTACTGATGAGCATTCGTATACTACTGTCACAAATAAGTACTGAAGTTCTTTTATCCTCAGTAGTTTTCATAACTACTGAAGACTAAATTACTTAAAAGTACTGAAGTACTCATCTGTTGAAAAGAACTGATGTGGTTACAACTACTGCTGTAGTTACAACTGCTGATGTCAGAATAACAGATAAGTACTGATGACCTATGAAACATCTGAAACTCAGACAAAGTCTGATGAAGTGTTGAGGTCAGAATGAAACAGCTGATGAGCTAAGAATTGACGACAACAGCTGATGAGAATTTTTCTCTTCAGTTGTTTCTACAACACTGCTGCTTCACTTCAAACAACTGAAGCCAAAACCATGTCTTCAGTAGTTTCAACGACTACTGATGACTAATACCAAGTCTTCAGTTGTTACTTCTGAAAGTTAAAACCAGGTCTTCAGTTGTTTTCAAACAACTGATGACAGCACCAACACTTTCAGTCGTTTTATATCAGTTTTTTTTTACCCTATAAATACCTAAACCTACTTTCAGACGTTTCATTAGCCGTTTTCCGTCCTTCACTCTCTCAACAATGGCGACCATGAAACTCAAACCCAGACACAACTGTGTTGCCTACCTCTCGAAATCGGCCTTCTGGAACAAATTTGATAACGCCATCGATCTTATGGTAGATTCCCAGTACCGAACCGCGTTTCTTCTGAATCCTACCATCTACCCCGATTCCCTAAGCCAGTTCTGGACCAACGTCTCTGTGCAAACTAGTGAGAATGATAGCCAAATCACTCTCCAGTCGTTGGTCAACCAGAAACAGGTGGTCATCACTCCGGACATCATTCGACAAACCCTAGATCTACATGATGCCACCTGTGTCACAGAATACCCGAAAGGCACAACCGATATGTCTTTCATCAACAACGGGTATGAAGGAGACTTAAGTGCTACCACCATTCTGAAGAAGCACTTCCATGATGCTGAACGCCTTATATTCCACATGGTGAATGTCTGCCTTGCACCAAAAACCTCCTCATGGGATCAAATGTCTTCCCGATGGCAACAGGTATTATACTCTATCTTTGAACGACAAACTTTAAATTTTTCTGAGATAGTGTTTATGGAACTAAAGGATCTGGCCTTGAAACCTGTGGCAAACAGATGGATATTATATCCCAGGTTTCTCATGGCCATAATTTTAACACAGCTAAAATCAGACGGCCTTGTTGGCCTTGGAGTCCCTGCTCCGGCTGTATTGCCTGAAGTATACTCCAGGCACAACTCTGACCCTACAATGAAAGGGGCTGCCCGGCTGCTCAAACCCAAGCAGCGGGAACCCACAGCCTCCACTTCCAGATCCAAAGTCCCCACCAAACCCAAACCAAAAAGCCCAAAAAGGCTACTCAGGGAGATGAGTCCCCTGAGGATGCCCCTGTAACACCAATACAGGTAACACTTACTGGTTCTAACCCCCCAGTAGTGTCAAAGACTCCACCAGCCCTAGCCGCTCAGGCATCCTCTCAACAGGATCCTGATGCAACCATAATTGGGGATACCACAATGCTGGAACCTATCTCAATTGAGAAGGTTACCATTGAAGAGCACCAGTCCCCGGGTGCAATCTGCTTCAAACCTATCTCCAAATGCAACCGCCCCTCAAAGCCCAACATTTATGTTGCACAAGTGTTGAGTCAGCTGCATTCCTCTCCTCCTCCCCAGACACCAATTACAATGGGGAGAACCTCAACAGCTGAGGAAGAGGACCAAAATGCTGCTGATAACCCACAGCACAGGGGTTATAATGTTCAATCTCCCCGTGTAGAGGAGGAGGTTAGAACATCTGGTGAGGCTGCCACTTCTACTGATTCAGCAAATGAACAGGATGAAGTTGGTAACATCTCTAAGACCTCACCAGAGGCAACTGCCGATGAAGGACTCAGTCCTGAGGCAGGAAGTCCCCAGAACCAAGAACAAGGGGCACATGCTACAACTGATCTACACTCAGGGCATGTACATCCTGATTCAATCAGGAGGTCAGATGATTCAGCAAAGACTGATGATGACCTGGGCTTTTTCTTTGATGTTTTAGCCCATAACACAATCCTTGAGGCTGAGGTGAGCAGACTCAAAGAACTGCTTGCCAAAATGTCTCAGGATCAAAGTCCATCTGCCCCAATAAACCCACAGATGGCACCTTCATCTGAAGGTTTACCAAACACTCAGCCACTACACTCAACTGAGCCACCAGCCACTGTTTTGGCACCACCTCTCAGGGACAGAACCCCTCTGAGCAGATGGTTGCTACATTTCAAAATTCCTTACCTCTCATCACTCCCATCATCAATGAGATTGTGCATAAAGCCATTGATGAGAGGATTTCCTCAAATCTACAAACACTTGTTGATGATGCTGTGCAAAGGAAGCTTTCTGCCATTCAAACCCCTGAACCCAATGCACCCAAAAGGGGGAGTCTAAGGCAGTGAAAGAAAGAAAAAGAAAGAGAGTGGAAAATGAGAAACAACAAGAGAAAGAAAAGGAAAAACAGCTGATCACATACAAAAGAAAGAAAAGTGCTGAAACTCAAAAGCCTGATGAAGAGAAATCATTGGAAGATCTGATTAAAGAAGCTGATGAAGCTCACAGCAGATCAATGGACAGAATAATAGACCAACTCTTCAGACAGGGCTTTGATACAGCACATTAGACACTGAGATCAGAAGGCTGGAGATTGAAGAGATACAAGAAAGATGGGCCAGTTATAGTGTGATGGAAAGGGAGAGGTTGGAAATAATGATCAGGTTTACTGCAAAATACTTGGGAAGATCATTAATTGAGATTAAATCATGGACCAGAGACAGTATTCTGGCAATAACCACCAGAATCTGTACTTCTGAAGCATTCAATAAGGGGTTAATTATCGAAGCACTAGATGAAGCAGGTGCTGGGAAGAGAACTGATATGGCCAAGCTTTCCAAAGCCAAACTCACCATAAAAATGCTAGATCAGCCTTCCCAAACTCCCTCTCAAAAAAACCAACCCCACAACTCTCCAAATCAACTCAACCCTCAAAACCAACTCCCTTACCCCAAAAACCACCTCAAACCACATCCAGTGATGCACCCAGAAGGAGGAGAAGGGTGTTGAGGATGGTAGAAGAAGAAGAAGAAGATGATGAAGAAGATAGTCTGCCAATCTCTGCTGTTCTAAAATTACCTGAGCCCAGAAGTCAACAAATGATTACACCAGACTTTCAGAGGCAAATGGTGAAAGTTAAGATTGAAGAAGAAGAACAGCAGAAACAGCACGATGAGCAACTTTTGAAGATGATTGACAAAGAGTTTCCTCAGTCATCATCTATACAAGCCATGAAGAAACACGCTCAAAGGCTGTATGCTCTCAGGTATACCTTTCAATATCAAAAGGAGAGAGTAAGGATTTGGCCAGACCCCAGGGTTAGTTCTAGAATTCATAAGAAATCCATACCAAGTAGATACAATGGCCAAGTGAGAAAGACCATAGATGCTGCTATTATGTTGGCCATTGTAGTCTCACCCTGGGAAATACTTGAAGACTTCAAGAGAGCCTACAAGTCAAAGATGACCCCTCAAACTCTAATGGAGAACAAAATGGTCAAGAAGGGGTTGTTATACAAGAGGCTTGAAGAGATCAAGAAAAATGAACTCCAGTTGTTATTAGAAGGGACTCACCCAGATGAATTTGCTTACAGAGAGATAACAAATGTTGAGTTGAAAAATGGAAAGACGATAAAGTACTTATCAGAGTACTATGGCCCAGAGTTCTTCTTCGAAGGAGAAGCAGAAGAACTCACTAAGGAGGAACAAGTTGTTCTCCTTGAGGCCTACGTCAGAGAGTCTTATAGACTCATCAATGGGAAGTAGGTTTCATGGTTGGGATAACGGCTCTGTGTCCAGTTCCCCAAGACAGAGTTCCCTTCCATCCTTTGACATTCACATCTACTGAAACCTGTTCCCTGGCCTGTGCTTATCCTATATCTCTAAAGCTGATCAAGAGAGTATTTCTGCCAAGAATAAGTGGGACCTCAATAAGCTTAAAGGTTTTGGCTGCATTGGTTCAGGGGGAGTTTGTTGGACCAAAAGAACCAATGAGCCTGATCAGAAAAACCTTTAAGTCCCACGGACATTACAACAACTGAAGTAGTCTGCAACAGCTGAAGACATCAGCTGATAACAAGGTCTGAAGACAAAGTCTGAAGTGAAAGAGCTGAAGACAAAGTCTGAAGTGAAGAGCTGAAGACAAAGTCTGAAGTGAAAGAGCTGAAGACAAGTCTGAAGACAAGAGCTGAAGACAAAGTCTGAAGTGAAAGAGCTGAAGACAAAGACTGAAGACCAAGTTTCAGATGATTGTCACAACAGCTGAAGAAGACCTCTTCAGTAGTTGTGATGGTTTCCTTTCAGTAGTTGTATTTCTTTTCTGTACTTGTAGTTTCAGTAGTTTTATGTTTCTTCGTGTACTTAGAATACTAGAGATGTTCTCAGTTGTTGTGAACATTCTCAGTAGTTTGCTTACTTTCAGTAGTTTGTAATAATTCTGTTAGACGTCACTATCAAGTGACATCAGCAGACGTCACATTCCTTTATATAAGGAATGCTGACCTAATTGTAATCGGTGCAGCTTAGGAAAACCTAGCAGCCGCCATACCGAAGCATGTGTGCATGAATGTTATTATCCCAATGCAGAAAACCCTATTTCTATATAACCGTGTACTGTTCCATTGAATATTTATTGTGTTCTTGCTATATTTGCTTAAATCTTGCTCTAATTCCGCTGTGATTAAACTCTAATTGATCAAACTTAGATCACTGATCCTAACAGAATCTCATTCTGAAAATTGAGAATCAATCTGATCACAAGGTAAAAACCATAAGATGTGATCAAGGAACAGAATTTAAGAACCAAATCCTTGATACTTTTGTGATGTAAAGGGTATTACAAGACAATATAGTGCTCCCAAGACTCCTCAGCAAAATGGTGTTGCTAAGAGGAGAAACAGGACACTTATTGAAGCTGTAACAACCATGTTGTCTTACTCTAAACTGCCCATCACCTTCTGGGCAGAGGCAGTTAACACAGCCTGCTATGTGCAGAATAGAGTTTTAGTGGTTAAGACTCATGGTAAGACTCCTTATGAGCTGTGGCGTAAAAGGAGACCATTTATTGGTTTCGTCAAGTCATTTGGATGTCCTTGCACCATCTTGAATACCAAAGATCAAGTAGCCAAATTTGATGAGAAGTCAGATGATGGACACTTTATTGGATACTCTTCTCAAGCTAAGGCTTATAGAGTATACAATCTCAGAACTAGAGTAGTTGAGAAGTCAGCCAATGTGACCTTCAATGAGCACACTCCAAGTGTGAAAGGTTTTGGTTCGGATTGGCTATTTGATCTTGACTTAGTTACCAATTGTTTTAACAAGTCTTATGGGAATGTTTCAGGATCTACAAATAATATATCAACAGGAGATCCTGACCCAAGATTTGAGCTGAGAAGACCAAGCAAGATTATGACTTCAGCTCCTTTGGTGACTAACGCTGCAAATGAAGATCCTATTAGCACAAACATGACAAATTAAGCTGATACGTTTGAGGTACCTTTAAATTCTAGCTCAGAGGTTCAAAACTCAGGAGAAGGTGCTTCAAATGCAGGAGGAAATGGAGGTGATGATAGTGATCAAGGATTTCTTGATGCTGATAACCACTCCATAGAGGACAGCATAAATGATGTCACACATTCATTAGATCAAGTCTCACTTGATAAATGTGCTGATGTGGTGGGTGACACTCCATTGCCAGATCTAAATTTCTCCAATCTGGATCTGTCTAACCAACTTGCTGTGATCCCTCATCTAAGGATCCACAAGTCATACCCCACCACAAACATCATTGGAAATGTTGAGACTGGGTGAGAACAAGAGGACAAACCCATGATCAAAATGTTTGTCTGCACTCTTTTTTCTTGTCTTAGATTGAGCTAAAGAAAGTTGATGAGGCTCTGAAGGATGGAAGCTAGGTTGAAGCTATGCAAGAAGAGCTACTTCAATAAGAAGACAGAAGGTTTGGAACCTATGTCCTCTTCCTCAAGGGAATACTGTCATAGAACCAAATGGGTTTTTAGGAACAAGAAGATGATAGAGGAATTGTCATCAAGAACATGGCTAGACTGGTTGTCCAGGGGTACACACAAGAAGAAGGAATTGATTACACAGATGTCTTTGCTCCTGTAGCAAGTCATGAAGCTGTAAGAATTTCCTGGCTTATGCTGCATCCAAGGATTTCAAGGTCTCCCAGCTTGATGTAAAGTGTGCCTTCCTTTATGGGGTGATAGATAAAGAAGTTTATGTCAAACAACCAGTGGCTTTGCAGACCCAGATCATCATGATTATGTCTGCAAGCTTGATAAAACTCTATATGGACTGCATCAAGCTCCAAGAAAGTGCTATGAGACACTATCAAAGTATCTTTGTCAACATGGATACAAAAGAGGTACTATTGATGGGACTCTCTTCATCAAAGAAATAGGAATGACATAATGCTAGTTCAAATATATGTAGATGACATTATCTTTGGTTCAACTAATTCAAAGCTCTACAAAGACTTTGAGATGCTAATGAAGAAAAGATTTGAAATGAGTGCCATGGGGGAACTCAACTTCTTTCTAGGAATTCAAGTGAAGTAGGTTGAAAATGGCATCTTCATTAGTCAGTCAAAGTATTTACAAGACATACTTACAAGATTCAAGATGATTGATTGTAAGATTGCAAAGACACCCACAGCCAGAAACCATTCCCTTGATCCTGATCTTGAGGGGGAGTGTGTTGATGAACATCTCTACAAGGCTATGATTAGGTCTCTTATGTACCTTATTGCTAGCTGGCCTGATATTATGTTTGCCACATGTATATGTGCAAGATATCAAGCCAACCCCAAGATGTCACACCTAGTTACTGTCAAAAGAATTATCAGATACCTCAAAGGTGCCCCTAAACTAGGCCTTTGGTATCCAAAGAATTCAACTTTAATCTGTATGCTTATACAGATAGTGACTATGGTGGCTGCAACATGACTGCAAAGTCTACATCTGGGGATGTCAATTCCTTGGTGGAAGGATAGTCTCTTGGCAATGCAAGAAACAATCCTGTGTGTCTGCATCAACTTATGAAGCTGAATACATTGCTGCTGCAAGCTGCTGTGCTCAAGTGCTGTGGATTTAGAATCAGATGCTAGACTATGGTTTAATTTCAAGGAGACTCTTATCCATATAGACAACAACAGTGCCATCTCTATTATAGAGAATCCTATGCAGCACTCAATGACCAAGCACATCAATATCAGGTATCATCTGATTAGAGATAATTTTGAAAAAGGATTAATCAAACTAATCAAAGTTAACACAAATGAACAATATGCTGATCTGTTCACCAAAGCCTTTGATGAATAGAGATTTAAATATCTTATATCAGCTATTAGGATTATTAACTTTGAATAGATTTTCTTTAAACACTTAATCAACCTTATTTCTTAAAATTGTGTGTCCTAAGTTGTCTATTAGATCACCCTCATAAGCCCAGTTCTCTTTGGAAGTAAATTAAATTTTGAATGATATTCCTTAGATTTGTGAAAATTTATTATTTTGTCTCGGCAGAACTCAAATTGCCTTCGGAAGAAATTTTGTCTTTAATCATTTAACTACTTATTAGAGATTTACCTTCGGAAGAAATTCTTGGAATATCTTACGAAGCTTAAATATGCTTATAAGTACTTAAATGCATTCAAAGAACAAATGTCTTCCGAATGCAATTAAGTCTTGGAAGAATTATTATCTAAGGATAATAATTTTCTCTGACTTAGTTCTTCCGAAGCAAAATATATGTCGGAAGAAATTTCTTTAAGTATATTTCTTCTGAAGCCAAATTTTCATAACTCTTTGAAATATCTTCCAAAGCAAAATTGCCTTCAGAAGCTTTGCTGAAAGCTTTCGAAGCAAAATTACCTTCGAAAGATTTGCAACTTCCAAGAAAACTAACTTTTTGGGTGCTTTTTCAGAAGTGGGACCCAATTACGGTTTTCAAAGTTTATCTTTTTGTCTTAACTTTTACTCAAATCCACAGCATATATCTTCTCAACCGTTCCACTTCATCTCTCTACTCTCACAAATCTTTAACCTAAATTCTCCCAAAATTCACCTTCTTCTTCCTTTCTTCAATGATAAGCTTCACCTAAATGGCCAACATTGATCGTACGACCCAAACTTCTCCATGCACCTACACAGGCAACACAATCAAGTTGCCTTGTTGCACTCTAAGAAGGATCCAAGTTTCTCCGACGTGTGTAGGTACCTTTCTTCGTCTCACTACCTCACCTCCCTTACAATCGATCCTCTTTTCTATGAGGATCAGTTGCTTGTACTCTAGCGGACCTGTCAAGAGGTTACCATGGATGAGGAGAAGGCACTGTCTGCTACAGTGCAGGGGAGGATAGTTTTCATCACTCCGGCCATCATAAACACCCGTTTGCACCTGGATGATGAAGCAGGTGAACTGTCCTTCCCAAAAGATGTTGTCAACATTCCTTCCAGCAGATGGGCTGTGAAGGCGACTTCTTAGTCAAAACCATCAGGAAGGGGAAGGTCTCATCCCAGTGGAAATACATCCTCCATGTCATCATACATAGTTTATCTAACAAACATGGAGGATGGGATCAAGTTCCAGAAGACCTCTCCTTCATAGTTCATGGGATGGTACAGGGAGTCAAGTTCAGGTACTCTCAATTTGTTTACACAAATTTGCTTGCTAACATGGACTCCTTAAAGTATTACATGTTCCCCAGGTATGTTCAACACATTCTCAACTATGAATTAGGCTCATAGTTGAGAGGGACAGGTAATATTCTTAAATTGGGACAAATGAGGCCCGACATTTTCAAAATCTTGAAGAAGCCAATTGTTGGCTTCTCAGGGGTAGAAACAGCCCTTGTCCCACAAATGTTTGAGCTCATTGCTCAGGGTGACAACCTAGCAGCACCAGCTAGTGTTGATCCCACACCCTCCACCTCTCAACCACCTCAAACACAACCTACCATCACCATCACCTCCACTAGAAAGCATAGCATGTGCAGGCACATATATCACAACCCATACAAGAGGAAGTGGAATCTCGAGTTCCTACTTCCCCTGAGGAGCAGACCACTCCCACCTTGAAATGATTAGTGCTGAGGTTCCTCATGCTCAGCCTGATGAGCTCACAACCTCACAAACAGCCTTAAGCCATCACTCTGAGTCTCAACACTCAAGTGATCAACCTTCTGGGGACAGCTACCATCCCCAACCTCTAGACCTTAACCGACCCATCTCCAGCCTTGACTTTTACTCTGATGAAGATTTGGGCTTCAGTGAGTACCATGGATCTCTCCTCTCTTCCCACACTCTAGGAGAGATGAGTACTCCTACTTCTCCCACTTCTAGCCCACATCAACAACCCCTACTAAGGTGGATCTTCCTGAACTTGTTAAGGAGACCCATATGGAAGAGGCTCTCACTTTTGCAAGTGATTACATAACTAGGACCTCAACCATGGCAACCCAGCCTATTGACACTTCTTTGGAAGTTGTTATGCGTAAGGGAAATCCAGCAACCAAGAACCACATGCTGGTGGTGAGAAGAAGACTTAGGTCCAATTCTCTCATCCCCCAATGATTCTTCATCTAAAGATGAGGTGGGTCTGAAACAAAGAGTGCACCAACTAATAAATACGTGC
Organism: Flaveria sonorensis; assembly: GCA_025506505.1. Taxonomy (NCBI): domain Eukaryota; kingdom Viridiplantae; phylum Streptophyta; class Magnoliopsida; order Asterales; family Asteraceae; genus Flaveria; species Flaveria sonorensis. The sequence goes on along the minus strand of CM046438.1, from coordinate 36,590,517 downwards.
ACTTACTTGGTTTCAAAGATAAGTCACTTGGAATCTCAAGTGACTTTCTTGCTGAAAAGGGTCAATGACCAGCAACTTGAGATCACTGATCTCAAGGGCCAGTTAGCTGAGAGACCAATGAGGACAACTCAACCAGGCCCACAAGAACCTATGATTGTTATGGATCAATCTCCTAGCTCACCTATGCAAGAGGGTGATGCTACCAAAAGGGAGAGGAAATCCTGACAGTCACAGAACTGGGAGTTCTTCCCAGAGTATAGACATAGAGGAATCACCATCTCTCTTGCAGTTGTCCACACTCAGCAACCTCCTCAAGTTAGAGATCTAGACTTGCTTTTTCAACGTCTGTTTGATGAGGGAATCCCAGAGCAATGTCTGCCCCTTCTGAGAATCCAATCATGGGTTGGGGATGTGACAGCAATAGGAGAGCTCTTGTAATCTCTAGAGCTCAGGGTCAACTAGAAATTTCAACATTTCACACCTGAGTTTCTATGAGAGTACAAATCTGGTGGATCTGCCACTTGTCAACCCTAGCAACAACAGACAAGCTGCCAAATCGGCTGACCGGATACAAGACAGGGTGCTAGAAGAATTCAAATGGAGATCAGATTATATAGACAGAGGCTAGCAGGTGAGGCCTTTGGTCAACTGGAAGTTGAGGTGGACCCTAAGATTAACTTTGAAGGAAAATCCTTGACTGAAGGCCCAGAGGTTGAGCCTGTGAACCTTGAGACAAGATCTCCTTCTGCACCCTTTACCCTCAGTGAGGCACCAGCTGGTGATGGTGCTTCACAACCCCTCTCTGGCCAGATTTTGATAGCTGAATAAAGCAATGAAGGCCCAAGCTCTCTCCTCCCTGAGTCATCAAGGCATGTGGTTGACAAGGAAAAAGGAAGTTAACTCCTGAGAAGATGGAGGAGGAGAAGAGAGAGAGGAAGAGGAAGTTGAGGGGGAGAGTTCAAATGGTTCCCCAGGGTTCATGGAAGTTGCAATCCGGGCTGCCCCCAGGCCAAACACTCAAGAAGATGAGTTGAGGGCAACCAGGTCAAACTACCTGGGAACCAGAAACTACATTGTTGATGAACTTATCTCTTTCCCGTTAGAGGAGTTGAATGAACTGGCTGACACTGAGCTGTCAAAGAGAGGAGGGAGGCAGAGGATGCAGATCTGCTCCTCAAAGTCAAAGAACAAGGAGGCTGAAAAGACTCTACAAAGATGCTCCTTTCCTCTCCCAGTTCAAGAAAGCCTTGAGCCCGAGACTGTGGCCACTGAACAACCTCAGTAGTTAATGAAGAAGAAATGTAAGGCCCCCATTCCCGGAACGCTTACAGTTGGTCAATCATTGCACACAAATAAAACATACATTAACTTTACCAAAATATTACAACGAAATTCTTTTAAACAAACAATTTCATTATATTGCTTTTGCAAAATATACAATCATTGTTATCCATTACAAAAATCTCATTGTTTGCATTACATTACAAAAAAGTCATTTGTCATGAAATGGATGCCATCCCAAAAACACCAAGTAGCTGCCCCGTGCCATCCTCAGCAACGTTACCTGCCAACTGGAAATTACATAAAAGTCAGTGTTACTGAGTGAGTTCTAGATTTATAAATAAAATACTTTTCTTTCGTTAAAACAGTACTTTACTTTCGTAGCAATCATACATCATACGTACAAATAGATAATCTCATTATTATCTTTCATCATCGTCAACTTACATTCATTCATTCTCTTTCTTATCGTACATTTCATTCGTCCATTATTACTTTCACTTCTCTATGCTCCAGGCTAATGCCTTGAGCTATACCCAAACATCATGCACAAGGCGGGTACTGGGCCGAAGACTATAAATAGACTTCAAACATCATGCACTAGGCGGGCCCAGCACCGAGGTATCATCATTTGGACCAATGCCATGTGCTATACCCCAAACATCATGCACTAGGCGGTACTGGGCCGAAGACTATAAATAGACTTCAAACATCATGCACTAGGCGGGCCCAACACCGGGGTAAGCGAAAATGGTCCCATACGTATGGTCAGTCACAAAGACTAGACCCCAGCGTGCATCCTTCTAGGTAGCTAACCCGCACACCGTTGAGCTAACACCCTTCATTGGGTGTGAACCTCCTTACAGTGCTTGCAAGACTTTTCTTACTTTCGTTCGTTCATTAATGCATGCATTCATTCTTTCTTACTTCTCTTTAGTTATCTTCCACTTTCGTTAAGTACTACTTTACATAAGCATATTCATACGTCACACCACGTAAGGTCACGACATAAACATAACATGGAACACATCATCACAACAGCATACAAAGCATGCAAATCATAAACAAGCACAGTCCCCCATAAAACCTCCTTTCTTAACACTTAAGCTCTACATCCCAAAATCTCAGAAAATTCTGTCTCCTTAAAGAAATGCGGATGAGCAAAAAAATGTGGATGAACAAACAAATGCTGATGAATAAACAAATGCGGATGAGTAACCAAATGCAGATGAATAGGCAAATGCGCATGGGCAAAACAAATGCGGATGAACATACAACAAATGCGGATGAACACCTCAGAAAATATTCCAAGTGTCCCAAAGAAATGCGCATGAACCAATGCGGATGACTGAAGCGAATGCGCATGGGCAAAACAAATGCGGATGAACATACAACAAATACGGATGAAGACTTAACTAATGCGGATGAACAACACTTACGAAAATATTCAAACTTAATGCGGATGATCAACTAACCTGAAACCGCATCTTACTCTATAATCAGTTCCCGATCCTCATTCTTGTACATTCATCGCACCGATCTAGCATGCTAATCTCTTAGAACAAGCATACAACCACATAAACCGAGTAAAACCTGCAGGCCCTAACACACCCACTAAAAGAACAGGGCCCAACTTACGGTACAAAATACTGGACATATTAAAAAGTTAGTTACATGCATTTCCAGCCCCAAAAGAAGTTTAAAACATAGAAACCGGGGATCTAGAACTCACCTTATGCAATCTTTCGGGCAAAACTTCCTTCAAACCCGAATGCATGAGTTCACACACCTAAAACCCAACAAAACACAACCCAAACCCAAACAAACACACATAAGCATGCAACCAAGGCATAGGCCGCCAAGAACAACTTAATGATGAATTCTTAACTTGAATTCAGTTTTCCTCTTCTTCTTCTTCAAAACCCGAGAGCTCAGCTCTTTCTCTCTCTAGAAAATCCGGATGAAAAGAAGTGTGCAAGGAAGTGTGGGCGGCCATGTTGCTTTATGGACCCACTTTTATTCTTTTTGTCCTTTTGAAACATTTAGTCCCTCAACTTAGGTTAAATTGTGTTTTCTTTCTTTATACACATTTATTCTTCTTTTTTATCTTTTAAATTTTCCGGTGTTACAAGTCCACCCCCCTTATATAGGTTTCGTTCCTGAAACCTGTTATTCCTCGAACAGATGTGGGTAATACTGCCTTATCTCTTCTTCAGTCTCCCATGTAGACTCGAATCCCTTCCTGTGCTTCCACTATACACGCACCAGGGGAACCACTTTATTCCTTAACCTCTTCTCCTAGCGATCAATGATTGCCACTGGTTGCTCCACATAATTGAGCCTTTTAACAACTTCAATGTCTTCCAGTGGTACAACCATATCTTTGTCAGCTAATCACTTCCGCAGATGAGATACATGGAATGTAGGGTGAATCCCACTTAACTCATCGGGTAACTCCAACCTGTAGGTCACCTTTCCTACTCGAGCAATGATTCGAAAAGGCCCTATGTATCTCGGACTCAACTTGCCCCGCTTCCTGAACCAAATGATACCCTTCCAAGGTGAGACTTTCAACATAACTCTATCGCCTACCTGGAATTCAATTGGTCTACGTCTCTTATCGGCATACGACTTCTGCCTATCTTTGGCTGCCTTCATAAAGGCTTTGATCTTTTCGAGCTTCTCAGTCGTAGCCTCAATCACCACAATACTTACCAACTCTCTCTGACCAATATCACTCCAACAAACGGGTGTTCTATATCTCCTACCGTATAGCATCTCATAAGGGGGCATACCAATGCTGGCATGATAACTGTTATTGTATGAGAACTCCGCTAACGGTAAGTGGTCATCCCAACTACCTCCAAAATCAATGACGCATACCCGAAGCATATCCTCAAGCGTCTGAATGGTTCTCTTCGATTGACCATCCGTCTATGGATGATAAGCCGTGATGATGTGTAACCTCGTCCCCATTGCATCATGAAATCTCTTCCAGAACTTAGATGTAAACCGAGTGTCACGATCAGAAACAATAACACCGGCACACCGTGATGAGTTACAATCTTCCTGATTAATAGATCCGCTAACTTCTCAGATGAATACGTCTCTCGGATCGTAGGAAGTGAGCACTCTTCGTCAGACCATCGACTATCACCCATATGGCATCGTACCCCTTCACGGTACGCGGTAGCTTCATGATAAAGTCCATGGTGATATGCTCCCACTTCCACTCAGGTATATCCAAAGGTTGGATCTTACCGTATGGCTTCTGATGCTCCGCCTTCACTTGCAAGCAAGGCACTTACTCACGTACTCCACTACGTCACGCTTCATACCCGGTGACCAATAATCTTTCTTCATATCCTGATACATTATCGTGGCACCGGGATGAATGTAGTATCGAGTCTTATGAGCTTCGTCCATGATCTTCCCACGTAGATCCCCATAACGAGGAATCCACATTCGTCCGAATCGGTTCTAACACCGAGAGTGTTTTCACCCAATTCTACGACTAGACCTCTCATCCTTTCAGAGTTAAGATGGTCTTCCTTCAATGCCTCATCTTGAAACTCCTTGACCTTCATCACATCGGAGGTTAAATCAATTGGTAAGCCTTCACCCGGATTGGTTCAGGCCTCTCCTTTCGGCTAAGGCATCCGCCACTACGTTGGCTTTGCCCGGATGGTAATGGATTTCACAATCATAATCCTTTATCAGTTCCACCATCTCCTTTGCCTCATGTTCAAATCCTTCTGGTCGAAGAAGTACATCAAGCTCTTGTGGTCAGTGAAGATGGTGCACCTCGTCCCGTACAGGTAGTGCCTCCAAATTTTTAATGCAAAGACCACAGCTGCTAGCTCCAAATCATGAGTAGGGTAATTAACCTCATGAACCTTCAATTGTCGGGATGCGTAAAAGCTAGACCTTTCCTCGCTGCATCAGTACAACCCAATCCTGAGTAAGAAGCATCTGCTAAACCACCAAATCCTCTCTTCCTTTAGGTAATGATAAGACAGGAGCTTGAGTCAACCTCGTCTTCAACTCTTCGAAAGCCTTCTCTTGCTCTTGCCCCCAAACAAACTTCACATCCTTACGGTCAACTTGGTCAGTGGAGAAGCTATCTTAGTGAAGTCTTGGATGAATCTCCTATAATAGCCTGCCAACCCCAACAAACTACGGATCTCGGATGGCGTCCTTGGAGACTTCCATTGCATCACAACTACCACTTTTTGCCGGATCTCAGATGAGATTATAACAGGAAGTTTAGATGTGTTTCAAGAAAGGTGTATTCAAGATGAGATGGAAGTTCCTTGAGCCCTAAAACCGAAGGATCATCGATAGAAGGTTTGGCTTTAGGTTCTAGTTCTTGTTTGATGATCTCAAATGCTTCTGATGCGATAAAGTTTCATCAACTTCTAGTTTTGAAATGATTTGTTTCTCACAGATGGGTTCAAAGGTTTGGACAATATTAATTGAGTGTTGCAAGCTCCATATTCAGAGATTCCATTAATGACAGCTTACGATCGAATCACAGACATCAATGTTAATATAGTGAGTCCATGTTATTAAGGATGTTTCACATGGATTGTCCTATGTCAAATGTCCTTCTCCTTATCCACTCGAAGTGTAAGTTTTCCCATGCAACTCACAGAGAGCTCGAGCAGTTGCTAAGAAAGGTCGACCCAGGATAAGAGGAACATTCTTATGCACATCCATGTCGAGGATCACAAAATCAACGGGAA
>CM046438.1:36238741-36584391 GCA_025506505.1 Flaveria sonorensis | reverse complement strand
TCTTTTATCCCAGTAGTTTTCATAACTACTGAAGACTAACTTTACTTAAAAGTACTAAGTACTCTCTGTTGAAAAGAACTGATGTGGTTACAACTACTTCTGTAGTTACAACTGCTGATGTCAGAATAACAGATAAGTACTGATGACCTATGAAACATCTGAAACTCAGACAAAGTCTGATGAAGTGTTGAGGTCAGAATGAAACAGCTGATGAGCTAAGAATTGACGACAACAGCTGATGAGAAATTTTTCTCTTCAGTTGTTTCTACAACTGCTGCTTCACTTCAAACAACTGAAGCCAAACCATGTCTTCAGTAGTTTCACACTACTGATGACTAACCAAGTCTTCAGTTGTTACTTCTGAAAGTTAAAACCAGTCTTCCGTTGTTTTCAAACAACTGATGACAGCACCCACACTTTCAGTATTTTATATCAGTTTTTTTTACCCTATAAATACCTAAACCTACTTTCAGACGTTTCATTAGCCGTTTTCCGTCCTTCACTCTCTCAACAATGGCGACCATGAAACTCAAACCCAGACACACTGGTTTGCCTACCTCTCGAAATCGCCTTCTGGAACAAATTTGATAACGCCATCGATCTTATGGTAAATTCCCAGTACCGAACCGTGTTTCTTTCTGAATCCTACCATCTACCCCCCGATTCCCTAAGCCAGTTCTGGACCAACGTCTCTGTGCAACTAGTGAGAATGCTAGCCAAATCACTCTCCATCGTTGGTCAACCAAAACAGGTGGTCATACACTCCGGAACATCATTCCAACAAACCCTAGATCTACATGATGCCCCCTGTGTCACAGAATACCCGAAAGGCACAACCGTATTAGCTTTCATCACCACAACGGGTAATGGAGATGAGACTTGAGTGGCTACCACCATTCTGAAGAAGCACTTCCATGATGCTGAACGCCTTATATTCCACATGGTGAATGTCTGCCTTGCACCAAAAACCTCCTCATGGATCAAAATGTCTTCCCGATGGCAACAGGTATTATACCTATCTTTGAACGACAAACTTTAAATTTTCTGAGATAGTGTTTTATGGAACTAAAGGATCTGGCCTTGAAACCTGTGGCAAACAGATGGATATTATATCCCCGGTTTTCTCATGGCCATAATTTTAACACAGCAGTAAAACAGACGGCCTTGTTGCCTTGGAGTCCCGCTCCGGCTGTATTGCCTGAAGTATACTCCAGTCACAACTCTGACCCTACAATGAAAGGGGCTGCACCGGCTGCTCAAACCCAAGCACGGGAACCCACAGCCTCCACTTCCAGATCCAAAGTCCCCACCAACAACCCAAAACCAAAAGCCCCAAAAGAACTACTCAGGGAGATGAGTCCCTGAGGATGCCCCTGTAACCCATAGAGGTAACACTTACTGGTTCTAACCCCCCCCAGTAGTGTCAAAGACTCCACCAGCCCTAGCCGCCTCAGGCATCCTCTCAATCAGGATCCTGATGCAACCATAATTGGGGATACCATAATGCTGAACCTATCTCAATTGAGAAGGTTACCATTGAAGAGCCCAGTCACCCCGGGTGCAATCTGCTTCAAACCTATCTCCAAATGCAACCGCCCCCAAAAGCCCAACTTTATTGTTGCACAAGTTGTTGAGTCCAGCTGTCATTCCCTCTCCTCCTCCCCAGACACCAATTACAATGGGGAGAACCTCAACAGCTAGGAAGAGGACCAAAATGCTGCTGATAACCCACAGCCATGTGTTTTAAACTTTTCAATCTCCCCGTGTAGAGGAGGAGTTAGAACATCTGGTGAGGCTGCCACTTCTACTGATTCAGCAAATGAACAGGATGAATTTGGTAACATCTCTAAGACCTCACCAGAGGCAACTGCCGATGAAGGACTCAGTCCTGAGGCAGGAAGTCCCCAGAACCAAGAACAAGGGGCACATGCTACAACTGATCTACACTCAGGGCATGTAATCCTGATTCAATCAGGAGGTCATATGATTCAGCAAGACTGATGATGACCTGGGCTTTTTTCTTTGATGTTTTGCCCATAACACAATCCTTGAGGCTGAGGTGAGCAGACTCAAAGAACTGCTTGCCAAAATGTCTCAGGATCAAAGTCCATCTGCCCCAATAAACCCACAGATGGCACCTTCATCTGAAGGTTTACCAAACACTCAGCCACTACACTCAACTGAGCCACCAGCCACTTTTTTAGCACCACCTCTCAGGGACAGAACCCCTCTGAGCAGATGGTTGCTACATTTCAAAATTCCTTACCTCTCATCACTCCCATCATCAATGAGATTGTGCATAAAGCTATTGATGAGAGGATTTCCTCAAATCTACAAACACTTGTTGATGATGCTGTGCAAAGGAAGCTTTCCGCCATTCAAAACCCCTGAACCCAATGCACCCAAAAAGGGGAGTCTAAGGCAGTGAAAGAAAGAAAAAGAAAGAGAGTGGAAAATGAGAAACAACAAGAGAAAGAAAAGGAAAAACAGCTGATCACATACAAAAGAAAGAAAGTGCTGAAACTCAAAAGCCTGATGAAGAGAAATCATTGGAAGATCTGGTCAAAGAAGCTGATGAAGCTCACAGCAGATCAATGGACAGAATAATAGACCAACTCTTCAGACAGGGCTTTGATACAGCTACTTTAGACACTGAGATCAGAAGGCTGGAGATTGAAGAGATACAAGAAAAATGGGCCAGTTATAGTGTGATGGAAAGGGAGAGGTTGGAAATAATGATCAGGTTTACTGCAAAATACTTGGGAAGATCATTAATTGAGATTAAATCATGGACCAGAGACAGTATTCTGGCAATAACCACCAGAATCTGTACTTCTGAAGCATTCAATAAGGGGTTAATTATCGAAGCACTAGATGAAGCAGGTGCTGGGAAGAGAACTGATATGGCCAAGCTTTCCAAAGCCAAACTCACCATAAAAATGCTAGATCAGCCTTCCCAAACTCCCTCTCAAAAAAAACCAACCCCACAACTCTCCAAATCAACTCAACCCTCAAAACCAACTCCCTTACCCCAAAAACCACCTCAAACCACATCCAGTGATGCACCCAGAAGGAGGAGAAGGGTGTTGAGGATGGTAGAAGAAGAAGAAGAAGATGATGAAGAAGATAGTCTGCCAATCTCTGCTGTTCTAAAATTACCTGAGCCCAGAAGTCAACAAATGATTACACCAGACTTTCAGAGGCAAATGGTGAAAGTTAAGATTGAGGAAGAAGAACAGCAAAACAGCACGATGAGCAACTTTTGAAGATGATTGACAAAGAGTTTCCTCAGTCATCATCTATACAAGCCATGAAGAAACACGCTCAAAGGCTGTATGCTCTCAGGTATACCTTTCAATATCAAAAGGAGAGAGTAAGGATTTGGCCAGACCCCAGGGTTAGTTCTAGAATTCATAAGAAATCCATACCAAGTAGATACAATGGCCAAGTGAGAAAGACCATAGATGCTGCTATTATGTTGGCCATTGTAGTCTCACCCTGGGAAATACTTGAAGACTTCAAGAGAGCCTACAAGTCAAAGATGACCCCTCAAACTCTAATGGATAACAAAATGGTCAAGAAGGGGTTGTTATACAAGAGGCTTGAAGAGATCAAGAAAAATGAACTCCAGTTGTTATTAGAAGGGACTCACCCAGATGAATTTGCTTACAGAGAGATAACAATGTTGAGTTGAAAAATGGAAAGACGATAAAGTACTTATCAGAGTACTATGGCCCAGAGTCTTCTTCGAAGGAGAAGCAGAAGAACTCACTAAGGAGGAACAAGTTGTTCTCCTTGAGGCCTACGTCAGAGAGTCTTATAGACTCATTAATGGGAAGTAGGTTTCATGGTTGGGATAACGGCTCTGTGTCCAGTTCCCCAAGACAGAGTTCCCTTCCATCCTTTGACATTCACATCTACTGAAACCTGTTCCCTGGCCTGCGCTTATCCTATATCTCTAAAGCTGATCAAGAGAGTATTTCTGCCAAGAATAAGTGGGACCTCAATAAGCTTAAAGGTTTTGGCTGCATTGGTTCAGGGGGAGTTTGTTGGACCAAAAGAACCAATGAGCCTGATCAGAAAAACCTTTAAGTCCCACGGACATTACAACAACTGAAGTAGTCTACAACAGCTGAAGACATCAGCTGATAACAAGGTCTGAAGACAAAGTCTGAAGTGAAAGAGCTGAAGACAAAGTCTGAAGTGAAAGAGCTGAAGACAAAGTCTGAAGTGAAAGAGCTGAAGACAAAGTCTGAAGACAAGAGCTGAAGACAAAGTCTGAAGTGAAAGAGCTGAAGACAAAGACTGAAGACCAAGTTTCAGATGATTGTCACAACAGCTGAAGAAGACCTCTTCAGTAGTTGTGATGGTTTCCTTTCAGTAGTTGTATTTTCTTTTGTGTACTTGTAGTTTCAGTAGTTTTATGTTTCTTCGTGTACTTAGAATACTAGACATGTTCTCAATTGTTGTGAACATTCTCAGTAGTTTGCTTACTTTCAGTAGTTTGTAATAATTCTGTTAGACGTCACTATCAAGTGACATCAGCAGACGTCACATTCCTTTATATAAGGAATGCTGACCTAATTGTAATCGGTGCAGCTTAGGAAAACCTAGCAGCCGCCATACCGAAGCATGTGTGCATGAATGTTATTATCCCAATGCAGAAAACCCTATTTCTATATAACCGTGTACTGTTCCATTGAATATTTATTGTGTTCTTGCTATATTTGCTTAAATCTTGCTCTAATTCCGCTGTGATTAAACTCTAATTGATCAAACTTAGATCACTGATCCTAACAGAATCTCATTCTGAAAATTGAGAATCAATCTGATCACAAGGTAAAAACCATAAGATGTGATCAAGGAACAGAATTTAAGAACCAAATCCTTGATACATTTTGTGATGTAAAGGGTATTACAAGACAATATAGTGCTCCCAAGACTCCTCAGCAAAATGGTGTTGCTAAGAGGAGAAACAGGACACTTATTGAAGCTGTAACAACCATGTTGTCTTACTCTAAACTGCCCATCACCTTCTGGGCAGAGGCAGTTAACACAGCCTGCTATGTGCAGAATAGAGTTTTAGTGGTTAAGACTCATGGTAAGACTCCTTATGAGCTGTGGCGTAAAAGGAGACCATTTATTGGTTTCGTCAAGTCATTTGGATGTCCTTGCACCATCTTGAATACCAAAGATCAAGTAGCCAAATTTGATGAGAAGTCAGATGATGGACACTTTATTGGATACTCTTCTCAAGCTAAGGCTTATAGAGTATACAATCTCAGAACTAGAGTAGTTGAGAAGTCAGCCAATGTGACCTTCAATGAGCACACTCCAAGTGTGAAAGGTTTTGGTTCGGATTGGCTATTTGATCTTGACTTAGTTACCAATTGTTTTAACAAGTCTTATGGGAATGTTTCAGGATCTACAAATAATATATCAACAGGAGATCCTGACCCAAGATTTGAGCTGAGAAGACCAAGCAAGATTATGACTTCAGCTCCTTTGGTGACTAACGCTGCAAATGAAGATCCTATTAGCACAAACATGACAAATTAAGCTGATACGTTTGAGGTACCTTTAAATTCTAGCTCAGAGGTTCAAAACTCAGGAGAAGGTGCTTCAAATGCAGGAGGAAATGGAGGTGATGATAGTGATCAAGGATTTCTTGATGCTGATAACCACTCCATAGAGGACAGCATAAATGATGTCACACATTCATTAGATCAAGTCTCACTTGATAAATGTGCTGATGTGGTGGGTGACACTCCATTGCCAGATCTAAATTTCTCCAATCTGGATCTGTCTAACCAACTTGTTGTGATCCCTCATCTAAGGATCCACAAGTCATACCCCACCACAAACATCATTGGAAATGTTGAGACTGGGGTGAGAACAAGAGGACAAACCCATGATCAAAATGTTTGTCTGCACTCTTTTTTCTTGTCTTAGATTGAGCTAAAGAAAGTTGATGAGGCTCTGAAGGATGGAAGCTAGGTTGAAGCTATGCAAGAAGAGCTACTTCAAATAAGAAGACAGAAGGTTTGGAACCTATGTCCTCTTCCTCAAGGGAATACTGTCATAGGAACCAAATGGGTTTTTAGGAACAAGAAGGATGATAGAGGAATTGTCATCAAGAACATGGCTAGACTGGTTGTCCAGGGGTACACACAAGAAGAAGGAATTGATTACACAGATGTCTTTGCTCCTGTAGCAAGTCATGAAGCTGTAAGAATTTCCTGGCTTATGCTGCATCCAAGGATTTCAAGGTCTCCCAGCTTGATGTAAAGTGTGCCTTCCTTTATGGGGTGATAGATAAAGAAGTTTATGTCAAACAACCAGTGGCTTTGCAGACCCAGATCATCATGATTATGTCTGCAAGCTTGATAAAACTCTATATGGACTGCATCAAGCTCCAAGAAAGTGCTATGAGACACTATCAAAGTATCTTTGTCAACATGGATACAAAAGAGGTACTATTGATGGGACTCTCTTCATCAAAGAAATAGGGAATGACATAATGCTAGTTCAAATATATGTAGATGACATTATCTTTGGTTCAACTAATTCAAAGCTCTACAAAGACTTTGAGATGCTAATGAAGAAAAGATTTGAAATGAGTGCCATGGGGGAACTCAACTTCTTTCTAGGAATTCAAGTGAAGTAGGTTGAAAATGGCATCTTCATTAGTCAGTCAAAGTATTTACAAGACATACTTACAAGATTCAAGATGATTGATTGTAAGATTGCAAAGACACCCACAGCCAGAAACCATTCCCTTGATCCTGATCTTGAGGGGAGTGTGTTGATGAACATCTCTACAAGGCTATGATTAGGTCTCTTATGTACCTTATTGCTAGCTGGCCTGATATTATGTTTGCCACATGTATATGTGCAAGATATCAAGCCAACCCCAAGATGTCACACCTAGTTACTGTCAAAAGAATTATCAGATATCTCAAAGGTGCCCCTAAACTAGGCCTTTGGTATCCAAAGAATTCAAACTTTAATCTGTATGCTTATACAGATAGTGACTATGGTGGCTGCAACATGACTGCAAAGTCTACATCTGGGGGATGTCAATTCCTTGGTGGAAGGATAGTCTCTTGGCAATGCAAGAAACAATCCTGTGTGTCTGCATCAACTTATGAAGCTGAATACATTGCTGCTGCAAGCTGCTGTGCTCAAGTGCTGTGGATTTAGAATCAGATGCTAGACTATGGGTTTAATTTCAAGGAGACTCTTATCCATATAGATAACAACAGTGCCATCTCTATTATAGAGAATCCTATGCAGCACTCAATGACCAAGCACATCAATATCAGGTATCATCTGATTAGAGATAATTTTGAAAAAGGATTAATCAAACTAATCAAAGTTAACACAAATGAACAATATGCTGATCTGTTCACCAAAGCCTTTGATGAATAGAGATTTAAATATCTTATATCAGCTATTAGGATTATTAACTTTGAATAGATTTTCTTTAAACAATTAATCAACCTTATTTCTTAAAATTGTGTGTCCTAAGTTGTCTATTAGATCACCCTCATAAGCCCAGTTCTCTTTGGAAGTAAATTAAAATTTTGAATGATATTCCTTAGATTTGTGAAAATTTATTATTTTGTCTCGGCAGAACTCAAATTGCCTTCGGAAGAAATTGTTGTCTTTAAATCATTTAACTACTTATTAGAGATTTACCTTCGGAAGAAATTCTTGGAATATCTTACGAAGCTTAAATATGCTTATAAGTACTTAAATGCATTCAAAGAACAAATGTCTTCCGAATGCAATTAAGTCTTGGAAGAATTATTATCTAAGGATAATAATTTTCTCTGACTTAGTTCTTCCGAAGCAAAATATATGTCGGAAGAAATTTCTTTAAGTATATTTCTTCTGAAGCCAAATTTTCATAACTCTTTGAAATATCTTCCAAAGCAAAATTGCCTTCAGAAGCTTTGCTGAAAAGCTTTCGAAGCAAAATTACCTTCGAAAGATTTGCAACATCCAAGAAAACTAACTTTTTGGGTGCTTTTTCAGAAGTGGGACCCAATTACGGTTTTCAAAGTTTATCTTTTTGTCTTAACTTTTACTCAAATCCACAGCATATATCTTCTCAACCGTTCCACTTCATCTCTCTACTCTCACAAATCTTTAACCTAAATTCTCCCAAAATTCACCTTCTTCTTCCTTTCTTCAATGATAAGCTTCACCTAAATGGCCAACATTGATCGTAGAAACGACCCAAACTTCTCCATGCACCTACACAGGCAACACAATCAAGTTGCCTTGTTGCACTCTAAGAAGGATCCAAGTTTCTCCGACGTGTGTAGGTACCTTTCTTCGTCTCACTACCTCACCTCCCTTACAATCGATCCTCTTTTCTATGAGGATCAGTTGCTTGTACTCTAGCGGACCTGTCAAGAGGTTACCATGGATGAGGAGAAGGCACTGTCTGCTACAGTGCAGGGGAGGATAGTTTTCATCACTCCGGCCATCATAAACACCCGTTTGCACCTGGATGATGAAGCAGGTGAACTGTCCTTCCCAAAAGATGTTGTCAACATTCCTTCCAGCAGATGGGCTGTGAAGGCGACTTCTTAGTCAAAACCATCAGGAAGGGGAAGGTCTCATCCCAGTGGAAATACATCCTCCATGTCATCATACATAGTTTATCTAACAAACATGGAGGATGGGATCAAGTTCCAGAAGACCTCTCCTTCATAGTTCATGGGATGGTACAGGGAGTCAAGTTCAGGTACTCTCAATTTGTTTACACAAATTTTCTTGCTAACATGGACTCCTTAAAGTATTACATGTTCCCCAGGTATGTTCAACACATTCTCAACTATGAATTAGGCTCATAGTTGAGAGGGACAGGTAATATTCTTAAATTGGGACAAATGAGGCCCGACATTTTCAAAATCTTGAAGAAGCCAATTGTTGGCTTCTCAGGGGTAGAAACAGCCCTTGTCCCACAAATGTTTGAGCTCATTGCTCAGGGTGACAACCTAGCAGCACCAGCTAGTGTTGATCCCACACCCTCCACCTCTCAACCACCTCAAACACAACCTACCATCACCATCACCTCCACTAGAAAGCATAGCATGTGCAGGCACATATATCACAACCCATACAAGAGGAAGTGGAATCTCGAGTTCCTACTTCCCCTGAGGAGCAGACCACTCCCAACCTTGAAATGATTAGTGCTGAGGTTCCTCATGCTCAGCCTGATGAGCTCACAACCTCACAAACAGCCTTAAGCCATCACTCTGAGTCTCAACACTCAAGTGATCAACCTTCTGGGGACAGCTACCATCCCCAACCTCTAGACCTTAACCGACCCATCTCCAGCCTTGACTTTTACTCTGATGAAGATTTGGGCTTCAGTGAGTACCATGGATCTATCCTCTCTTCCCACACTCTAGGAGAGATGAGTACTCCTACTTCTCCTACTTCTAGCCCACATCAACAACCCCTACTAAGGTGGATCTTCCTGAACTTGTTCAGGAGACCCATATGGAAGAGGCTCTCACTTTTGCAAGTGATTACATAACTAGGACCTCAACCATGGCAACCCAGCCTATTGACACTTCTTTGGAAGTTGTTATGCGTTAAGGGAAATCCAGCAACCAAGAACCACATGCTGGTGGTGAGGAAGAAGACTTAGGTCCAATTCTCTCATCCCCCAATGATTCTTCATCTAAAGATGAGGTGGGTCTGAAACAAAGAGTGCACCAACTAATAAATACGTGCACTTACTTGGTTTCAAAGATAAGTCACTTGGAATCTCAAGTGACTTTCTTGCTGAAAAGGGTCAATGACCAGCAACTTGAGATCACTGATCTCAAGGGCCAGTTAGCTGAGAGACCAATGAGGACAACTCAACCAGGCCCACAAGAACCTATGATTGTTATGGATCAATCTCCTAGCTCACCTATGCAAGAGGGTGATGCTACCAAAAAGAGAGAGGAAATCCTGACAGTCACAGAACTGGGAGTTCTTCCCAGAGTATAGACATAGAGGAATCACCATCTCTCTTGCAGTTGTCCACACTCAGCAACCTCCTCAAGTTAGAGATCTAGACTTGCTTTTTCAACGTCTGTTTGATGAGGGAATCCCAAGAGCAATGTCTGCCCCTTCTGAGAATCCAATCATGGGTTGGGGATGTGACAGCAATAGGAGAGCTCTTGTAATCTCTAGAGCTCAGGGTCAACTAGAAATTTTCAACATTTCACACCTGAGTTTCTATGAGAGTACAAATCTGGTGGATCTGCCACTTGTCAACCCTAGCAACAACAGACAAGCTGCTAAATCGGCTGACCGGATACAAGACAGGGTGCTAGAAGAATTCAAATGGAGATCAAGATTATATAGACAGAGGCTAGCAGGTGAGGCCTTTGGTCAACTGGAAGTTGAGGTGGACCCTAAGATTAACTTTGAAGGAAATCCTTGACTGAAGGCCCAGAGGTTGAGCCTGTGAACCTTGAGACAAGATCTCCTTCTGCACCCTTTACCCTCAGTGAGGCACCAGCTGGTGATGGTGCTTCACAACCCCTCTCTGGCCAGATTTTGATAGCTGAATAAAGCAATGAAGGCCCAAGCTCTCTCCTCCCTGAGTCATCAAGGCATGTGGTTGACAAAGGAAAAAGGAAGTTAACTCCTGAGAAGATGGAGGAGGAGAAGAGAGAGAGGAAGAGGAAGTTGAGGGGGAGAGTTCAAATGGTTCCCCAGGGTTCATGGAAGTTGCAATCCGGGCTGCCCCCAGGCCAAACACTCAAGAAGATGAGTTGAGGGCAACCAGGTCAAACTACCTGGGAACCAGAAACTACATTGTTGATGAACTTATCTCTTTCCCGTTAGAGGAGTTGAATGAACTGGCTGACACTGAGCTGTCAAAAGAGAGGAGGGAGGCAGAGGATGCAGATCTGCTCCTCAAAGTCAAAGAACAAAGGAGGCTGAAAAGACTCTACAAAGATGCTCCTGTCCTCTCCCCAGTTCAAGAAAGCCTTGAGCCCGAGACTGTGGCCACTGAACAACCTCAGGTAGTTAATGAAGAAGAAATGTAAGGCCCCCATTCCCGGAACGCTTACAGTTGGTCAATCATTGCACACAAAATAAAACATACATTAACTTTACCAAAATATTACAACGAAATTCTTTTAAACAAACAATTTCATTATAATTGCTTTTGCAAAATAATACAATCATTGTTATCCATTACAAAAATCTCATTGTTTGCATTACATTACAAAAAAGTCATTTGTCATGAAATGGATGCCATCCCAAAAACACCAAGTAGCTGCCCCGTGCCATCCTCAGCAACGTTACCTGCCAACTGGAAATTACATAAAAGTCAGTGTTACTGAGTGAGTTCTAGATTTATAAATAAAATACTTTTCTTTCGTTAAAACAGTACTTTACTTTCGTAAGCAATCATACATCATACGTACAAATAGATAATCTCATTATTATCTTTCATCATCGTCAACTTACATTCATTCATTCTCTTTCTTATCGTACATTTCATTCGTCCATTATTACTTTCACTTCTCTATGCTCCAGGCTAATGCCTTGAGCTATACCCCAAACATCATGCACAAGGCGGGTACTGGGCCGAAGACTATAAATAGACTTCAAACATCATGCACTAGGCGGGCCCAGCACCGAGGTATCATCATTTGGACCAATGCCATGTGCTATACCCCAAACATCATGCACTAGGCGAGTACTGGGCCGAAGACTATAAATAGACTTCAAACATCATGCACTAGGCGGGCCCAACACCGGGGTAAGCGAAAATGGTCCCATACGTATGGTCAGTCACAAAGACTAGACCCCAGCGTGCATCCTTCTAGGGTAGCTAACCCGCACACCGTTGAGCTAACACCCTTCATTGGGTGTGAACCTCCTTACAGTGCTTGCAAGACTTTTCTTACTTCGTTCGTTCATTAATGCATGCATTCATTCTTTCTTACTTCTCTTTAGTTATCTTCCACTTTCGTTAAGTACTACTTTACATAAGCATATTCATACGTCACACCACGTAAGGTCACGACATAAACATAACATGGAACACATCATCACAACAGCATACAAAGCATGCAAATCATAAACAAGCACAGTCCCCCATAAAACCTCCTTTCTTAACACTTAAGCTCTACATCCCAAAATCTCAGAAAATTCTGTCTCCTTAAAGAAATGCGGATGAGCAAAAAATGTGGATGAACAAACAAATGCTGATGAATAAACAAATGCGGATGAGTAACCAAATGCAGATGAATAGGCAAATGCGCATGGGCAAAACAAATGCGGATGAACATACAACAAATGCGGATGAACACCTCAGAAAATATTCCAAGTGTCCCAAAGAAATGCGCATGAACCAATGCGGATGACTGAAGCGAATGCGCATGGGCAAAACAAATGCGGATGAACATACAACAAATACGGATGAAGACTTAACTAATGCGGATGAACAACACTTACGAAAATATTCAAACTTAATGCGGATGATCAACTAACCTGAAACCGCATCTTACTCTATAATCAGTTCCCGATCCTCATTCTTGTACATTCATCGCACCGATCTAGCATGCTAATCTCTTAGAACAAGCATACAACCACATAAACCGAGTAAAACATGCAGGCCCTAACACACCCACTAAAAGAACAGGGCCAAACTTACGGTACAAAATACTGGACATATTAAAAAGTTAGTTACATGCATTTCCAGCCCCAAAAGAAGTTTAAAACATAGAAACCGGGGATCTAGAACTCACCTTATGCAATCTTTCGGGCAAAACTTCCTTCAAACCCGAATGCAATGAGTTCACACACCTAAAACCCAACAAAACACAACCCAAACCCAAACAAACACACATAAGCATGCAACCAAGGCATAGGCCGGCCAAGAACAACTTAAATGATGAATTCTTAACTTGAATTCAGTTTTCCTCTTCTTCTTCTTCAAAAACCCGAGAGCTCAGCTCTTTCTCTCTCTAGAAAATCCGGATGAAAAGAAGTGTGCAAGGAAGTGTGGGCGGCCATGTTGCTTTATGGACCCACTTTTATTCTTTTTGTCCTTTTGAAACATTTAGTCCCTCAACTTAGGTTAAATTGTGTTTTCTTTCTTTAATACACATTTATTCTTCTTTTTTATCTTTTAAAATTTTCCGGGTGTTACAAGTCCACCCCCCTTATATAGGTTTCGTTCCTGAAACCTGTTATTCCTCGAACAGATGTGGGTAATACTGCCTTATCTCTTCTTCAGTCTCCCACGTAGACTCGAATCCCTTCCTGTGCTTCCACTATACACGCACCAGGGGAACCACTTTATTCCTTAACCTCTTCTCCTAGCGATCAATGATTGCCACTGGTTGCTCCACATAATTGAGCCTTTTAACAACTTCAATGTCTTCCAGTGGTACAACCATATCTTTGTCAGCTAATCACTTCCGCAGATGAGATACATGGAATGTAGGGTGAATCCCACTTAACTCATCGGGTAACTCCAACCTGTAGGTCACCTTTCCTACTCGAGCAATGATTCGAAAAGGCCCTATGTATCTCGGACTCAACTTGCCCCGCTTCCTGAACCAAATGATACCCTTCCAAGGTGAGACTTTCAACATAACTCTATCGCCTACCTGGAATTCAATTGGTCTACGTCTCTTATCGGCATACGACTTCTGCCTATCTTTGGCTGCCTTCATAAAGGCTTTGATCTTTTCGAGCTTCTCAGTCGTAGCCTCAATCACCACAATACTTACCAACTCTCTCTGACCAATATCACTCCAACAAACGGGTGTTCTATATCTCCTACCGTATAGCATCTCATAAGGGGGCATACCAATGCTGGCATGATAACTGTTATTGTATGAGAACTCCGCTAACGGTAAGTGGTCATCCCAACTACCTCCAAAATCAATGACGCATACCCGAAGCATATCCTCAAGCGTCTGAATGGTTCTCTTCGATTGACCATCCGTCTATGGATGATAAGCCGTGATGATGTGTAACCTCGTCCCCATTGCATCATGAAATCTCTTCCAGAACTTAGATGTAAACCGAGTGTCACGATCAGAAACAATAAACACCGGCACACCGTGATGAGTTACAATCTTCCTGATTAATAGATCCGCTAACTTCTCAGATGAATACGTCTCTCGGATCGGTAGGAAGTGAGCACTCTTCGTCAGACCATCGACTATCACCCATATGGCATCGTACCCCTTCACGGTACGCGGTAGCTTCATGATAAAGTCCATGGTGATATGCTCCCACTTCCACTCAGGTATATCCAAAGGTTGGATCTTACCGTATGGCTTCTGATGCTCCGCCTTCACTTGCAAGCAAGGCACTTACTCACGTACTCCACTACGTCACGCTTCATACCCGGTGACCAATAATCTTTCTTCATATCCTGATACATTATCGTGGCACCGGGATGAATGTAGTATCGAGTCTTATGAGCTTCGTCCATGATCTTCCCACGTAGATCCCCATAACGAGGAATCCACATTCGTCCGAATCGGGTTCTAACACCGAGAGTGTTTTCACCCAATTCTACGACTAGACCTCTCATCCTTTCAGAGTTAAGATGGTCTTCCTTCAATGCCTCATCTTGAAACTCCTTGACCTTCATCACATCGGAGGTCAAAATCAATTGGTAAGCCTTCACCCGGATTGGTTCAGGCCTCTCCTTTCGGCTAAGGGCATCCGCCACTACGTTGGCTTTGCCCGGATGGTAATGGATTTCACAATCATAATCCTTTATCAGTTCCAACCATCTCCTTTGCCTCATGTTCAAATCCTTCTGGTCGAAGAAGTACATCAAGCTCTTGTGGTCAGTGAAGATGGTGCACCTCGTCCCGTACAGGTAGTGCCTCCAAATTTTTAATGCAAAGACCACAGCTGCTAGCTCCAAATCATGAGTAGGGTAATTAACCTCATGAACCTTCAATTGTCGGGATGCGTAAGCTAGAACCTTTCCTCGCTGCATCAGTACGCAACCCAATCCTGAGTAAGAAGCATCTGAATAAACCACCAAATCCTCTCTTCCTTTAGGTAATGATAAGACAGGAGCTTGAGTCAACCTCGTCTTCAACTCTTCGAAAGCCTTCTCTTGCTCTTGACCCCAAACAAACTTCACATCCTTACGGGTCAACTTGGTCAGTGGAGAAGCTATCTTAGTGAAGTCTTGGATGAATCTCCTATAATAGCCTGCCAACCCCAACAAACTACGGATCTCGGATGGCGTCCTTGGAGACTTCCATTGCATCACAACTACCACTTTTGCCGGATCTCAGATGAGATTATTACAGGAAGTTTAGATGTGTTTTCAAGAAAGGTGTATTCAAGATGAGATGGAAGTTCCTTGAGCCCTAAAACCGAAGGATCATCGATAGAAGGTTTGGCTTTAGGTTCTAGTTCTTGTTTGATGATCTCAAATGCTTCTGGATGCGATAATGTTTCATCAACTTCTAGTTTTGAAATGATTTGTTTCTCACAGATGGGTTCAAAGGTTTGGACATATATTAATTGAGTGTTGCAAGCTCCATATTCAAGAGATTCCATTAAATGACAGCTTACGATCGAATCACAGACATCAATGTAATAGAGTGAGTCATCATGTTATTAAGGATGTTTCATGGATTGTCCTATGTCAAATGTCACTTCCTCCTTATCCACTCGAAGTGTAAGTTTTCCCATGCAAAACTCAAAGAGAGCTCGAGCAGTTGCTAAGAAAGGTCGACCCAGGATAAGAGGAACATTCTTATGCACATCCATGTCGAGGATCACAAAATCAACGGGAAATACGAATTTGTCGATTTTAACTAAATGGTTTTCAACGATGCCCCTTGGATATTTAACAAAATGGTCAGCTAACTGGATGCTCAAACGGGTAGGTCTAGGGTCACCTAAGTTTAACTTTTCAAAAACCGCATAAGGCATAAGGTTAATGCTAGCACCTAAATCAGCTAACGCATTACTAACAGAAAGATTTCCTATTAGGAAAGGTATGGTGAAGCTTCCTGGATCAGTCATCTTTTGAGGTTGTTTGTTTTGAAGAACTGTAGAGCATTCCTTATTTAAAACTACGTGTGATAACTCTTCCAGTTTCTTTTTGTTTGACAACACACCCTTTAAAAACTTTGCATAATTTGGCATTTGGGCCAAGGCTTCCACCAAGGGTAGATTAATGTGGAGTTGCTTGAACAACCCTAAGAATTTGCCATATTATGCCTCCATTCGTTGTTGTCTCAAATGACCTGGATATGGAGGTGGTGGAACATAAGGTGGCGGTGGTACGTATTTCTTGGCTGGTTCTTCAGCAGCAACAGGTTGCTTTTGCTTATTACTTGCATTACTTGGAGTTTCTGTTTTTGTTTCTTCAAGGATTGGTTGTAATGCTGGTGCATCACCTTGAGTGGTTTTTCCACTCCTTGTGGTGATGGCTTTCACTTGAGCATTAGGGTTTGTCACGGTGTTGCGAGGCAAAGCAGCCTGGGGTCTTTCAGATAGTTGTTGTGCTATCTGACCTACTTGGTGTTCAATGGTTTGCAATGATGCTTTGTTGCTTTTGATGTCAACCTCGTTTCTTTGGAACCTCTCCTTATTTCTTCATTCAGATTTCTGGATGTATTCATCTGTGGCTTGTGTATTATCAATAATTGCTGCAATAAGTCTTCTATTGATGATGCTCCACGGTCTTGGTTATTACTGCTTGGACCTTGGTATGGTGGTTTCTGTTGTTTGTAAGTTGGCCTTCGGTGAATCCAGATGATGATTGGTTGTTACTAGCTTCTCTGTAATTCGAGTTATTCCTCCAATTTGAGTTATTGTTATATGAGTTGTTTGGGCCTCCTATGTAATTAGCATCTTCAACCATCATAATGCCTTGTGCACACTCGTTGGTCTTGTGTGAATTTCCGTATGTGTTGCATTGTGTTGGGGTTTTCTTTAGTTTCGCATGCAATTGTTCGAATTGTTTGGTTAGGGCTTCTAACTGGGCTGCAATTAGTGTTTTAGAGTCTACTTGATGAATGCCTTTAGAACTGGGTTTGTTTCTTAAAGGATTATAAGCAAAGATCTTCTTAGCTGCTCTTTCTAGGGCTTGGTATGCCTCGGTTGGCGGGACACTTCCGAAATCTCCTACCGCACTTTGATCGACAACTTGTTTGTGTGCTCCGCTAATTGCATCATAAAATGTTTGACACTGCAGCCACAGATCAAGTCCGTGATGTGGGCATCTCCGAAGAATACCTTTGCGTCTCTCCCATGTTGCGTGTAAGGATTCATCATCGTCTTGGCGGAAGCTTGTGATGCTGTTTCTCAGTTTGGCAGTGCGATCAGGTGGAAAGTATTTCAAAAGGAATTGTTCAGCCATTTCCGCCCATGTAGTGATGGAATCAGGCGAAAGCGAATCGAGCCAGTCAATGGCCCGGTCTCAAAGTGAAAATGGAAAAAGTCTTAGTCTAATGGCGTCATCTAAATAGTTGTTGATTTTGAAAGTTTCGCAGATACGAAGGAATCGTGAGATGTGAGAGTTAGAATCTTCATCTTGCAATCCGTGGAACTGAATAGAGTTTTCTACAAGTTGGATAATGCTAGACTTAATCTTGAAATTGTTGACCGCTATTGATGGTTGGACAACACTAGACTCATAACCATCGATTGATGGTGTGGCATAGTGTCATGTTCATTTCCTCGTCTTGGTTAGCCATGTCTTCTTCGGAGGGTGTACCTTCCAAAATGTCTTCTTCGATAATCATTGTTGTTTGTCGAGGTCTTTTGCGTAGCCTTTTACGGAAAAGTCGTTCGGGTTCCGAAAGAGGTGAGACAAGTTCAGGACCAGACGAGTCGGACATACACTAACTTAAGGAAGCATAAATTTACTAAGACTTAGAATGAATTAGGAAAATGTAACTAAACTAACTAAATAATAACAATAAAATAAATTTGAACAAAAATATATAAAGAGGATATAGACAAGATAGTAAAAAATTTAGATTGTCTTTCAAAACTACCGTGTGTCCCCGGTAACGGCACTAAAAACTTGATGCGTGTGAAAAGTATATATATTTTGATAAAGGTTTTTTCACACAGATTCAGTTTTAATTGGTTATTACTAATACTAAACTACTCACACAAAAGGCAAGTGTACCTTTCGAGTGGTAATATAGTGATGGTAAGAACCGAGTATCAATCCGTGGACACACTGAGCCTACACAACAACCTTAATGATTTACTATCAGATTAGATTTTTGTTTTGAGAAAATGATAGATTGCATTGATGTAATTAAGATTTTTAGGGTTTAAAAAGAATAATTAAAATAAAGTAAAAATAAGATTGAAACTTTTGATTTAAAACTAGGGAATAGCGGCTATCATCCTAATTAGATTACACTTATGTAACTGTGATGAATTGATAGTCTGATTAAAGATATTGATTAAAGTAATTATGTTAATGTTTATAAATGTGAGCTGGTGTGATTTCTCGTCTATCCGCTCCGAGGTGACTAGGACCTCATCAGGATAATTACTCAATAAATCAAAGCCACTAGTAATATAGGTAAATCTCCTGTGACCTTTTGACATATGATTTCTGAAAACATAACTTAATGTTAAAAAGAGAGTTGATCAGGTTTCTTCTAACATATTATTAATTTTAGAAAACCAAAACAATTACTGTAGATTTCTCAGACTAATAAAATGGAACCCGTAAATGATCAGAAAGTTAAGGTGATATGATTTCTAATAACCATTTCTAGTTCATTAGCCAAGTATTTATTATGAAGACTGGTTTCGCGAATAAAATTTAGTTCATATATTTTTCAACCTTGTATGACATTCACAATTACAAATTATAAGTTTATAACTTTCCGTTCAAATATAGATGCTACCCATCAGAAGTTTTTCTAATTACCATAACATTAACATAATATAAATTACACCATTAGCTCATCATAAATTACATAAGTTTCATCCAACTAGGATGATAATAAGAGTTTAGCTCATAATGAGCTTGCATATAACAACAAGTAACATAGAAGATAGATATGGAATCATCGGTGAAATGGAACAATCAAACCGGTGATCCACAATGGATGATGTTTGAATAATCCTGAGCTTCTTCCAAGTGTTGTATGCACCGCCTAAGCCTCCAAATGATCTTCAAGTCTTGATTCTCGAGAGAATTCAGCAGAGTAACTCTCCCACCAAAAGCTTCTCCAAATTATGAACTTAAGCCTCTATTTATAGGCTTTCTGGAGTGTTTAAGCACGGCCCCATGCCTAAAAGGCATGGCCCCATGCTAGTACAATGCTTACGAAAGTTGGTTAGGTCGTACGTGCAGAAGGTGTCGGGCACGACCCCGTGTTAAATTGGGCACGACCCCATGTTTAGGGTGGGGCACGGCCCCATGTTTAGGGTGGGGCACGGCCCCGTGACTCATGGGTCATGGCCCCATGACAACTTTTGGGGGACAATACTTTTTGTCCTGTCAATATATCCAAACACGATGGTGTCCCAATTTAAGCACAAGGGTGTGTTTCAGGCAAGTCATGGGGGTGTGCTTAATGAGGCACGACCCAATGCTTGGACTCCAAAGCTCGGATTTCTTCAATTTCTTATCAAATATGCTTCTTTTGTCCATCTTGCCCTTTTTAACACCTGAGAACACAATTTAACAATTTTAAGTATATATCATTTTAAGGGAGATATTAAGGAATAATTTATATGTTTTTGATAGGAATTTTATGTATAATTTAGAGCACATAAGTCACCTTGAGGAATAGACGAAAATTCCCTACGAACTTTACTTATAATTTAGCTATACATATAGCAATTGTAATAGAAGATACTTATTGTATTGTTATTCGTGTAAACTAATGCCTTATTTTTATTACTTACATGGTTCCTGTTGTATTTGTTAATATTCAATTATTACGACCAGCCTTCTATGTCTGGGTGTGACATGAATACCAAAACCCGAAGGTGATAGTGAACAAGTTCACTAAACCGTAACTGTTTGGAAATTCAATGTCCAAACAACACCACTATCCCAAAGTGGAGAAATAGTTTTCAATGATAACTAGGACATGATCCTTATAACTATTATATATATGGATGATAACAATCAGCCAAAGTCTACTTTCGTGTGAGTGCCCAAATCTAATTAATCATGTAATACATGCAAGGACAACCAAGGAGGAGTGTTGACAAATTATGCCACTTCAATAGTGGTGCTCTTGACATGTCGGGGAATATCATATAGTTAAACAAAGTTTAATCATATTACTATAGGTACAATCTGGTTGGCCTAAACCCATTATTGTTTATAGCCCCGTCAATGCGTCTTCTTCTGGAATTTTTATGGTTTGAATTTCTTAACTTACGTTTGCTTAGTTGAAATATTTTTGTATAGTATTGTAGCCAAGTTTTTAAGAATTTAAGAGGTCAAGGGAAGTAATTTTATTATTTAGGTTATGTGAGGTACATTCTACTAATTTTATTTGCAAATTTTGACTTGGAATTCATTTGTTGTGAATATTGAATACTAAAATGTAGCTTTACACAACTGTAATTAGGAGTGGTAACATAACCATGAAGGGAACAATGTCAAACAATATGTTGAGTTTAAAGGAAGTGAGCTATGTAGAGGTTTTGAAGCATGACCTTTAAAGCGTATCACAAATTTATGATAAGAATTATTCAATCACTTTACAGCTAATGAATGTTTCTTTTTAAAATCGGGTTTTGTTGTATTGGATAAATGGGCATAACTAAGAACTCCATATGATAATGATACATATCTTGTTGATATGAATAGTTCGTACGCTGTGGTAATATGTTCATGTTTGTTTTTATAAACATCGGAGAAGTGATTCTCTTTTGTGGCATCATCATCTTAGACATGTCAATTTGAAGACAATGAACAAACTTGTCAAAAGGAATCACATTATGGCTTACTTCAAAAAGAATTTCATCTTGTTGATAATTGTCTATCGTATTCTAAGGTAAGCAACACAAATTGCCTCATAAATTGATGTTTCACAACTCAGTTGATTCTTTACACCAACTGTTAAATATGGATCTTTTGGTCCCATAAATATTTTGAGCTTTGGTCAATGGTCTTATTGTTTGGTTGTGAGATAATTTCTCCAAATTTTCAAGGGTTTTCTTTTAGAAATAAAGGTTGATACAACTCACTTGCTTATAAACTTCATTACTTTGGTTGAAAACTAAACCGATTTAAAGATTAAGTGCATTCGTAGTGATAATAAAGACTTTTATGATTCAAAAGGAATTGCACGACACTATATTGCTGCTGGAACTCCTTAACAAAATGGACTCGCTGAAAGATGTAATTGGACTTCAACTGAAACAACTCGAACAATCCTTTCTCCACCAAATTATCATTATTCTTTTGGGTAGAAGCTGTCAATATTGCCTATTATGTTCGGAATCATGTATAATTAATAGAAGACTGAAAAAGATTCCATATGAATTTTTTTCAAACATAAACCAAAGGTCAAATATATTAAAGATTTTTGATGTTGTTACACATTGCTACACATAACACACATGGAACAAAAAATTAATGGAAAAGCTAACAAGTGTTATTTTGTTGGCTACTCACTTAACAAAGTACCATATTATGTTTATAATAAAAAGTCCACACAAATTATTGAGTCATTTAATATTAATTGGCACGAGAACAACAAAATAGATACACTTGAGATCCACTTGAGATAAATACGTTTAAGGCATTGATTATCACATTGATTATGTTCCTCCATCATCTTTATGTTTGATGTAGCGCCCTAAAAATTATGCATGATTAAAAGGAAATAAAGAAAGGAAACTAATTGGATGTTTTATATAAATACAAGGGCTAAAGAAGGACACTCGTAAACTCATCACTCTAAAATCCCTTTAAAAGGAGATGTGACCTCTCATGCAAGCATTCTTGGGAAAGAAAGGGCTAATAGAGAGAGAAAGCTTTTATTTCTAGAGAGAGAAAGTTAAAAAATTAAAGAAAGGTACCAACTTTCATGTAAAATGATAGATCGAGGCTAGATCCATGTTTATTGGGTGTTTATGTAACGTTTTGTTAAAGAAAGTTGACACCTCTACGTGTGTATGTGTAGATCTTAACCCATACTTTTTGCTAGGGTTTTCTCATAAGTTTTATACCAAAAGGTGAGTTCTTGATCCCTACCTTTTATGTTTTTTTTCACTGATTTAGGGGATGATATGCATGCTTAAATGAGTTTTATGTAAAGATCCAATGTTTTGAAGCTTAAAGTTCCACCTTTATTTCTAGGGTAAATGTGTCTAATTTATGACATTATTCAAGGACCCTAGACTATATATCAAAGATCTAATGATTTCCAACGAAAATAATAGTGTAAGTATACATGATTTTCATCGTAATAGCAAAAGAGTACCACTATTACCAATGTTGTTACCCGTGCTCCCAAAATACCCACATTGGTTGTTCATAGTCTAAGTATTGTAATACAGATAAGTAAAAGCCTTACCTGCATTTGCAGCTACCCACATTTGCATAATAGCCACAGTATGCTAACCACATTTTTATAATAACCACATTATGCTACCCGCATTTATATAAGTCACCCACATTAAGCTAAATCATCCGCATTAGTCTAAGTCAACCACATTAATAGCTATGTCACTCGCATTTTGTTGGGTTCAGTGGAATCTTGGTTAGGTTTATTTTATCAAAACGATTTTGAAGTAATTATTAATCATATTAATAATATATAACGTAGCGGAATAATAAAGAAAATACCAAAAGTGAAACCGACAGGATCTGGGTTACAAACAATGCAAATACAGAATGTTATTAACCTACTGATGAAATAATAATACCTTTATGGTTAATAATTAACCGTTTGAGACACCGAGGGACAACGAATTAAGTCCTAGTTTGAACGAACCGATCGGGAACGCAAAACAATTGAAAAACAATTGTTCAATGTTGCTTTCAATGGATCTTTTGCCAAAAGAAATTGCGGCCACCACTTTTGACCAAAACAAGAAGGTGCTGTCGTTTTTTTTATTTTTTCTTACGGTGATCAACTTGTATATATATATAAAATTAGGTTTTTAAACCTAATTAAACATTTAATTAATATTAAACTACTCACGGGCCCCTGGCCCGGTTAGTTCAATATTAACCCACGTAATAATGGAGATCCAAAATAATAACGTTTAACGCTTAAACGTTTATAAATAATTTATAACTTTTATAAAACATTTAAACCCGATATAGTTCATAAACGCCAGTTAAATAAAATAAGTGGAGTTCATATTCGTTGCCCAAGGTGTAACTCTTACGGGTCATAGCTCGGTTAGCAACATGACGTAACCGAACCCGTACATAATCCAACACATTTGACCTATGGTATCTGCATGCGTTAATCATCACCCGCATTCACCTTACTTAGGACTATTTCCTTTGTGTTTACCTATTGCTCATTCCCATGAGGGAATTATGCTTTATCATGCCTATTGCTAATAATCAGGGCCAAAGAGTTAAAAGGAATTTCATTATTCTTTACTTTTTCTAAGTCTTGTTTTACATCAGCTTGCTTTACTGGGTGCACTACATGGTTTTATTAGATTGCTTGGCTTTGTGCCCTGCATGGTTTTATCAACATGCTTTGAGCTTGCTTGGCTTAGTGTGCTGCATGGTTTTATCAGCATATTTTTCTTAGTGCACTTCATGGTTTTGTCTAGTGCACTCCATGGTTTCCTGAGCTTGCTTTTTAATGCTTTGCATGCTTTTATCAGCTTGCTTTGCTTAGTGCAGTGCATGGAATTATTACTTTGCTTCGTTCTTGTTTTAGCTTTCCTTGATGAAAGGCATGATTAGTGTATGTTACCCATGGTGGTGTTCACTTGTTGGGTAGGATATGTTTCTTAAATCCTTGAAGTTGCAAGGAAATTTTATGCTAATATAAGATATGTGTCATTATGATTACTCATCAAAAGTTTTTAAAGTACTGATGAGCTAATGTCTTAAACCAAACCTAGAACTCACTCAGCAATGTTGACTTATAGTATGAATGTTAGGTAATCCAAGAGTAGCTGAGTGGATGATGAATAGGATGTAAGGCCCCGTTCCGGGAAACCCCACCATTGGATTTGGTCATCGGAAACACAAGTTCTCGAACATCAAATTTCATTAATATACACAGCGGAATCTACAAAAATTTCTATCGTTAACATTTACATCAAAAGATCACTTTAGCTATCTAACTAAAGCTCTATGCCGGGATGTCAGTCTTGATCATGTGCCAAGTAGCTCTCTCCCATCCATGCCAAGCTCACCCCAAAAAATGCATAGCATACCTGTCAATCTAATATGCATACAAAAGTCAGCGACACTGAGTGAGCTCTAGGTTTACGTTAACAAAACTATGTCATACATTAACATCATAAAAACTTTAACCTCGTTCAACATCAACATCGTCATCGAACTCATTCGATAACCAAACTTTAACGTTAGCTTCCCTTTATCGTTTTCTTTATCGTTATGTTACCCTCGCATTAATAATTACTTTAGCATCGCATTACCCATACTTTATCTTTTTACTTAGCTTAATCATTTACTTTATCTTTTGAACTTAGCACGAATCTTAGTTCCTTTACCAGGTAAGAACACATCAAATGTCATTTCTCCTTTAGCTGCACGGGCATACCCAAAGTATACCACTATGTGAGCACACGATGTGTAGCTCCTATGCGAGAATGCACCAAGCATATCTCCGTTAACGGCACGGGCATACCCAAGTATACCCCTATGTGAGCACACCATCGTGTAGCTCCTATGCGAGAATGCACCAAGCATATCTCCTTTAACGGAACGAGCATACCCAAACTATACCTCTATGTGAGCACACCGATGTGTAGCTCCTATGCGAGAATGCACAAATACAATTCTCCTTTAATGGCACAGGTATACCCAAAGTATACCCCTATGTGAGCACACCGATGTGTAGCTCCTATGCGAGAATGCACGAATACAATTCTCCTTTAACGGCACAAGCATACCCAAAGTATACCCCTATGTGAGCACACCGATGTGTAGCTCCTATGCGAGAATGCACGAATACAATTCTCCTTTAACGGCACAAGCATACCCAAAGTATACCCCTGTGTGAGCACACCGATGTGTAGCTGTTATGCGAGAATGCACGAATACAATTCTCCTTTAACGGCACGGGCGTACCCAAAGTATACCCCTATGTGAGCACACCGATGTGTAGCTGCTATGTGAGAATGCACGAATACAATTCTCCTATCAGTTGCTTGCAAGACTTCTTTAGCGCTTTAACGTTTTCACAGCTGTACTTTATCGGGTAACTGTTCTTTAGCATTTCACATGTGAATTATCATCGTTCATTAGCCTTTAACTAACATGATATATATATATATATATATATATACATATATATATATATATATATATATATATATATATATATATATATATCCACATACGTACGATAATTCTTTAGCATTAAGTTCATCATTAAGTCATTATTAACGCACGCTTACGGGGTAACATAACACGTAACAGTCCAAAGTTTTCACGTGAGAACCCACATTCGCGCGAGAACTTCTCATTCGCACCAGAACATCATCATTCGCACGAGAACTTTCAAAAAATAAACGTAGCCCCCAAAATCACATTTCGTGTGAGAACATACCTCTCGCGTGATAACTTTTTGCTGTACACAACTTTATCCACAAGTTATTGCTCCTTTAACCACTTAACACCTAACATTTATAAACATCGATCCTTTATAAAACATTAGTTTAGGTATGCATATTAGCCCCAAAACATGATAAAACACGTAAAAGAGGGGACTAGAACTCACCTTATGATATCTTTGCACACGAATAACACAAAACCAAGAGTGTTTCCAGCCAAAAGCTACATAATCATTGTGCAATATCATTACATTCGGTTCATACATGCATAAATACATCGAATATCGACGAATACATACCTTAGACACCACCTAGCACCAACTCTTTTCTTCACAAGCATAACAGCAGGACTTTTTGCATGGAGTACAGAAGATTGGGTACATGGGCCTATCTATAGTGTCTCTCTCTCCTCGCAGCTATTCTCCCGTGAAAACTTCTATTCGTGCAAAAATTGCCTCCACGCGAGAACTTTATCACTCGCGCGAGAACTCTTTCTCTCTCTCGCGAGAACTTCGCCTTCAATCAAAAATTCGGGGTGTTACATAGGCATAAAGAAGCTCCTATGTTAAAGATTGGCATTCCACTCGAAGTTTAATTATGTTAACTATGTTTGAACAATAAACCCATGTTATGTAATAGACTAGTGATCATGAATTGACAGTTGAATGAATTTATATTTCTCCTACTTGTTCTAACGAAATTTTAAGTTTACAAATTATGGTTATGTTCATGAAACCAAGTGTGAGGTTTCCTGAAAATGGGACCTTAGATTGGATCCAATTGAGATGTATTCTTCTAGATGAGAACCTGATCCAGCTTTTGTATCTGATACAGTTTAAATACCTGATCATGGTCAAGTTCCAACAGATATTGAAGTTGACATATCTAAAGTATCTATACCTTATACCTTGGATTTCTTTATTGAGTTAATTCAAGTTCCATTTGTAGAATTTCAATTAGGATAATCATCATCATTTGCTACTACTTCTAGAGATCTTACTGATGAGAATATTGTTCCTACATCTTAAGGTAATGATGTCACTAAAGATGTTATTGGTCATTTATCTAAATTGGAGGAAGTCATTTAGGATGACGAGATTCCTTTATTAAGAACACATAGATCCAACTAACGAAACTATTGTTCTAGTTTCTAAAGGTGTGTGAAAAATAAGTCATTCTAGCATTATGCTTCATTTCTTAGATTGTTTCAAAGAATGTCATCATCGTATAAAAGAGAACAACTAAGTTGAAGCTATGCAAGATGAGTTCATGCAATTCTAGAAACTTAGTGTATGGAGCTTGTTAAAATACCCAAAGGAAAGTTACTGCTTAACACGAAATGGGTATTTTGGAAGAAGTCAGATGAAAAAGGTGTGAACATATACTACAAAGCATGTTTAGTGGTGCAAGGTTTCTATTAAGTTAACAGACTAGATTATGAAGAAGTTTATGCTCTTATAGCTATACTTGAGGCAATATGCATATTTCTTGCCTTTGTTTCCTTTAGGAACTTTATATTCTATATGACAAGGTCAAGGAAGAGATCAATGTTTGCCAACCACCAAGGTCCCAGATCATGATCATCCTGATTATGTTAACAAACTAGACTAGATTCTCTATGATTTACATCAAGCACCACGTGATTGGTATGCTAAACTAACCAAGCATTTACTTGAAAATAGATAAACAAGAAGTGTAATTGACCCGTCTTTATTGACAGGTGAAGATTTAATTCTCGTCTAGATTTACATTGATGATATCTTTTTCGGATCTACAGTAGAGACTTGTGCAAAGAGTTATAAAGAGGAAGAAGAATTTTTTGATGAGTTCTGTTGGAGAAATGACATTTTTCTTGTGTATTCAAGTCAAACAAAGTGATACAAGCATACTTATTCAGCATGAGAAATATGTTGCTAGTATGCTGTAGAAATACAAGTTCACTAAATTTAAAATTGCTTCAACTCAAATGACTTGTCCTTCTCTTACTTAAGATCTCATGTGAGAAGATGTTGATTAGTATTAGTATAGATTAATGATTTAATCTTTGATATGTCTGACTACTAGCATGTTGAATATTATGTTCCTAGTTTGTCAGTGTGCTCATAATTTGTGCAATCCAAAATAGTCAAACAAGAAAGCTACCAAGCTGAACATTAAGTATCTTAAAGGCCAATTAAAACTTCGACTTTGGTTAAAATATAACTTAATGTTAAAAAGAGGGTTGATCAATTTCCTTTTTAACATACCATTAAATTTAGAAAATCATAACAATTACTGTAGATTTCTCAGACTAATAAAAGAGAACCCGTAAATGATCAGAAAGCTAAAGTTATATAATTTCTAATAACCATTTCTAGCTCATTAGCCATAGATTTTTATGAAGACATGTTTCGCGAATAAAAGCTAATTCATTTGTTTTTCAACCTTATATGACATTCACAATTACAAATCATAAGTTCATAACTCCCCATTCAAATATAGATGCTACACATAAAAAGTTTAGCCAAGACTACCATAACATTAACACAACATAAATCACACCATTAGTTCATCACAAATTACATAAGTTTCATCCAATTAGGATGATAAAGAGAGTTTACCTCATAATGAGCTTGAACATAAGAACAATCAACATAGAAGAGATATGAAAACATTGGTAAAATGGAACAATCAAACTGGTGATCCACAATGGCCGACCTTCTTCCAAGTGTTGTATGCACCTCCCGAGCCTGCAAAAGGTCTTTAAGCTTTGATTCCCAAGAGGATTCAGTAGAGTAATCCTTCCCCTAAAAGCTTCCCCAAATTATGGATTTAGGCCTCTATTTATAGGCTTTCTAGTTTAATTAAGCATGGCCTCGTGCCTAAATGGCACTACCCCGTGCTAGTACAATGCTTATGAAAGTTGGTCGGTTCGTACATGCAGGAGATGTCAGGCACGACCCCATGACTCATTGGACACGGCCCCGTGATCACTTTTGGGAAACAGTAATTTTTGCCCTATTAGATATCCAATCATGGGGGTGTTCCAATTTAAGAACGGGGGTGTGTTTCAGGCAAGTCATGGGGGTGTGCTTAATGACGCACGACCCCATGCTTGGACTTCATAGCTCGATTTTCTTCAAATTCTTGCTAATATGCTTTTTTAATGCATCTTGTCTTCTGAATATCTGAAAACACAATTTAACATTTTTAAGTACATTCTCATCATTTTAAGGAAGATATTAGGGAATAATTGATGTGCTTTTGATAGGCTTTTTATGTATAATTTAGAGCACATCAATTAGTTTAGCTTATTGTCAATATACTGTATTCAAATTAAAGTCACACTTCAATTATTACTTAGATAATCATATTGTGATTTTTATCATGTTTTGATAAACTTAATTGATTAAATGAATCATATGATCAGAAATCCTATATAACACCTATCTAGTATCTATACACTATTAATATTTCCCCAACTTGACTTAAACATTACACGTCTGATCATAAATCTTATTAATTATCTATTTTTTCCTGTGATATGTCTAAAGAGCATAACTAGCCTGAGATATGTATTTGAATATGAGATTTACAAGTTTTAGGATTTACAAGTTTTAGGACTTACAAGTCATACAGACATATAATTTCAGAGTTGTGCAACATTGTCATATTTTATTCCTATATGATTTCTTGCATATTTTTGCTATTTTTAAAAGAAAAACTCTAGATCATAATGTAACTAGATTCAGTATGACAAGACTATAACTCTCACTGAGAAAGAGCAAAACCCTAAACGATGCAAAAACAAGATGAGCCAAAAAACTACACCACCACTGAGAAAGAGCTTCTTACGGTAGTTTTTGCATTTCACAAATTCTGCTCGTATTTAGTGCATTCAAAAACAATCGTTATCTGCTGATTTCACGAATTACTTGGCAAGCGAAATCCTCCTCAAAGGAATGACTTATCAACAAAAGATGAAATTATTTACTGATATTAAGCATTACTATTAGGAAGATCCATATCTATTCAAATTCGATGCAGACTAGCTTATCCGAAGATGTGTATACGGAAGTGAGGCATAACAAATTTGAAGGCACTGTCATGAAGGACCCATAAGAGAACACCATGGAGCAACTAACAGCCAAGAAAGTCTTTGACTTTGGATTCTACTAGCCCACGATTTTCAAGGATGCTTACAACATTGTACGCACCTGTGATGCATGTCAAAGAACAACTAATATCTCAACATGGGATGAGATGCCTTAGAAACCCATTCAAGTATGCGAGGTATTTGATATATAGGGTGTTGATTTCATGGGGCCATTCTTGGTTTCTTTGGCAATTGTTATATCTTGGTAGCAGTCGATTTTGTCTTAAAATGGGCTAAATCTCAAGCCTTAGCTACCAACGACGCAAGAAACATTGTAAAATTTCACAAGAAACTATTCTCTCTTTTTGGTGCCCCCAAAGCTTTAATTAGTGACCGCGGAACCATCGCTTTACAACTACCTATCGAATGGGCAAGCCGAAGTCACAAACCGAGGCATCAAACGAATACTCGAGAAAACCATAGCCAAAATCACAAGGATTGGTCTATCAAGCTTGATGATGCATTATGGGCTTTTCGAACAACCTACAAGACTCCCATCGGCACAATCCCGTTCAAACTGGTTTATGGGAAGTCATGTCATCTAGCTATGGAACTCGAACACAAAGCCTATTGGGCACTCAAGGTAGCAAACCTAGACCAAAACATTGCGGGTAAAAATCGATTTATACAAATCTATAAACTCGAGTAACTGAGAGAACAAGCATACGAGAACGCTAGGGTTTACATAGAAAAGACAAGGAAATTCCACAATTCCCGATTAAAGAACAGTAAATGATTTCATGTAGGAGAACGTGTCTTACTACATAACACTCGTTTGTGTTTTTTTTCCTGGAAAGCTAAAATCGCGTTGATCCGGGCCTTACACGATTAAAGACGTTTTTCAGAACCGTGTCATCAAAATGGAAAACCAGGATGGCTTAAGTTTCAAGCTAAATGGTCATCATTTGAAACCGTATTCCAATGGACCAACCAAGATATTCTTGGAGCAATTGCACCTCCGCCCCAACGTAGACTAAGTGTGGGGAAGGGCCGCGCCGAAGACCCAAAAATGAAGCACGACACCTGTACATAGGTTCTTCTTTAAAATTTTTACTTTTTGTAGGACCTCTCAAGCCAATCACAGGGTCATGACCCATGAAACACGCCCTCGTGCCTCTAACAAAAATTTTCCCACGACCTCGCTGACGACTCTTGAACGTTGCAGATCGAATTTAAGACAAAATCTAACAAACATGGGGCCGTCCCTAGCCAAGCATGCCCCTATGATGACCTTTCCCAACTTGTATATAAATACCACACTTGTTCCACGCTTTCATCACACCAAATTCTGCTAAAAAACATCAAAATAATGAAAGAATAAAGTCACGAAAGTTCAAGCTGG
The DNA here is from genome assembly GCA_025506505.1 of Flaveria sonorensis. Classification (NCBI taxonomy): domain Eukaryota; kingdom Viridiplantae; phylum Streptophyta; class Magnoliopsida; order Asterales; family Asteraceae; genus Flaveria; species Flaveria sonorensis. The sequence goes on along the minus strand of CM046438.1, from coordinate 36,553,162 downwards.
AACGTTATGAAGAAACCACGCTCTGAAAAGCGAGAACTGACAATGCAAGAATATTTCTTTAAGTTATATGAACTAATCAAGAAATTGACTGAAATGAACCTAGTGGCAACCCAACATCTAGCTGAACTCATCCAGAAAGTTCAAGAAAAGGGCGAAGAACTCATTTCCGTCAATCGTCAGCTCGCAGAATTAAGCAATCACAGTTCATAATATCCCATCTCGATCCTTCCATATGAAATGTGTGGAGGCTTCTTCTAGAAGCATTTCTTGATGTGTTTTGTGCACTGGGGCACGTTAAAGAGTCTAATTTTGCAGTATTAGACTCTCGACTCTAACGTATCGTGTAACCGTAGTATCTTAGGAAATGTAATTGTCATTAGGCTTGTTTTAGTAAATTCTAGGACTATTTTTATACCTTTTCTATTGATTTGGAAGTGATAAAACTTAAACGGGAAAATAACGTTACATGTAACGCAGAAAAAAGGAACAACAAAAACTGAGACCCTTTAATATAGGGGAGGCATGCCCCGATGACTAAGGAAGCTTGCCCCCGTGACCAACACACCATGACACATTTTGACTTGTTTCAGCCTTTTGCTTTGTTCCCCTTCAATTCTACTAGTTAAAAACCAAATGCATGCTGGTTATCTTTTGTATTCACTTTCATTTTCACCACCTTTTTCATTTTCCTTTCTTATTTTCAAGTTTTCTTTTATTTCCTTTGAAGCTTGATTATCCAAGAGATTAGTATTGTTAATTCCATGTTGTAATGATTGTTATTCACATGTAGTTAGGTGATTAGGTCTCTAAATAACCGAAATCCTAGCCGTTATATGTGAATCCATGTAATCAATGTTGTATGGAATGATTAATACTATAAACCTTCTTGTTCATGGTTAAATTAGTAGCTAATTAGTATATTAATGATTATATTTACTTAGTTTATTCTTGTTTATGCTTAGGTTGTTAACATGACTATCTTCACAAAATCGTGATTGAATAATTGTTAATTACATTCAAGTTACAAGGTTTTAATTTGTCAAACAATTGGTGTTAACACTTTATATTTTGAGTACCTTGAATTATTAACAATTTACGAATATGATACATGTGAAATCTTTAGTTTTTCAAGCAAGAAAATGTTAAACTCATAGTTAATCAAAGGTTTACAAACAAAACCACACGTGCTCAAGTCAAAATTTCACACCTCAAAATGTTGACCGCACCCCATGTTTCACGAGGTACGCCCCCATGTTTAACAGTTTTTTCTTGAACACCAAAATTTTAACTATTTTAAACATGAATCCAACAAATGTGAGATGATGTCTTATCAAACCCGTTGTTTACTAACATAATAAAATTGTTCTAGAAATCCATCTTGTATAGTTTAACTTAGTTGTTTAAAATTTCAGGAACACGAATCATCCTTATCTACAATTTGAGGGGAGCCATGAAAGGTGGTGTCGTGACAGGTTACAAAAACTTTTACAAAGAGCCAAAAAATCACATCTGCAAGCCGATGAAGACGCCTTGGCAACTATTGGACAACAACCATGCAAGGCGATCCTTTGAATATGAACAACAAGCATTTAACCGAGTCGAAAATATGTATTCCTGAGTCGATGATTTGACCAACGATGTCACATATATCAGGAACCGGATGTATCACGAGTGGGGGGATATCCCGCCACAAAGCCAGCACGACTGTTTCGTGCCAATATATCCATTTAATTTATGTCATTTTATTTTATTTTGTGTGCTTAGGATTTTAATGTTTTCAATAAATTGATGATATTTCAGGTGATCCTTAGGACTCTTACAATTAAAGGCGGCTATAGGTACCGAGCACAAGTGTCCAATTCATCATGTTTAGGGGAGTTATTTCGTTACCGTTTCCTGTTTTAAATCATTAATCACACCGAGGACAATGTGAATTTTAAGTGTAGTGATGGATATTTTACACTTTTGACACTTTACTAAAACTGATCCAAATTAAAAATCACTTAAACGTTAATTTTTGTGGCAAAACACAAAAAATTTAAACAATTTTTAATAAACCAAATTATAAATATACGTTTTCGAGAAATAAATAAGTAAATAAGTGAAATCCAAATAAACTTGGAAAATATTTTTTGTGATATCCTTGAAAGCAATGATTTAGTAAAAATATTCAAACATGTAAAATAAAACACTTTTACCCAATTCCATCCGTATGTGAGCTTATTTTTTAACCTTAAATAGCTTTTGCATTTATGCAATTCTACTTTCATTCTGGATTTAATTGAGGGTGCCTTATGATATGTGTAATTTGAACTTTCTTTTGGGTACACATTTCAAGACCTTAATTAGTATTTATTGTACAAAAATGATTAAGACATTAGGAAACCTTAACCATTCAAGCTCCAACCATTTTTCTTTTAATTTTCCTTACCCGAACGTTAACCCTAGTTAGCCCCCATTAAGCTTAAACATTTTTATTTCCCGATCACCCGAACCACTAAGTCACTTAACCAAAAAGCCTTCAACAAGACCCATTTTTCGTTAAAGACACGTTTTTGCTTATTATGAAAAAAAATTAATTAAAATTTGGTCTTTTACCAGTAGACCTAAAAGAACTGGAATGCATTTTTTTTATTTTAATTTGCTTTTTTTCTTCCCGGAAATCTGCGAACAAATTTTCAACCTCATGTTCGACGCAAGAAAGAAATGGCGAAAAAAGGAACAAGTTCCGCCATTTTGTGGAATTTCGAAAAACGCTATAAAGAGGCGGGTAAAAAGATACGAAAGATACCCGAACTGTAGGAACTGGTCCCATAATGGAAAATGCAAAAAGAACCAAACAGAGTCCCAATACAAATATACGGAATTGATACGATCGGGTGCTATTAGGCTTCAAGCCGAACGATCCTTACGAAAGGAGAGTTTCGTGTATCTTTGGGTGAAAAATGAAGTAAGGTTTTTGAAAGCAAAATATTGTCTTAACAATCTAACCTTAAACGAGTCCTCAATTAGCATATCCCTTCTAGCTTGAAGTATTGTATAGGGAACCTTTTATTGCTTTCCTTATAGTTTATGTTAGTAAAATAAGCCAAGACCGTTGTCTTCAGCATTTAGCCATTTTTTCCAAATAATCCATACTCGAGCCCGAGCCAAGTTACAACCCATCAAAAACCTAATAATTTATGCAAGTAAATATCTAAATAGGTGGAGATTTGATCCCTTAACAAGCATATAATTTCACATGTATTCATACTAGGCAATTGAGCGTATTAGTCATACTTAACCTTGATTATGACTACATATATTTAGCCGAGTTTGAGTGCATCTTGTGAGAAGTGTGTGTTTTTACATGTTAATAGTATTTACCAACTAATCTTTTGCTTTCTATGATAACATTCTACATATGCTTAAAATGTTTACATTTGGTAAAATAACTTTACTTGCATATTTCCCAAAAGACGTATTTATCATTTGATTTATTTTGTTTTTGGTGTAATTGTCATTTTAGTGATTTTGCTTTAGGACAAGAAAAGTTCAAGTATGTGGATGTTTGATGTTCTCTAAATTATACATAAAAATCCTATCAAAAGCACATCAACTATTCCCTAATCTCTTGCTTAAAATGATGAAAATATACTTAAAAATGTTAAATTGTGTTTTTAGATGTTCAAAAGGGCAAGATGGATAAAAGAAACATATTTAGCAAGAGTCTGAAGAAAACCGTGCTTTGAAGTACAAGCATGGGGTCGTGCCTCATTAAGCACGCCCCCATGACTTGCCTGAAAAACATCCCCGTGCTTAAATTGGCACACCCCCTTGATTGGACATCTGACAGGACAAAAACTATTGTCCCCAAAAGTGATCATGGGGTTATGCCCCATGAGTCACGGGGCCATGCCCCACCACAAACACGGGGTCATGCCCCATTGAATACGGGGTCATGCCATACATCTCCTGCATGTACGAACCGACCAACTTTCGTAAGCATGGTACTAGCATGGGGCCGTGCTTAATCACTCTAGAAAGACTATAAATAGAGGAATAAGTCCATTATTTGGGGAAGCTTTTGGGAATCAAGTCTTGAAGACCCTTTTGAGTCTTGGGAGGTGTATACAACACTTGGAAGAAGGTCAGGATTGTCTAAACTTCATCCATTTTGAATCAGCGGTTTGATTGTTCCATTTCACTGATGATTTCATATCTATCTTCTATGTTGTTTGTTGTTATGTTCAAGCTCATTATGAGGTAAACTCTTTTTCTCATCCTAACTGGATGAAACTTATATAATTTACGACGAACTAATGGAGTGATTTATCTTATGTTAATGTTATGGTAATCTTGGGTAAACTTTTGATGGGTAGCATCTACATTTAAACATGGAGTTATAAACTTATGATTTGTAATTCTAAATGTCATACAAGCTTGAAAAACATATGAACTAGCTTTTATTCATGAAACCGGTCTTCATAATAAATCTATGGCTAATGAACTAGAAATGGTTATTAGAAATCATATAATTTTAGCTTTCTGATCATTTGCGGGTTCTCTTTTATTAGTCAGAGAAATCTACAGTAATAGTTATTGTAAGGAGCATCTGAAGATTAAACATTGATGCAACCAAAGGATACCAGAACAACCAAGTCTTCCTGCATGCACTAAGGAACAAAGATGAACTAGCTTCGGAAGTTTTACACTCACAAATAAGTCTAAGTGTAAAATCTTCCAAAGCCAACAGTTCAGAAGAAGTTACTTCGGAAGTTTCACACTTATCAGAAAATTATTACAAGTGTGAAATCTTCCAAAGCAAAGACTCATTTCTTCCAAAGCCAAAGATGAAGTCTTCCGAAGCTTCAAAAAACAAAGTCTTCCGAAGCCACTTTGCTGTGAAGACAGATTTCTTCCAAAGACAGAGAAAAGATGCTTTCTCTGAGCTACTTTTTGATAAAGCTTATGTACTTTCTGCTGCTGCACTGAAGACTCACCTGCTAACATTAGTTGGTGAAACTTCCATACTTTATCAAACAGTAGAAAAATTCTTTAACTGTAACTTCCCACTATTGTTCTGGTTTACTTGTTTGTATTAGATTAAGTCAGTGAGCTATGGTAATGTCATAGTCACTAGTCAAAAGGCATTCTGCCTTTTGACTGTAGATTGATCTTGTTGTCTAGATTAGTCAAAATTCCAACTGTCTTTTTGTATATTGACGGTTGTAGGTTGTAGTATAAATAGTCTTCGGTTCTTGTAATTAGACATACTTGCAAACACTTGTAATAGAACTAGAGAATCAATATACAACTTCCTTGAAAACTTAATCTTGTATTCTTGTGACTTTGTTCTTGTTCTTATAGTTCTGTCTCTTTAACATTACTTGTGTTGCTTTGTATCATCAGTGAAGTTACCAGTTCCCTATTTGAGTGGTTAAGTGATCTAAGATCACTCCTCTTGTGAAGCTAATTGCAAACTTAAGTACCCTTACCGGTCCTACAATTGGTATCAGAGCATTCCAGGCTCTTGATTGTAAGATCTCACCATCTTAAATCCTCTTAGTTTCACACTTCACTTAACGTTTCAAATGGCAGCTATCTCAAAGGCTGATATGGAAACTGGAACTATGACAAAGTCCCCACTGATCACTCTTGAGGATTTTGATACTTTGTGCTGTAAGGCCCCGTTCCTGGAGACCTCACAGTTGGTCAATCATAGCATTATACATATAAAACATTACACATTTCATAAAATTCCATAGCAGATCAGTTAACAAGAACCATTCATCTCATTAATGATTACTGTTGTTAAGCAATACATCATTGTTTCTGAGTTACAAAAGACCTTTTAATTGCATTACAAAACAATAATATCATTAAGATCAAACGGATGCTAGTCTTGCCCCTGTGAATAGCTTCCCCCGCATGCCATCCTCAGCAATAATTACCTGCCAACTGAAAATGCATAAAAGTCAGCGTTGCTGAGTGAGTTCTAGATTTAAAACGTTTAAAATAACTTGTAAGATTTATATATGAAAATATCCTTTTCAATAAAATATTTCCTTTACTTTCACACGTGAGCCTTCAGCATACATACATCAAGGTATAATCTTGATTATCTTTCATTATCTCATGCATTCGTTCGTTTCGTACTTTTTCATTATCTTCCACTATTTCTAGATCCTGTCATAACTTTACCCCTATCATTGGGTACACAGCCACCTCATTCTCTGGGTTAAGTGACAAGGACCCAGTTTCGTACGTATGGATCAATCACTAAGACTGATCCCCCTGTGTGTGAACCCTCATGGGTTAGCCAAGATCGCACGCTATAAGACACACAGTTGAGCTGACAACCCTCAATGGATTGTGAACCTCCTTAAATTTTTGCTTGCAAGACTTTTCATTCATTTATTATGTTCCACTGTGCATTAGTCAATAATCTTTCACTTTCTTTAAGGATAATACTTTGCGTATACTAATATAATCACACCATGTAAAGTCACATGATAGATACATAATAGGGACTATAAGAACATGCCATTAACGTGCAAAACATAAACAATTACAACCATCAAAACATCCCTGAGAAGTTCCTTAAATTTCCTTTTTCCCAAAATTTCAGAATAATTTCTAAGTATTCTAGGCGCATGAGCACTATGCTGGCGCATGAGTACTACTTGGGCGCATGAGTACTATACGAGCGCATGACTCAACACTTAGGCGCCTGAGGAAAACTTCTGGGTGCATGAAAACTATATGGGCAAGTTTCTGGGCTCACGAGCCCTATTTGGGCACATTACCAACCATTATGCATATTTCAGACTTATTTTTGAACCCAATCTGCATTCTAACATGTCTAAGCTTATATCCATCATTCTATGCATCAAGAACACACATACAACCATAAACGCAAACATAAACACATATACATACGGGTAAACATAAAACAGTTGTAAAACATTTTTAAATATGCACTTTCAGCCACAAAAGAGTTTAAAACACATAAAAACCGGGGTCTAGAACTCACCTAATGTAGTCTTCAAGTAAAACTCCACCAAAATTGAAGGCACAAGAGTTCCAACACCTAAAACACAACCAAACAAACAACCAAGCACAATAAACACATGAAAATCAGTTTCATGGTCAAAAACCCAACGAAACCGAGCCAAATACACAAAGAACACTCACCAATTTGCGAAAATCAGCCTTTCTTCCTTGAATAACCGAGAGAGCAGCTTCTTCTTCTTCTTTCTACACTTTTCAGTCGAACAACGGGTGCAAAAAGGTGTTATGGGGCGGCCATACTCATAATATATTAAAATATTTGAGTTTTGTACCTTTTTACACTTAGTCCCCTTCCACTTTGGCTCCTTTGCCCTTTTTGCAAGATACTTTTCTTTTATCAAAATTTTCGGGTGTTACAAGACCCCCCTTCAAGAGGTTTCGTCCCCGAAACCTATCATTCCTCTAACAGTTGTGGGTAATGCTATCTCATTTCTTCTTTCGTCTCCCACGTGGACTCAGAACCCTTCCGGTGTTTCCACTACACCCACACAAGTGGAACCACTTTATTTCTCAGTCTCTTCTCCTTCCGGTCGAGGATTGCCACTGGTTGCTCTACATAATTAAGCCGTTCATCCACCTTGATGTCTTCAAGTTGTATAATCATATCTTCATCAGCTAAGCACTTTCTCAGATTAGATACATGGAATGACGGGTGAATTCCACTTAACTCACCAGGCAGTTCTATTCTATTGGCCACCTCTCGTGCGATAACTCAGAAAGACCCTATGTACCTCGGCCTCAGCTTGCCCCTTTTCCTAAACCGAATGATCCCCTTCCAAGGTGAGACCTTCAACATGACTCTATCACCCACGTTGAACTTGATTGGTCTACGCCTTTTGTCGGCATACGACTTCTGTCTATCCTTGGCCGCCTTCATAAAGGCTTTGAACTTTTCTAACTTCTCTGTCGTAGCCTTGATCACCTCAAGACTTCCCAACTCCTTCTGCCCAACGTCTCCCCAACACACGGGCGTTCTACACCTTCTACCGTATAGCATCTCATATGGTGGCATGCCAATGCTGGCATGATAGCTATTGTTGTATGAGAATTCCGCTAACGGTAAGTGATCATCCCAACTTCATCCAAAGTTGATCATGCATGCTCGGAGTATATCTTTGAGCGTCTGAATCATCCTCTTAGACTGACCATCTGTCTAAGGATGATAAGTTGTGCTAATGTGTAGCCTCGTCCCCATCACATCATGGAATCTTTTACAAAACTTCGATGTGAACCGGGTGTCACGGTCCGACACTATAGACACCGGTACACCATGATGAGCTACAATTTCTTTGATGAACAGATCCACCAGTCTCTCGGATGAATACGTCTCGCAGATCGGCAAGAAGTGGGCACTCTTTGTTAATCGATCAACTATCACCCATATGGCATCGTACCCCCTTGCCGTACGAGGTAACTTCGTGATGAAGTCCATGGTGATATGCTCCCACTTCCACTCGGGTATATCTAACGGTTGGATCTTCCCATAAAGTTTCTGATGTACTGCCTTCACTTGCAAGCAAGTAAGGCACTTACTCATATACTCCACTACATCGCGCTTCATACCCGGCCACCGGTAATCCTTCTTCATATCATGATACATCTTGGTAGCATCGGATGAATAAAGTATCGAGTCTTGTGAGCTTCATCCATAATTCGTCCCCGTAGGTCTCCATAACGAGGAATCCACATCCGCCCGAAGCGGGTTCTAACTCCGTGAGTGTTTTCTCACAACTTCGTGACTAGACCCCGCATCCTTTCAGAGTTAAGGCGATCTTCCTTCAACACCTCATTTTGGAACTCCTTGATATGCGTCATAATGTTGGATGTCATAATCAGTAGATAAGCTTTCACCCGGATTGGCTCGGGTCTTTCTTTCCAACTAAGGCCATCCCCCACTACATTGGCCTTGCCCGGGTGGTAATGGATCTCGCACTCATAGTCCTTAATCAACTCTAACCACCTCCTCTGCCTCATATTGAGGTCCTTCTATTCAAAGAAATACTTTAAGCTTTTGTGGTCTGTGAAGATTGTGCACTTCCTCCCATACAGGTAGTGCCTCCAAATCTTTAAGGCAAAGACCACTGCCACGAGCTCCAAATCATGTGTGGGGTAATTGACCTCGTGGATTTTCAACTGTCAGGACGTGTAGGCTATTACTCTTCCATGTTGCATTAGCACGCTACCCAATCCCGAGTAAGAGGCATCCAAATATACCACTAAGTCTTCACTCCCTTCGGGTAATGTCAAGACAGGAGCTTGAGTCAATCTCGTCTTTAACTCCTCGAAAGAATCCTCCTGTTCTCGACCCCACACAAACTTCACATCCCTACGACTCAGTTTAGTCAAAGGTAAGGCTATCTTGGAAAAGTCTTGAATGAATCTCCTATAGTAGCCCGCTAATCCCAAGAAACTAAGAATCTCGGATGGCATCTTTGGAGACTCCCATTGCATCACTTCCTCAACCTTCGCTGGGTCTACCATAATTCCTTCAGAATTCACCACATGACCCAAAAATTGAACATCGCACAACCAAAAAGCACACTTAGAGAACTTAGCATACAACTTCTCTCTTCTAAGTGTCTCCAATACTTCGCGTATGTGGCCGACATGTTCTTCTTTGCTATTCGAATAAATCAGGATATCATCAATAAACACAATCACTAATTTATCTAACATTGGCCGACACACTCGGTTCATCAAATCCATAAAGGCAGCTGGCGCTTTAGTTAGACCGAAAGACATAACGAGAAACTCGTAGTATCCATAACGCGTGTAAAAAGCTGTCTTAGGAATGTCCTGCTCCTTAACCTTCAATTGATGATAACTAGATAGAGATCTATCCTTGAGAACCAACTGACACCTTGGAGCTGGTCAAACAAGTCATCTATTCTCGGTAGGGGATATCGGTTCTTCACCGTTAACCTGTTTAACTCTCGGTCGTCGATACACATCCTCATACTACCGTCCTTCTTCTTGACAAACAAGACCGGAGCACCCCAAGGAGAGATACTCAGCCGGATCAACTCTTTGTCCATCAACTCTTGTAGTTGCACCATCAGTTCCTTCATCTCCGTTGAAGCTAATCGGTACGGTGCTTTGGCAACGGGTTGAGCACCGGGTGCCAGATCAATCTGAAACTCAATCTCATGATCGGGTGGTACGCCTGGTAAGTCTTCTAGAAACACGTCAAGAAAGTCACACACAACTGATACATCGGACAATTGTGGTACTAACGCGTCCACATCCTTCACATAAGCTAGGTAGGCACTACATCCACGTTTCATGCACTTCTCTGCCACCACCATCGAGGTCACCTTAGGCATCATTATCACTCGATCATCGTAGACCGTTACCAAGCTTACATCGGGCGAGATTAATCGAATCATCTTTTTGTGACACATAATATTTGCCTCATAGGCTGCTAACCAATTCATCCCTAGTACTACATCAAATCCACCTAGGGGCATCACAAACAGTTTAGTAGAGAACCTATAGCCTTCTAGTTCTATGTCGCAGTCTTCTAACATATCAGAAATTCTTGTAGACTTACCAATAGCGGTTTCTACATCAAATGGCTCATCAATACTTCTACTACTAACAGGCAACTTAGCCTAGAAATCAGGAGAAATGAAACTCCTAGTAGCACCAGAATCAAACAACACCGAGGCACAAGTTTGGTTTACTAGAAACATACCTAACATGTTGGTATCAGAGTCAAAGTTTAAGAGAAATGGGTAAAATATTTTCAAAACCTAAACTTAAACTGAGAATGGGACCGAATGGAGGGATTCCAGCCCGAGTAGCTACGTGGATACCAGTGGATACCAGATGGAGATGAACATGCAAAACTCATCTGGTAACTCCAACACTCATCAGATTTCAGCCCTCCATGTGGTTGAAAGGGATTGTAGAGAACCACAGCACTATCTCATCTGCTACCCGGACAAATCATAAAAGGGTCCTTTCATCACCTTTCTGGAGACACCAAGGGAAGGCTACATCCTTGGAAGACCATTCCAGGAGACAAGTTCTTCACAAGCTTTTGTGTCTTCTGATAAAAGTGCAGGCAACTTTCTCTTCACCTTTGAAAACCAAGACTGTATCCATCCAGATGATCTGGAATATATGGAAATAGTCCAACAAATGGCTCTACTCACTCATAGAGCCTAGAAGTTCTACAAGAGGACTAGGAGAAGGTTACCCAGCAATGCAGCAAGTGGAAAGTTTGGGGTGGACAAAAGTAAGGTAAAGTGTTACAACTCTAACCAAATAGGACACTTTGCCAGGGAGTCCAAGGCACCAAAGTCAAATGGTGGCCAAGCACAATCCAGGCCAAACTACACTAAGGGAGCTCACAAAAATAAGAAGCCAAGACAGCAAGCTGCAGTTGCTGTTGAAGAAGGCTTTGATTGGAGCTTTCAGGTTGAGGATGCTTCTCCAAACCAAGCACTAATGGCAGATCATGATGAAGCCAAGGTATTGGAACATCTTTGTACTCCTGAATGCATTACTAAAGTTAATAGATACAGGTCCTATAACTTAGAGATGAGATCTGATCTTGAGTCCTTAAATATCTTAAAACCTGACTTTAAAAGAGCTGAAAATGATTATAAACTTACGATAGAAGATCTAGAGAAAACCATTTCAACTCTTAAGCATGAGTATACCAATTACAAGACTCAAATCAAAGATCTCATCTCAAAGTTAACTAAATGCCAGGCTGAGCTTATGATCAGCAAAGCCAGGGCAGAAAAATGTGTTCTTGAAGAAGAGACCTTTAATAACATAATATCCTCATCCCTATATGTAAAAGTTTGTTATCAGAATAAGCAGGGACTAGGATCTACTAAGATAGCTCCTCCACACACTCTATTGTCTGTAAGATCTCCAAGGTGTGGAACTTGTGAAGATGACCTTCCCCTCATAGACCTCATTGTTGAAGAGGATGAAGAGGAGATAGTGAAGGATGACATAGAGAAGAGTGAAGAAGGTCATCCTAAGAAGGGTCACTATTCTCCTGAGGAGAGGAAAGAGTCTGGAATGACCAAGTCAAAGAGAAAAAACTTGATTAGAAGAGCTAAGAGAAGAGCAAAGAAAGCTCAAGAAATCAACGCCACTTTTGACTCAAAGCAGAAAAAAGTGTTTATTTCTGCAGGTTTTGAAGTGCTAAAGACTGAAGACTCAACTATGAACTCTAGTACCAGGAGTTCTAGTTTAGTTCCAAATCATTCCAGCAAGAAGAAGAAGACTGACCAGTTGTGTACCACTGCTACACAACCTGAACCATCCAGCTCCAAGAGCAAGTCTCTCCCTAAGAAGCTTGTTGCATCATCTGCAAAGATGAAGGTGGAGAAGGAAAGTGCTCAAACTTAGTCTTGCTCTCAAAAGAAGACTCTCAGAAGGAAGGAACTCAACTGTGTCATGTGTGGTAGTACTTCTAATCTGGCTAAGGATTGCAAGTACAATCCTAAGAGTACCATCCACATGATCAAGAAGAACATTTTTGAGAAAAAGAAGGAACAAACAGCTTTAAAAGGAAAATTTGTTTCCTTCGGGAGCTCCAAAATAAAGAAGAAGATAAGTGAAAAATTAACTTTGAACGAAAAGTTGGACTCGGAAGAAAGGAGTGCTTCCGAAGTACTGAAGCTTGCAGCAGTGAAAGCAAGATCTTCCAAAGGTCTAGTCTCCTAGACTTCCGAAGTTGTCAAAACTTCTGAAGCTTTGAAAGTCAGGCCCAATCTTCCAAAGGTGGTGTGGAAGATAAAGGAAGACCATATGACTAGAAGTTCTTCATCAACAATAGCAAATGATCCTCAAAGCTTGAATATAGGATCACTTACTGTTACATTGTCTTCAACTCATTTTAATAAGCCCAAGACCAATGAGGATTGGGTTTCCAAGTGTAACTAATCACCTCTTTTTATACAGGAACAACTAAATACCAAGAAGAACATTTGGATTATTGATAGTGGTTGTTCCAGGCACCTGACTGGCAATGGTTCTCTGCTTCAAAATTTTGAGAAAATTGATGGAGGACTAGTTTCTTTTGGAGGGGATTCTGGTGGTTACATTTCTTGAAGGGGCAGACTCACAAATGGTAAGCTCAGCATTGAAAATGTAAACTTTGTCAAAGAGCTTGGATACAATCTTCTGAGTGTATCCCAATTTTGTGATCAAAAACACCATATGCTCTTCACTGAGCATGATTGCATCGTTCTCAAGCCCGGGATGGTCATTCCTCAAGAGCATATCCTACTCAGAGCCCCCAGGAGAGGGAACATGCATAAGATGGATTTACATGAAACATCTCCCTCAGGAGAAGTTTCTTGCTTTTTGTCTAAATCAAATAGTGATGAGTCATTCCTTTGGCATAAAAGAATAGGCCATGTAAACTTTAAGAACATGAATAAATTGATTAAGAATGATTTGGTAACTGGAATGCCAAAGAAAGAGTTTACAAGTGATGACCACTATGTTGCATGCCTGAAAGGGAAGCAACTCAAACTGTCCCACAAACCAAAGGAAATGAACTCCATCACTACTCCCCTACACCTATTACATATGGATTCGTTTGAACCCACCAGTGTAATGAGTTTAGAAAGGACCTCTTACTGCTTAGTGATCACAGATGATTTCACAAGATTCACTTGGGTCTTTTTCCTTAGAACAAAGGATGAGACCCCTGAGATCTTGAAGAATCTCATTCTGAAAATTAAGAATCAATCTGATCACAAGGTAAAAACCATAAGATGTGATCAAGGAACAGAATTTAAGAACCAAATCCTTGATACATTTTGTGATGTAAAGGGTATTACAAGACAATATAGCGCTCCCAGGACTCCTCAGCAAAATGGTGTTGCTAAGAGGAGAAACAGGACACTTATTGAAGCTGCAACAACCATGTTGTCTGACTCTAAACTGCCCATCACCTTCTGGGCAGAGGCACTTAACACAGCCTGCTATGTGCAGAATAGAGTTTTAGTGGTTAAGACTCATGGTAAGACTCCTTATGAGCTGTGGCATAAAAGGAGACCATTTATTGGTTTCGTCAAGTCATTTGGATGTCCTTGCACCATCTTGAATACCAAAGATCAAGTAGCCAAATTTGATGAGAAGTCAGATGATGGACACTTTATTGGATACTCTTCTCAAGCTAAGGCTTATAGAGTATACAATCTTAGAACTAGAGTAGTTGAGAAGTCAGCCAATGTGACCTTCAATGAGCACACTCCAAGTGTGAAAGGTTTTGGTCCGGATTGGCTATTTGATCTTGACTTAGTTACCAATTGTTTTAACAAGTCTTATGGGAATGTTTCAGGATCTACAAATAATATATCAACAGGAGATCCTGACCCAAGATTTAAGCTGAGAAGACCAAGCAAGATTATGACTTCAGCTCCTTTGGTGACTAACGCTGCAAATGAAGATCCTATTAGCACAAACATGACAAATTAAGCTGATACGTCTGAGGTACCTTTAAATTCCAGCTCAGAGGTTCAAAACTCAGGAGAAGGAGCTTCAAATGCAGGAGGAAATGGAGGTGATGATAGTGATCAAGGATTTCTTGATGCTGATAACCACTCCATAGTGGACAGCATAAATGATGTCACACATTCATTAGATCAAGTCTCACTTGATAAATGTGCTGATGTGGTGGGTGACACTCCATTGCCAGATCTAAATTTCTCCAATCTGGATCTGTCTAACTAACTTGCTGTGATCCCTCATCTAAGGATCCACAAGTCATACCCCACCACAAATCATTGGAAATGTTGAGACTGGGGTGAGAACAAGAGGACAAACCCATGATCAAAATGTTTTTCTGCACTCTTTTTTCTTGTCTTAGATTGAGCTAAAGAAAGTTTATTAGGCTCTGAAGGATGGAAGCTAGGTTGAAGCTATGCAAGAAGAGCTACTTCAAATAAGAAGACAGAAGGTTTGGAACCTATGTCCTCTTCCTCAAGGGAATACTATCATAGGAACCAAATGGGTTTTTAGGAACAAGATGGATGATAGAGGAATTGTCATCAAGAACATGGCTAGACTGGTTGTCCAGGGGTACACATAAGAAGAAGGAATTGATTACACAGATGTCTTTGCTCCTGTAGCAAGTCTTGAAGCTGTAAGAATTTCCTGGCTTATGCTGCATCCAAGGATTTCAAGGTCTCCCAGCTTGATGTAAAGTGTGCCTTCCTTTATGGGGTGATAGATAAAGAAGTTTATGTCAAACAACCAGTGGCTTTGCAGACCCAGATCATCATGATTATGTCTGCAAGCTTGATAAAACTCTATATGGACTGCATCAAGCTCCAAGAAAGTGCTATGAGACACTATCAAAGTATCTTTGTCAACATGGATACAAAAGAGGTACTATTGATGGGACTCTCTTCATCAAAGAAACAGGGAATGACATAATGCTAGTTCAAATATATGTAGATGACATTATCTTTGGTTCAACTAATTCAAAGCTCTACAAAGACTTAGAGATGCTAATGAAGAAAAGATTTGAAATGAGTGCCATGGGGGAACTCAACTTCTTTCTAGGAATTCAAGTGAAGTAGGTTGAAAATGGCATCTTCATTAGTCAGTCAAAGTATTTACAAGACATACTTACAAGATTCAAGATGATTGATTGTAAGATTGCAAAGACACCCACAGCCAGAAACCATTCCCTTGATCCTGATCTTGAGGGGAGTGTGTTGATGAACATCTCTACAAGGCTATGATTAGGTCTCTTATGTACCTTATTGCTAGCTGGCCTGATATTATGTTTGCCACATGTATATGTGCAAGATAGCAAGCCAACCCCAAGATGTCACACCTAGTTACTGTCAAAAGAATTATCAGATACCTCAAAGGTGCCCCTAAACTTGGCCTTTGGTATCCAAAGAATTCAAACTTTAATCTGTATGCTTATACAGATAGTGACTATGGTGGCTGCAACATGACTGCAAAGTCTACATCTGGGGGATGTCAATTCCTTGGTGGAAGGATAGTCTCTTGGCAATGCAAGAAACAATCTTGTGTGTCTGCATCAACTTATGAAGCTGAATACATTGCTGCTGCAAGCTGCTGTGCTCAAGTGCTGTGGATTTAGAATCAGATGCTAGACTATGGGTTTAATTTCAAGGAGACTCCTATCCATATAGATAACAACAGTGCCATCTCTATTATAGAGAATCCTGTGCAGCACTCAATGACCAAGCACATCAATATCAGGTATCATCTGATTAGAGATCATTTTGAAAAAGGATTAATCAAACTAATCAAAGTTAACACAAATGAACAATATGCTGATCTGTTCACCAAAGCCTTTGATGAATAGAGATTTAAATATCTTATATCAGCTATTAGGATGATTAACCTTGAATAGATTTTCTTTAAACACTTAATCAACCTTATTTCTTAAAATTGTGTGTCCTAAGTTGTCTATTAGATCACCCTCATAAGCCCAGTTCTCTTTGGAAGTAAATTAAAATTTTGAATGATATTCCTTAGATTTGTGAAAATTTATTATTTTGTCTCGGAAGAACTCAAATTGCCTTCGGAAGAAATTGTTGTCTTTAAATCATTTAACTACTTATTAAAGAAATTCTTGGAATATCTTTCGAAGCTTAAATATGCTTATAAGTACTTAAATGCATTCAAAGAACAAATGTCTTCCGAATGCAATTAAGTCTTGGAAGATTTATTATCTAAGGATAATAATTTTCTCTGACTTAGTTCTTCCGAAGCAAAATATATGTCGGAAGAAATTTCTTTAAGTATATTTCTTCTGAAGCCAAATTTTCATAACTCTTTGAAATATCTTCCAAAGCAAAATTGCCTTCAGAAGCTTTGCTGAAAAGCTTTCGAAGCAAAATTACCTTCGAAAGATTTGCAACTTCCAAGAAAACTAACTTTTTGGGTGCTTTTTCAGAAGTGGGACCCAATTACGGTTTTCAAAGTTTATCTTTTTGTCTTAACTTTTACTCAAATCCACAGCATATATCTTCTCAACCGTTCCACTTCATCTCTCTACTCTCACAAATCTTTAACCTAAATTCTCCCAAAATTCACCTTCTTCTTCCTTTCTTCAATGATAAGCTTCACCTAAATGGCCAACATTGATCGTAGAAACGACCCAAACTTCTCCATGCACCTACACAGGCAACACAATCAAGTTGCCTTGTTGCACTCTAAGAAGGATCCAAGTTTCTCCGACGTGTGTAGGTACCTTTCTTCGTCTCACTACCTCACCTCCCTTACAATCGATCCTCTTTTCTATGAGGATCAGTTGCTTGTACTCTAGCGGACCTGTCAAGAGGTACCATGGATGAGAGAAGGCACTGTCTGCTACAGTGCAGGGGAGGATAGTTTTCATCACTCCGGCCATCATAAACACCCATTTGCACCTGGATGATGAAGCAGGTGAACTGTCCTTCCCAAAAGATGTTGTCAACATTCCTTCCAGCAGATGGGCTGTAAAGGCGACTTCTCAGTCAAAACCATCAGAAAGGGGAAGGTCTCATCCCAGTGGAAATATATCCTCCATGTCATCATACATAGTTTATCTAACAAACATGGAGGATGGGATCAAGTTCCAGAAGACCTCTCCTTCACAGTTCATGGGATGGTACAGGGAGTCAAGTTCAGGTACTCTTAATTTGTTTACACAAATTTGCTTGCTAACTTGGACTCCTTAAAGTATTACATGTTCCCCAGGTATGTTCAACACATTCTCAACTATGAATTAGGCTCACAGTTGAGAGGGACAGGTAATATTCTTAAATTGGGACAAATGAGGCCCGACATTTTCAAAATCTTGAAGAAGCCAATTGTTGGCTTCTCAGGGTAGAAACAGCCCTTGTCCCACAAATGTTTGAGCTCATTGCTCAGGGTGACAACCTAGCAGCACCAGCTAGTGTTGATCCCACACCCTCCACCTCTCAACCACCTCAAACACAGCCTACCATCACCATCACCTACACTAGAAAGCGTAGCATGTGCAGGCACATATATCACAACCCATACAAGAGGAAGTGGAATCTCGAGTTCCCACTTCCCCTGAGGAGCAGACCACTCCCAACCTTGAAATGATTAGTGCTGAGGTTCCTCATGCTCAGCCTGATGAGCTCACAACCTCACAAACAGCCTTAAGCCATCACTCTGAGTCTCAACACTCAAGTGATCAACCTTCTGGGGACAACTACCATCCCCAACCTCTAGACCTTAACCGACCCATCTCCAGCCTTGACTTTTACTTTGATGAAGATTTGGGCTTCAATGAGTACCATGAATCTCTCTTCTCTTCCCACACTCTAGGAGAGATGAGTACTCCTACTTCTCCCACTTCTAGCCCACATCAACAACCCCTACTAAGGTGGATCTTCCTGAACTTGTTCAGGAGACCCATATGGAAGAGGCTCTCACTTTTGCAAGTTATTACATAACTAGGACCTCAACCATGGCAACCCAGCCTATTGACACTTCTCTGGAAGTTGTTATGCGGTAAGGGAAATCCAGCAACCAAGAACCACATGCTGGTGGTGAGGAAGAAGAATTAGGTCCAATTCTCTCATCCCCCAATGATTCTTCATCTAAAGATGAGGGGGGTCTGAAACAAAGAGTGCACCTACTAACAAATACGTGCGCTTACTTGGTTTCAAAGATAAGTCACTTGGAATCTCAAGTGACTTTCTTGCTGAAAAGGGTCAATGACCAGCAACTTGAGATCACTGATCTCAAGGGCCAGTTAGCTGAGAGACCAATGAGGACAACTCAATCAGGCCCATAAGAACCTATGATTGTTATGGATCAATCTCCTAGCTCACCTATGCAAGAGGGTGATGCTACCAAAAGGGGGAGGAAATCCTGACAGTCACAGAACCTGGGAGTTCTTCCCAGAGTATAGACATAGAGGAATCACCATCTCTCTTTCAGTTGTCCACACTCAGCAACCTCCTCAAGTTAGAGATCTAGACTTGCTTTTTCAATGTCTGTTTGATGAGGGAATCCCAAGAGCAATGTCTGCCCCTTCTGAGAATCCAATCATGGGTTGGGGATGTGACAGCAATTGGAAAGCTCTTGTAATCTCTAGAGCTCAGGGTCAACTAGAAATTTTCAACATTTCACACCTGAGTTTCTATGAGAGTACAAATCTGGTGGATCTGCCACTTGTCAACCCTAGCAACAACAGACAAGCTGCCAAATTGGCTGACCGGATACAAGACAGGGTGCTAGAAGAATTCAAATGGAGATCAAGATTATATAGACAGAGGCTAGCAGGTGAGGCCTTTGGTCAACTGGAAGTTGAGGTGGACCCTAAGATTAACTTTGAAGGAAAATCCTTGACTGAAGGCCCAGAGGTTGAGCCTGTGAACCTTGAGACAGGATCTCCTTCTGCACCCTTTACCCTCAGTGAGGCACCAGCTGGTGATGTTGCTTCACAACCCCTCTCTGGCCAGATTTTGATAGCTGAATAAAGCAATGAAGGCCCAAGCTCTCTCCTCCCTGAGTCATCAAGGCATGTGGTTGACAAAGGAAAAAAGAAGTTAACTCCTGAGAAGATGGAGGAGGAGAAGATAGAGAGGAAGAGGAAGCTGAGGGGGGAGAGTTCAAATGGTTCCCCAGGGTTCATGGAAGTTGCAATCCGGGCTTCCCCCAGGCCAAACACTCAAGAAGATGAGTTGAGGGCAACCAGGTTAAACTACCTGGGAACCAGAAACTATATTGTTGATGAACTCATCTCTTTCCCGTTAGAGGAGTTGAATGAACTGGCTGACACTGAGCTGTCAAAAGAGAGGAGGGAGGCAGAGGATGCAGAACTGCTCCTCAAAGTCAAAGAACAAAGGAGGCTGAAAAGACTCTACAAAGATGCTCCTGTCCTCTCCCCAGTTCAAGAAAGCCTTGAGCCCGAGACTGTGGCCACTGAACAACCTCAGGTAGTTAATGAAGAAGAAATGTAAGGCCCCGTTCCCGGAACGCTTATAGTTGGTCAATCATTGCACACAAAATAAAACATACATTAACTTTACCAAAATATTACAGCGGAATTCTTTTAAACAAACCATTTCATTATAATTGCTTTTGCAAAATAATACAATCATTGTTATCCATTACAAAAATCTCATTGTTTGCATTACATTACAAAAAAGTCATTTGTCATGAAATGGATGCCATCCCAAAAACACCAAGTAGCTGCCCCGTGCCATCCTCAGCAACGTTACCTGCCAACTGGAAATTACATAAAAGTCAGTGTTGCTGAGTGAGTTCTAGATTTATAAATAAAATACTTTTCTTTCGTTAAAAACAGTACTTTACTTTCGTAAGCAATCATACATCATACGTACAAATAGATAATCTCATTATTATCTTTCATCATCGTCAACTTACATTCGTTCATTCTCTTTCTTATCGTACATTTCATTCGTCCATTATTACTTTCACTTCTCTATGCTCTAGGCTAATGCCTTGAGCTATACCCCAAACATCATGCACAAGGCGGGTAGCTGAAGACTATAAATAGACTTCAAACATCATGCACTAGGCGGGCCCAGCACCGAGGTATCATCATTTGGACCAATGCCATATGCTATACCCCAAACATCATGCACAAGGCGGGTACTGGGCCGAAGACTATAAATAGACTTCAAACATCATGCACTAGGCGGGCCCAGCACCGGGGTAAGCTACAATGGTCCCATACGTATGGTCAGTCACAAAGACTAGACCCCAGCGTGCATCCTTCTGGGGTAGCTAACCCGCACACCGTTGAGCTAACACCCTTCATTGGGTGTGAACCTCCTTACAGTGCTTGCATGACTTTTCTTACTTCCGTTCGTTCATTAATGCATGCATTCATTCTTTCTTACTTCTCTTTAGTTATCTTCCACTTTCGTTAAGTACTACTTTACATAAGCATATTCATACGTCACACCACGTAAGGTCACGACATAAACATAACATGGAACAACATCATCACAACAGCATACAAAGCATGCAAATAGTAAACAAGCACAGTCCCCCATAAAACCTCCTTTCTTAACACTTAAGCTCTACATCCCAAAATCTCAGAAAATTGTGTCTCCTTAAAGAAATGCGGATGAGCAAAAAAATGTGGATGAACAGACAAATGCTGATGAATAAACAAATGCGGATGAGTAACCAAATGCAAACGAATAGGCAAATGCGCATGGGCAAAACAAATGCGGATGAACATACAACAAATGCGGATGAACACCTCAGAAAATATTCCAAGTGTCCCAAAGAAATGCGCATGAACCAATGCGGATGACTGAAGCGAATGCGCATGGGCAAAACAAATGCGGATGAACATACAACAAATACGGATGAAGACTTAACTAATGCGGATGAACAACACTTACGAAAATATTCAAACTTAATGCGGATGATCAACTAACCTGAAACCGCATCTTACTCTATAATCAGTTCCCGATCCTCATTCTTGTACATTCATCGCACCGATCTAGCATGCTAATCTCTTAGAACAAGCATACAACCACATAAACCGAGTAAAATATGCAGGCCCGAACACACCCACTAAAAGAACAGAGCCAAACTTATGGTACAAAATACTGGACATATTAAAAAGTTAGTTACATGCATTTCCAGCCCCAAAAGAAGTTTAAAACATAGAAACCGGGGATCTAGAACTCACCTTATGCAATCTTTCGGGCAAAACTTCCTTCAAACCCGAATGCAATGAGTTCACACACCTAAAACCCAACAAAACACAACCCAAACCCAAACAAACACACATAAGCATGCAACCAACCCATAGGCCGGCCAAGAACAACTTAAATGATGAATTCTTAACTTGAATTCAGTTTTCCTCTTCTTCTTCTTCAAAAACCCGAGAGCTCAGCTCTTTCTCTCTCTAGAAAATCCAGATGAAAAGAAGTGAGCAAGGAAGTGTGGGCGGCCATGTTGCTTTATGCACCCACTTTTATTCTTTTTGTCCTTTTGAAACATTTAGTCCCTCAACTTAGGTTAAATTGTGTTTTCTTTCATTTATACACATTTATTCTTCTTTTTTGTCTTTTAAAATTTTCCAGGTGTTACAAGTCCACCCCCCCCCGTATATAGGTTTCGTCCCTGAAACCTGTTATTCCTCGAACAGATGTGGGTAATACTGCCTCATCTCTTCTTCAGTTCCCACGTAGACTCGAATCCCTTCCTGTGCTTCCACTATACACGCACCAGGGGAACCACTTTATTCCTTAACCTCTTCTCCTAGCGATCAATGATTGCCACTTGTTGCTCCATATAATTGAGCCTTTTATCAACTTCAATGTCTTCTAGTGGTACAACCATATCTTTGTCAGCTAATCACTTCCGCAGACGAGATACATGGAATGTAGGGTGAATCCCACTTAACTCATCGGGTAACTCCAATCTGTAGGCCACCTCTCCTACTCGAGCAATGATTCGGAAATGCCCTATGTATCTCGGACTCAACTTGCCCCGCTTCCTGAACCAAATGATACCCTTCCAAAGTGAGACTTTCAACATAACTCTATCGCCTACCTGGAATTCAATTGGTCTACGTCTCTTATCGGCATACGACTTCTGCCTATCTTTGGCTGCCTTCATAAAGGCTTTGATCTTTTCGAGCTTCTCAGTCGTAGCCTCAATCACCTCAATACTTACCAACTCTCTCTGACCAATATCACTCCAACAAACGGGTGTTCTATATCTCCTACCGTATAGCATCTCATAAGGGGGCATACCAATGCTGGCATGATAACTGTTATTGTATGAGAACTCCGCTAACGGTAAGTGGTCATCCCAACTACCTCCAAAATCAATGACGCATAGCCGAAGCATATCCTCAAGCGTCTGAATGGTTCTCTCCGATTGACCATCCGTCTGTGGATGATAAGCCGTGATGATGTGTAACCTCGTCCCCATTGCATCATGAAATCTCTTCCAGAACTTAGATGTAAACCGAGTGTCACGATCAGAAACAATAAACACCGGCACACCATGACGAGTTACAATCTTCCTGATGAATAGATCCGCTAACTTCTCAGATGAATACGTCTCTCGGATCGGTAGGAAGTGAGCACTCTTCGTCAGACGGTCGACTATCACCCATATGGCATCGTACCCCTTCACGGTACGCGGTAGCTTCGTGATAAAGTCCATGGTGATATGCTCCCACTTCCACTCAGGTATATCCAAAGGTTGGATCTTACCGTATGGCTTCTGATGCTCCGCCTTCACTTGCAAGCAAGGCACTTACTCACGTACTCCACTACGTCACGCTTCATACCCGACGACCAATAATCTTTCTTCATATCCTGATACATTATCGTGGCACCGGGATGAATGTAGTATCGAGTCTTATGAGCTTCGTCCATGATCTTCCCACGTAGATCCCCATAACGAGGAATCCACATTCGTCCGAATCGGGTTCTAACACCGAGAGTGTTTTCACCCAATTCCACGACTAGACCTCTCATCCTTTCAGAGTTAAGATGATCTTCCTTCAATGCCTCATCTTGAAACTCCTTGACCTTCATCACATCGGAGGTCAAAATCAATTGGTAAGCCTTCACCCGGATTGGTTTAGGCCTCTCCTTTCGGCTAAGGGCATCCGCCACTACGTTGGCTTTGCTCGGATGGTAATGGATTTCACAATCATAATCCTTTATCAGTTCCAACCATCTCCTTTGCCTCATGTTCAAATCCTTCTGGTCGAAGAAGTACATCAAGCTCTTGTGGTTAGTGAAGATGGTGCACCTCGTCCCGTACAGGTAGTGCCTCCTAATTTTTAATGCAAAGACCACAGCTGCTAGCTCCAAATCATGAGTAGGGTAATTAACCTCATGAACCATCAATTGTCGGGATGCGTAAGCTATAACCTTTCCTCGCTGCTTCAGTACGCAACCCAATCCTGAGTAAGAAGCATCTGAATAACCACCAAATCCTCTCTCCCTTCAGGTAATGATAAGACAGGAGCTTGAGTCAACCTCGTCTTCAACTCTTCGAAAGCCTTCTCTTGCTCTTGACCCCAAACAAACTTCACATCCTTACGGGTCAACTTGGCCAGTGGAGAAGCTATCTTAGAGAAGTCTTGGATGAATCTCCTATAATAGCCTACCAACCCCAACAAACTAAGGATCTCGGATGGCGTCCTTGGAGACTTCCATTGCATCACAGCTTCCACTTTTGCCGGGTCTACCATAATCCCCTCGGGATTCGCCATGTGACCCAAAAACTGAACCTCGCGCAACCAGAATGCGCACTTGGAGAACTTAGCATACAACTTCTCCCTTCTCAACGTCTCTAATACCTCTCGAATGTGACCGGCATGTTCCACCTCGCTCTTCGAATAAATCAAGATATCATCGATGAACACAATCACTGATTTATCCAACATCGGCCGACACACTCGATTCATCAGATCCATAAAAGCAGCTGGCGTGTTGGTTAAACCAAAATACACAACGAGGAACTCGTAGTGTCCATAATGCATACGAAAAGCCGTTTTAGGAATATCCTGCTCCTTCACCTTCAACTGACGGTAACCAGACCGAAGATCTATTGTCGAAAACCAACTGGCACCTTGGAGCTGATCAAACAGGTCATCAATCCTCGGCAATGGATACCGATTCTTCACCGTCAACTTGTTCAGCTCGCGGTAGTCAATACACATCCTCATACTACCGTCCTTTTTCTTTACAAACAAAACTGGGGCACCCCATGGAGAGATACTCGGTCTAATGAGCCCCTTATCAAGCAACTCTTGCAATTGCTCCATCAATTCCTTCAGCTCAGAGGGGGCTAACCGATACCGCGCCTTAGCAACAGGTTGGGCACCGAGTATCCGGTCGATCTGAAACTCAATCTCATGGTCCGGCGGTACACCTGGTAAATCTTCTAGGAACACATCTGGGAAGTCACACACAACCGGTACATCAGACAATTGTGGTGTTGGCGTATCAACATCTTTTACGTAGGCCAAGTTGGCACTACATCCACGCCTCATACACTTTCCCGCCACCGCCATTGAAATCACCTTTGGAATCGTAGTAACTCGATCACCGTAAATCGTCACCGAACTCCCGTCAGGCGCTGTCAATCCAATCATCTTCTTATGACATACGATATTCGCCTCGTAGGCCGCTAACCATTCCATTCCTAGGACTACATCGAAACCACCTAAGGTCATCACGAATGGTCTAACAGGAAATTCATGACCTTCTACTTCTATGACATAGCCTTCCATCATCTCAGAAATCCTGGTAGACTTACCTATGGCAGTTTCTACATCGAAGGGCTCGTCAATACTCCTACTCCTTAGTGGCAACTTAGCACAAAAGGCATAAAAAATGAAGCTCTTACTAGCACCGGAATCAAATAACACGGAGGCAAGAGTTTGGTTTACTAGGAACGTACCTGACACAACATCGGGGTCTGTCCTAGCCTCCTCCTGGGTCATCGTGAATGCTCTGGCGCTAGCTTTCTGCCCTTCGGTTCCGGTCGTCTTCTTCACTCCGGAACTCTCAGCCCTTGGTTTCTTGCATTCCCTGCTCATATGACCCTCTCCACCATAGTTAAAACATCTGGCCATACGACAATCCTTTGCTATATGCCCTGTCCTCTCACACAGGAAGCATACATTCAATCCCCGCCTACATTCTCCGAAATGCTCCTTTCCACATTTGCCACACCTCTTCGACCCAGCACCAGATGTGACCACCCGACGGTCATCCACCCGTGCACGCTTGTTGTTTGTCGGGGCAACACCCCTACCAAACCTCTTCCCGTTCCAGTTCCGGTCACAACCACCTTTCTTACTCACCTCAGCCACCACCACTTCTCGTTCATCATACAGCCTCCCAGCCAGATCAACCACTGACCTATACGTGCTCGGTCGGGCGGCAATCATGTGCCTGCGGATGTCCGCCGGCAAGCCCTGAATGTATCTCTTAATATTTCGTGACAAGGGTGTCACCTGATCCGGCACTAGCCGTTCCATCTCATTGAATTTGGTTGTATATTGTTGATGTGTCATGGTTCCCGCCTCCAGCTGTAGGAACTCCCTCTCAACCTTGTCGAGCTCCCTGTGAGGACAGAACTCCTCGATCACCAGTCTCTTCAACTCACTCCACCTCATCCTGCCAATCCCCGACTACCCTCGGCCTGGACAATAGTGTCCCACCAACATAGGGCCGAATCCACAAATGAGTGGGTGGCAAACTTCACCTTCTGATCTTCCTGGCACTTGCTGATATCTAAAACAGCTTCCATCTCTCTCACCCACCGATGAGCAGCAGCAGTAGTGCCATTCCCGTCAAAAGTCGGGGGCTTGCATCTTTGAAATGCCCCATAGTTACAGCCTCGTGCTATCTCCTGCACAGGCTCTTCTCCTTCTTCTTCACTGGAGACAACCGTCTCAGTCTCTGGTTGCTCCCTTTCCTCCGCGGGTCTCCTCCTTTCCTTCCTCTCTCCTTCTCATACAGCCTTAATCACTTAGGTCACCACAGACGGTAGAATCGTCTGCATGACCTGGTGAACCTCTTCCACCACCGCCTCCTTCACTAAGGCCCTTAAATTGGCACTCTCATCACCACCCTCTGAATGAGGGGTCTCGGGCTCTTCGTGAGCCACCTCTTCAGCCCTAGGCATCCCTCTCATGACCCATGGTCCAACACCACGTCCACCACGACCTCCACCTCGAGAAGCCTTCGAGGATCTACCACTGGCCATCCTCTAACACGCTATAAGATTCAAACACTAACACGGTCATTCAAGGTAACAACTCAGTTTATGTCAAGTATAGTAAGTCCCTAATTACAGTGTCCAGTTGTGATTAGCCACTTACTTTACTCTTCATACCCCAAGCATTTCCTATCCTGACTTCATCAATATCTAAATCTACTAAGAAGAACATAAATCACATAACATGCGCACGTAATACCGGTTAACATTAAGAAAATACCTGATGGCACACAGCTACTCGGACTGGCATCCCTTCCCTTTGTCCCATTCTCAGTTTAAGTTTAGGTTTCTTTTGAAAAAATTTACCCGTTTCACTTAAACTTTGGCTCTGATACCAACTTGTAAGGCCCCGTTCCCGGAACGCTTACAGCTGGTCAATCATTGCACACAAAGCATAAAACATACATTAACTTTACCAAAATATTGCAGCGGAATTCTTTTAAACAAACCATTTCATTATAATTGCTTTTGTAAAATAATACAATCATTGTTATCCATTACAAAAATCTCATTGTTTGCATTACATTACAAAAATGTCATTTGTCATGAAATGGATGCCATCCCAAAAACGCCAAGTAACTGCCCCGTGCCATCCTCAACAACGTTACCTGCCAGCTGGAAATTACATAAAAGTCAGCGTTGCTTAGTGAGTTCTAGTTTTATAAATAAAATACTTTTCTTTTGTTAAAAACCGTACTTTACTTTCGTAAGAGATCATACATCATACGTACAAATAGATAATCTCATTATTATCTTTATCATCGTCAACTTACATTCATTCATTCTCTTTCTTATCATACATTTCATTCGTCCTTTATTACTTTCACTTCTCTATGCTCCAGGCTAATGCCTCGAGCTATACCCCAAACATCATGCACAAGGCGGGTACTGGGCCGAAGACTATAAATAGACTTCAAACATCATGCACTAGGCGGGCCCAGCACCAAGGTATCATCATTTGGACCAATGCCATGTGCTATACCCCAAACATCATGCACAAGGCGGGTACTGGGCTGAAGACTATAAATAGACTTCAAACATCATGCACTAGGCGGGCCCAGCACCGGGGTAAGCGACAATGGTCCCATACGTATGGTCAGTCACAAAGACTAGACCCCAGTGTGCATCCTTTTGGGGTAGCTAACCCGCACACCGTTGAGCTAACACCCTTCATTGGGTGTGAACCTCCTTAAAGTGCTTGCAAGACTTTTCTTACTTCCGTTCGTTCATTAATGCATGCATTCATTCTTTCTTACATCTCTTTAGTTATCTTCCACTTTCGTTAAGTACTACTTTACATAAGCATATTCATACGTCACACCACGTAAGGTAACAACATAAACATAACATGGAACAACATCATCACAACAGCATACAAAGCATGCAAATCGTAAACAAGCACAGTCCCCCAAAAAACCTCCTTTCTTAACACTTAAGCTCTACATCCCAAATTCTCAGAAAATTCTGTCTCCTTAAAGAAATGCGGATGAGCAAACAAATGTGGATGAACAGACAATTGCGGATGAATAAACAAATGCGGATGAGTAACCAAATGTGGATGAATAGGCAAATGCGCATGGGCAAAACAAATGTGGATGAACATACAAAAAATGCGGATGAACACCTCAGAAAATATTCTAAGTGTCCCAAAGAAATGCTCATGAACCAAATGCGGACGACTGAAGCAAATGCGCATGGGCAAAACAAATGTGGATGAACATACAACAAATGCGGATGAACACCTCAGAAAATATTCTAAGTGTCCCAAAGAAATGCGCATGAACCAAATGTGGATGACTGAAGCAAATGCGCATGGCCAAAACAAATGCGGATGAACATACAACAAATGCGGATGAACACCTCAGAAAATATTCTAAGTGTCCCAAAGAAATGCGCATGAACCAAATGCGGATAACTGAAGCAAATGCGCATGGGCAAAACAAATGCGGATGAACACACAACAAATGCGGATGAAGACTTAACTAATGCGGATGAACAACACTTATGCAAATATTCAAACTTAATGCGGATGATCAACTAACCTGAAACCGCATCTTACTCTATAATCAGTTCCCAATCCTCATTCTTGTACATTCATCGCACCGATCTAGCATGCTAATCTCTTAGAACAAGCATACAACCACATAAACCGAGTAAAACATGCAGGCCCTAACACACCCACTAAAAGAACAGGGCCAAACTTACGGTACAAAATACTGGACATATTAAAAAGTTAGTTACATGCATTTCCAGCCCCAAAACAGGTTTAAAACATAGAAACCGGGGATCTAGAACTCACCTTATGCAATCTTTCGGGCAAGACTTCCTTCAAACCCGAATGCAATGAGTTCACACACCTAAAACCCAACAAAACACAACCCAAACACAAAAAAAACACACATAAGCATGCAACCGAGGCATAGGCCGGCCAAGAACAACTTAAAAGATGAATTCTTACCTTGAATTCGGTTTTCCTCTTCTTCTTCTTCAAAAACCCGAGAGCTCAGCTCTTTCTCTCTCTAGAAAATCCGGATGAAAAGAAGTGTGCAAGGAAGTGTGGGAGGCCATGTTGCTTTATGCACCCACTTTTATTCTTTTTGTCCTTTTGACATATTTAGCCCCTCAACTTAGGTTAAATTGTGTTTTCTTTCTTTTATACACATTTATTCTTTTTTCTCGTCTTTTAAAATTTTCCGGGTGTTACAAGAAAGACTAAAGATGATCAACTACCTGAGTGCCACAGGTCTATATCAGGTACCTGCACTTCTTCCCTTATCACATGAGTACATAGAGTTTGAATACGACAAGCAGCTGGAAGAACAAGCCAAAAAAGAAAGGCAAGCTGCAAAGAAGAGATTAGGGGAAGAAGCTGTAAAGTCAAGAGCCATCGTCCACAAAAGCCAAAAGAAGTCTGTTGACAGACAAAGGATGATGAGCTTCTTGAAGCTGTACGGGTTCTCCGGAAGGAGGCTTGGTCCTATGTCTCTATCCACAATGGATGAGCATATTAGGGTGATCAAGTAGAAGATAAAGAAGGGAGAGCTGGTGGACTTGCATTCTCCACCTAGTCTAGCTCAACCTGAAGTTGAGGTGAAGGTTGAACCTACTGAGACAACATAACCTGAACCTGGAGCTGTATCTGAGCCAACTTCATCTTCTAATCCATAGCAGGGTCCTCCCTCTCTCTTTCAGAACCTGTGAGAGAGGAGAACCCAACTGTGAGAGACACAACAGAACCAACTGGTACTCAAGTCCAGTCCTCTCACTTAAAGAAATTAGGGAGGAGAAAAAGGATGGCCAAAGTGATCTACTTCAAAGAAAAAGAGAAGAAAGGCATCCACCTCCCAACCTCAGGATGAGTTAGAGCATCTAGAGGAAGTGCATGAAGAGGTCTATCAACAAACTCCAATCAAAGTAGAGCCTCTTGCTGTTGGAAGACAAAAACTGTCCTGGACTTATGCTGAAGATCCAGACATATGCTATGTCATAAGAGATCAGGGAGAACAGTATGTCTACTTCACAAATGACATGCTTGAACTTCCTCTGCATGATCTCTATGACATTAGAAGGTTTTATGTAAGCCTGAAGGATCCAGATCTAATGATAAAGAAAGGTCTACTAAAGATCTTGATGTGGACTGTCAAAATCTGAAGAACTTCTCTGTTTTGGTAGCATCAGCCTAGGGGGAGTTTGTAAGGAACATCTGAAGATTAAAGGCTGATGCAACCAAAAGATACCAGAACAATCAAGTCTTCCTGCATGCACTAAGGAACAAAGATGAACTAGCTTCGAAAGTTTTACACTCACAAATAAGTCTAAGTGTAAAATCTTCCGAAGCCAATAGTTCAGAAGAAGTTACTTCGGAAGTCTAAATGTGAAATCTTCCGAAGCCAAAGACTCATTTCTTTCGAAGCCAAAGATGAAGTCTTTCGAAGCTTCAAAAAACAAAGTCTTCCGAAGCCACTTTGCTATGAAGACAGATTTCTTCCGAAGACAGAGAAAAGATGCTTTCTCTGAGCTACTTTTTGATAAAGCTGATGTGCTTTCCGCTGCTGCTCTGAAGACTCACCTACTAACATTAGTTGGTGAAACTTCCATACTTTTTCAAACAGTAGAAAATTTCTTTGACTGTAACTTCCCACTTTTGTTCCTGTAGACTTGTTTGTATTAGATTAAGTCAGTAAGCTATGACAATGTCATAGTCACTAGTCAAAAGGCAATCTGCCCTTTGACTGTAGATTGATCTTAGTGTCCAGATTAGTCAGAATTCCAACTGTCTTTTGGTATATTGACGGTTGCAGGTTGTAGTATAAATAGTCTCCGGTTCTTGTAATTAGACATACTTGCAAACACTTGTAATAGAACTAGATAATCAATATACAACTTCCTTGAAAACTTAATCTTGTGTTCTTGTGACTTTGTTCTTGTTCTTATAGTTTTGTCTCTTTAACATTACTTGTGTTGCTTTGTATCATCAGTGAAGTTACCAGTTCCCTATTTGAGTGGTTAAGTGATCTAAGATCACTCCTCTTGTGAATCTAATTGCAAACTTAAGTACCCTTACCGGTCCTGCAGTTATGGTTTTCTAAAATTAATGATATGTTAAAAAGAAACTTGATTAACTTTCTTTTTAACATTAAGTTATGTTTTTAGAAATCGTATGTTAAAAGATTACAATAGATCTACCTACATTACTAGTGGCTTTGATTGATCAATACTGTAAGTTACTCATGCTGGCGTCCTTGTCACTACGGAGCTGGCAGACGAGAAATCCGCATTGGCTCACGTTTATAAACATTAACATAACTATTTAAACTTATATCTTTACTCATACCATGATATTCATCATAGTTATATAAGTGTAATCTAATTCAGGGGCGGAACTACCCTTTGGGGAATGGGTCAAGTGACCCCATTGATTTTGGGACTAGGAGTGGACTGTATAATACCAAAATTTCACGTGAACCCATAAGTATTCTTAAGTTTGAAACAAGTTCTAATATATCAACTTGGTTCACTGGATACTACTTCTTTGTGCGTGCCCCTTGCCTGAATCAGGTCCCAGGTTCGATTTTTGGGACTGTTTCCTTTAAAGTTCTTTTTATAATGTGCAATTACCATTTTACCCTTAATCATTTTTTCCTAAGCTAAACTAAAATCCTTCCCTAGCCCACACATCGTTGGTGCAGTCTAGTTTTTCTCAATCTTTAATGATTTCTTCTCAAACACAAAAGATTTCTAATTCAAAAACATCCGCTTCACTGCTACTTAGTTTTCTATTTTTTATTTTGAAGGTTGGTTTTTAATTTAAATACTAGTTTTTAATTTTAAATGTTGGTTTTTGATTTTAAAGGTTTTAGATAAATCTATGAATGGCTCTTGTATTTGTTAAATTCAAAATAAACTTTTTGTAAAGATGTCGATCTAATATGTACTGAAACAATTTTAAAAGATGAAGATGCATAAAGAATAACAATAAAATATAAGTTTTCTTTAATTTCTTTTGTATTGTATTTTAAAAACTGTAAGCATTTCAATGCAATTGAATTATGTGTATTCCAACCCAATCTGAAAATTTTATGTTGTTTTGTTACAAATCTAATCACCAAAAAATAGTAACCCTCTAGAAAATAGTCCCTGGTTCCGCCATTAATCTAATTGCGATAATAGCGTTTATTCCTTATTTTAAAACCCAAAAGTTTCAATTTTACTTTTATATTCATTTTAATTATTGTCTTCAAACTCTAATGTAATTTGGTTACATCAATGCAACTTATCATTTTCACAAAACAAAATCAAATCTGGTAGTCAATCATAAACGTTGTTTAGTAGGCTCGGTGTTTCCATGAATTGATACTCAGTTCTTACAATCACTATATTACCACAAAACAAGTACACTTGTCTTTTGTGTGTGTAGTTTAGTATTAGTAATAACTAATTAAACCTGAATCTATACGAGTCTTTATAAAAAATATATATGCCTTTCACTCGCATCACTAGTCTTATTCTAAATGTGGCTAGGATATGGTTATAGTCATTGGTGAAAAATACGATCTTATAATGAAAAATTCAAAACAAATTTAATTATTTAGTTTGAATTTTGTTAAGTTTTTTGAAAACATGTTTGAAAAATGTCAAAACTATTTTGTTCTTGTTTTCTAAATAGTTCAATATAAAAATTTCCTAATTAATTATTTACACATGCTTGAACAAGATCAATTTTTCTAAAAAACTAAAAAAATAAACTTTAAAAACATAAAAAGATTTCGGAAAGGTAGTTTTTGCAAGTTGATTTATGCGAAAGCTTAGACGTAAAGAATATCTTTGCAAAATTTTTAAAATTATTTGATTTTTATGAAACTTGGTGAGTTGGTTGTATGCAAGAAATTCAAAAGCGAAATTATTAGGTATATACATAGTTTATGCGAAAATAGTTCATTCACATGAACTTTTCACATACTCAAATTCTCCCACATTCAACTGATTTATGACTTGATTTTTACTTAGATATTGCTTGTGTTGTGCTGGATTATTATCAAAGGTGGGTTACTAATGCTACTTAGTGCATTAGATTTTGGCATTTTTAGTTAATATTTAGGTTTATATTTTGGTCATTTTAGGTTATAGGGTATTAGTTAGTTTATATGGTTAAATGATGATAGATATGTTCAACTATATTAGTCGAACAGTGCTGAATAGTTTATTAGCTTAGATAATTAGTTTTCTGGACTTAATTAGATTAAAAGGAAACTTTTCGCATAAAAAACGAGTCATGCGAAAACTTTGACCGATCAGGAACATATGCGAAAAGTTTTGGTATTACTTTAGAAAAAGCGAAAACTTAGATATTTTGCTTAAAAAAAAAACGTAGACTATAGGCTTAAAAAGCAAAAATGTAGGCCAATAGGCTTAAAAAGTTAAAACTTAAAATAAAACAACAAATTAGCGAAACTTTTAAGGTGATTAGTTAAGTTAAATTGAAACGCAAAAACTTAATAAAATCAGAAAAACCAAAACGTATAAAATAGTTTTAATTTGCGAAAACTATTGAGTTTTGTGAAACTATAAGTTTGCGAGAACTTATATTTGTGAAACTTAAAATTTGTTTTCCTGATTATTGATAAATTTTCTAATTTTTGTTTCTAATTTGTTTATACGGATGTCAAAAGAAATTTAGATCTCAGACTGAGGGTGAGGGCCTGAAGCAGTCTCGGATTCATCATGCCATAACTATTAGAGTTTCAACTTATGAAGAACTTATCCGAGAGTTCTAGAGATGAGCAGCATACACCATGTATCCTACAAAGGTCAAAGGGAAGGATATGACTATTATTACTACGATTCATAATCGGGTTCTTCAACTGGGAGATACTGTAGTTAGGTCGAGAAAACTAGATGACAACATAATTTTTAACTATTTTCTCAGGATGGGGTAAAAACACAAATACCAATCGCTAGAGAAGAAGTTCCTTCCGCCATACTGGAAGCTATTATTTCATGTGGTTGTCATTGCCTAAGCAGTCTAAAAGTTTGCATGGATAGTATAAGCACTATATTTGCCTTTCTGATGGTTGCCTTTATAGAAGATCATCCAATGAGTATCTCCATAGTCATATTCAATGAAATATAGAAGAATGTGATATCAAGTGACAACAACAAACTTTTGATGTATCCGAGATTCATCCAAATGATGATGAATGCCTTATTCTTCGACTTTAAAGTTCAAGACACACTCGCCTTAGACATTATGATCCTCAAATAAGATGCATTTTTTTAAATGCTTTTGTCAAAGGGGAGTGCTCATAATGGAGCTACATATGCTAAGTTTGCCAGGTTCGAATTAGTAGAAGGTACTTAATAGAAGGTGATCAGCAACAACCACAACAACAAACACAAGCAAAACAAAAACAACAACCATCACATGCATCTGAGTATGTTGTCATTCTAAGAGTCAAGTAGTACCACCACCACAAATTAATATTCATCGGAGTTCGAGTAAAGGTAAGGACATCAAGATAGAAGGGGTTATGTAGTCCAATAGTGACTCGAGTATGGATGAAGAGCTTATTGGTAGGATTGAGTATGTCCTTCAACCTAGACTACTAGAGGTTCCTCCACTAAAGGATACTAAAAAAAAGTATGATGAGGTTAACAAGGATTACATTCCCGAGTAGTCACTGAAAGGAAAGAGATGGAAGATTATAGTAAAGTTGGTGAGAGGGAAGAAAGCTAAAACAGGAGCGGCTTGCTTGTTAGTAAGTCAATGGGTCGGTTAAGCCAACAAACTACATCCATGACATGCGTCCATTGCATCTGAGATTGTACAACAACATCAACAAATGTCTAGACTTTATGAAAACATAAATTCTGAAGCTGATAAATCTTCAACAACATTAGTCTTCGTAGATGTTACAGATTCAGTTACTGAATGCATCTTAGATCTAATACCACAGTCTATACTAGATATTTCAAAAGAAATGGAAAAGGAAGCTGAAATCATAGCTGTGGACTCTGAGGATATTGAAACACACCAAATCTTTTTTATATTAATACTTTTGCATTATATATTAGAGTTAGGTCTTGATTTAAGTCAAAACTTATCAGTCGTAGTGACATGTCATTTCATATTAAATATAAAATTATTACAAGGAGATATGATAATTTTACAAACATCTTTTTACAATATTTATTATATTATATATTAAACAAGAGTAGGGTTTCTTCGTCAACGCAGTCACGTCTATAAAAATTTAACCATCTAGAGGTGATTTCCTAAAAACATTTAAATCTTATTTTTTATTAGCTTTTGCTAATAAATGCACCTCTTTACTTCAAAAAGATATTTTCTTTTTATTGGGAACTAATAACCCAAAATTATTTTTATTTTAATCCTCATTACTTCTTGAGAATTCGGGTTGAATTACATATGAGTTTATTTCTAACCCTTAAAACTTGTTAATTCCACTCTTTATATATGTCGCATTTGATTTCAACACTCGAAATCCTTATATATATATATATATATGTATGTATGTATGTATGTATGTATGTATGTATGTATGTATGTATGTATGTATGTATGTATGTATGTATGTATGTATGTATGTATGTATGTATGTATGTATGTATGTATGTATGTATGTATGTATGTATGTATGTATGTATGTATGTATATGAAATTCAACACCCCAACTTCTTAGGATTTCAACACCTAAAATTCTTAAAAATATTTAACTCCCCTTTTTATATATATGTGAAGTTTAACATCCGAATTTTATGGATCTCAAAATCCAAAATCTTTACTTAAATCTTACATACATATCTTTTTTTAGGCCACTAATTCATATATATGGATCTATACCCCATAATCATTTTCACTATAACCATGCATATTTATAATTAATAAACATATCACATATTATTGAACATGTTACATCTCCATAAAGTTCATACAAACTTATAATAAATAAACATATAACATGTCACTAAGCATGTAACATGATTTAGTTACGGATCAGTGTACTTATCTCGTTAAAGCAGTGATAATATTGTACGAGACCCAAGTTTTCAACTAGTTGATCACATTACTGTTAAGCCTCTCAAGCTAACCCTCACTTTCTGTTTCTTTTAAAACTATCGAATACTAGATATGTTCTTCTTTGCCGTCGTAATAGTTCTTTCTTATAAATGTAGGTTCACAATTTCCTGGTATGTGTTTGTATATTTTATTCTCCTATTCTTCGTCAGAAAGTTTATATTCTTCTTATTATTACTATTATATTATATTTTTTACCACTTAAATTGTGATAATAACCTAATCGTCACTATTACATATTTATTTATTCAATATATTTTTAACAACAATTTCACATCCAACATTTACATATATATGAATTATTATTATTATTATTATTATTTTTTTTTTTTTTTTTTTTTTTTTGACAACATTAACACTTGTTTAAACGTCACATGATTCAATAGTAATTTGACCCGAAACTTAATCGTTTAACAGTATTCGAAATGCTTATTTCAAATATTTTATCTTCATCGACAAAGTAGGATGTTACAACTCTCCCGCACTTATTTGGGTTTCGTACTCGAAACCTATTTATACCTTAAATGATTCATGATAAACTTTATCATTGCATCTTCGGCTTCCCAAGTGGTGTTAGAACCACGCCGATGTTTCCACTATACTTTCATTTGACTTATTTCCTTATTTTGTAAATGCTTAACTTTACAATCAAGAATCATCATAGGCTTTTCGATGTAGTTAAGCTTTTCATCCACTTCTATCTTATTCAGCGGCACATATGTTGTTTCATTAGCCAATCATTTTGGTAAATATAATACATGAAATGTGTTAT
The DNA here is from genome assembly GCA_025506505.1 of Flaveria sonorensis. NCBI lineage: Eukaryota > Viridiplantae > Streptophyta > Magnoliopsida > Asterales > Asteraceae > Flaveria > Flaveria sonorensis. The sequence goes on along the minus strand of CM046438.1, from coordinate 36,516,011 downwards.
GGATTCCGTTAATTCTTTTGGTAATTTCAAACCATACGCCGCTTGCCTCACACGAGTAATAATTTTAAACGAACGAATAAACCGTGGACTTAGTTTGCCATATTTACGAACGAATCACACCTTTCCATGGAGTGACTTTCAAAATAACATAATCTTCTACCTAAAATTCAATTGGTCATCTACTAGATAAGCATACGACTTTTGTCGATCTTGAGCCACTTTTAAATTTGCTCTGAATTGATCAATCTTTTCATTCGACGCCTCCGCCACTTCTTTATTAGCAAGTTCTCTTTGACTGACTTCTCTCCAACACACAAATGTATGACACTTTCTACCATAAATCATTTGAAATAAAGGCATTCAAATACTCTAATGATAACTATTATTATATAAGAAGTCAACCAAGGACAAATATTTGTCCCTAAGTACCACCAAAATCAATAATACATACATGCAAGAAATCCTCGACAGTTGAACTGTTCTCTCGCTTTGGGCATCTGTCTGTGGGTGATATGTCGTACTGATTAATAATTTGGTCCCATTCTGTCTTGAGATTTCCTCAAAAATATTGAGGTGAAAATGTGTATCTATCTGATACAATAGACAATGGCAGATCATGCCTTGAAAGCACTAACATACACTTTTGATGAATAATTTTCATGAATAGGTATAAAGTGAGCACTCTTTGTCAAACGATCAATGATTATGCATATTGCATCATACCCTTTAGCAGTTATATCACCAGGTCCATCGTAATGTGTTGCCATTTCCATAAAGGAATTTCTAGTTGTTGCATTTTCTTATACGGTTTCTAGTGTTCAACGTTGACTTGTAATCAAGTCAGGGACTTTTTCACATATTTGACAATATCCTTTTTCATACCAGACCTCCAATAGTGTTTCTTCAAATCATTATACATTTTGTTTGCACTTGGATATATTAGGAACTTCAACTTATGCGTCTCATCAAGAATCATACTTTTAATCCTACAAATTTGAGGGATCCAAATTCATCGAAAACGGACTCTAATTCCTTTATCATATTCATCAAAATATTAAACTTGACCAATAATTCTTTCATGCTATAAATTTACCTTTTTAAGTGGCTCCACTTATGCAAGTCTCATTTAATCAAACAAGTCTTAATTTACAACTAGTTTATATGACTTCCTTTAATTGAAGCGTAATTCTCCTTTCGGCAACATTGGCTTTATCCGGATGATAAAGTAATTCACAGTCATAATCCTTGCTAGTTCTAACCATCATCGTTTTCTCATATTCAATTCTTTCTAATCTAAGATGTACTTCAAACATTTTTGATCAGTATAGATTATGCACTTCATTCCATACAAATAATGTCTCTAGGTCTTTAATCCAAATACAACCGCCTCCAAGTTAAGATCATGGGTTGGGTAATTTGCATCATGTCACTTCAATTGTCATGAAGCATAAGCTATTACCTTCCCTCTTTTCATAAGCACACAACCCAATCCAACATATGAGACATCTGAATAAACTACGAAAGCTTTTGTTCCTTCTTGTAATGCAAGGATTGGAACTTTCGTCAACCTTTCCTATAATAATTTAAAGGCTTTTTTTGTTATGGGTACCATTCAAATTTAGAATTCCTTCGAGATAGCTTTATCAACAAGGAAATTATTTTTGGAAAATCCTTAATGAAACACCGATAATAACCATCTAAACTTATAAAACTTTCGACTTCAGTTGGGCTATTTGGAGGTGACCATTGCATAATAGTCTCTATTTTAGTAGGATCTACCAAATTACCCTCTACATTCACCACATGACACAAGAATTGGACTTCTTGAAGGCATAACGATCAAGCATAGGTTTACATACTCACATTTTATTAGGTCCATAAAAATTGTTGGGGCTTTCATTAAACCAAATAGCATCATAACAAATTCATAATGCCCATAATGAGTACAAATAGCAGTCTTAGGTGCATCTTCTTCTCCTACCTTAAGTTGATGATAACCCGACCTAAAATCGATTTTTAAGAAGTAGCTAGCACCTTTTAATTTGTAAGGATCACCACAATACAATTAGATCAATCTCGTGATGAGAATGCGGAATGTAATCGTCACGGTAACAAAGATTGAATATAGAAATTTAAGAACACGCATGAGTAAATAACTTTCAAATCTATTGATCTCTGATTCGTTTACAAGGCAGAATTACAAATCAGGAAAATGAAAACTGTATCTATCGAGTGCTCCATATTACAAAGCAAAACTTCTATATATAACAAAAAGCAGTTCTCGCACGAGAAGTAGTTTTCGCGCGATAACTATAGGTTCTCGCGTGACTTGATCTTGATCTTCATCTTGATTTGATTTCCCGAGCCTCATAGGTTCAACCTTTACAATCTCCCCCTAGGCTTGGTAAATCAATGTTGTTAGAAGTCCACGTTTGCAACCTGCTGACTACCCCCAATTGCATACATCTTGTTGTCCAGGGCTTTCGTAATCATCCAACTGAACTGCGTCGCTATGAAGTGTACAGATTCATCAGCTGCAATTGGACATGCCTGCAGCTTCATCAAATCTTCTTTACCAAACTTTAGCAGATCCATAGGGTCGATGATACGAAACTCTTTATCTTCACAATTAATCACTACATGACCACTATCCTTTTCACAACTCCACCCCTTTAGCTTAGACAAGCTGTTAATTAGCACAGGATCATGAATAGGAATCTTCTTAGTATATCTTGGATGTCTATAAACCCTTATCTTCAATGGCTTGTTCGTGTTCTGGTCCATCCTGGTCTCATCTTCAATAACATTGGATTTGGCTATCTTAAAATCTTTGAAGTTAGACTTGCCTTGTCTCCATATCATATTCCTAATCCAATTAGCTTTGCTGTAGTTACTCGGGTTAAAGAAGAGGACACGACCCATAGAATATGAATCTGATGCTCTGAGCGTATGAAAGTCGTGCTCGTCTTTGAAATACTCTATTGCTCTGCCCTTTCGCTTTATGACATACATCTTCTTCTCCTGATCATACGCCCAACTAATGATAGGTTCTGAGTTTCCATACCTTGTGAAAGGTTTGGAATGCCTCAGCGTATGAGTATAAGTTAGGGGAGGAGGAGCACTAACTATTAGGTTACCGACATGACGCACAGCACTTTGGCCTGTAATATCTATAGTCTCCTCAGTCGTCTGTGTGTTGCTCGACTCCCCCATGATCTCACCTTCTTCAATCAAAGTATCTGAAAACAAGCCTTTGACACTGTTTTCGAATATATATGTATACTCAAATCCCTCTTCCAAATCATCAAAAGTATCAAACTCTTCTTTCGTCTCATCAGCAGTAAGACTTTGCTGGAATGTGTAAAATTCTCTCTCATATGCAGCCTCTGTTTCTAGGTCTAGTGGAGTGTAATCAACTAAATCATCAGGACTTGGTCCGGAGACATTTTTAGTTCCCGATGTTCCAGCATCACCTATAGCTGTAGAACCAATGTCACCACCGTGATCATCATCATTAATTCCCCCATCATCATCATCATCATCATTTCCCTCATTATCATCATCATCATTATCATCATCATCATCCTCATCATCATCACTATCCTCAAATGAATCATAATAAATCAAATCTAATCCATTATCTTCATCATCAACTGGGTTTAGGATAGGCATCATGTGTTCAGGCTCAACAAACACTTCTCCAGTAAAAACTACAGGCTGGTCCTCAGTAGACATATGAACATTAGTAGATGGTGACTCTTGACCAGCTTCAGCAGTCTCTGTTGACCTCTCCTAAACAATAGGATTAATAGGATGCTCTGTAGGAATGATTGGGTCTATCACAGGTTCTGGATCAGCAGTTTGTTGTCTGCTACTTTCTCCAACTTCAGTGGTTCTTTGATTAGTAAACTGAGATGAACCACCTGAAGCAAAGTCCTGAAAATTCTGCTCAAGAATCTGAACATAGCTGAATAAGAAAGTTTACTGATGTTCAAGATTCTTAATCCTCTCATCTCTATCAGATAACTGTATCTATAAATCATCTATCACTTTGGTCTTCTCCAACATCTCTTTCTTAAGATTATGTACACGTTCCTTTAATGTAATACATGTAGGTGAACTAGTTGACGTACTAACACCTTGTCTTTGCTCAGGAGGTGTACTTAGGAAGTCTTCCATCCCAATCTTCTCATCCACAATCTGATCTCTAGGAGGTGTCCTCAAAATGTTAGCAATAGAAGTAGGCAACTCAGTGAATACAGTTGGTGTTGCCTCACTATCTGTGACTGGAGTCTCAGTAAGATTAACCTCCTCAACAATAGGCTCAGTGGTCACTGGGGTTCGACGTCTCCTCAACAAACCACGTCCTCTACCCCTACCAAGAGAACTTTCACCTGCTCTCCTCGCCATCCTCTTTCTCCTCCCTCTAATCACTGAAGTCTCATCAGGAATGAAAGCAGAATCACGCTCCCCAGCAGTGCGTTTGGCTGGTGTTTCTCACACTCTGGGAGGTTCTTGTAATACATAGGGTACATTCCCAATCTGGTCACTTTCAATCTCACTCCCACTACTAGTAAACCAGGAATCTATCTCAGCTTCAATATTAGATCTGGTAGCAGCCTGAGAACTCTCGGGTGCTTCTGGTGCAGTACTCGTAGATGGACCGGCTGTATCAGCTTCATGTAGATGCACCAAATATGACATTTGTTTGGACATGGGGAGAATCAGTCGCTTGTGGTCTATCTTCACCTTTATAACCATCTACAAATCTTCCCAATTTGGCAATATGGGAACCATCCTATGCATTCCCACAAGCACCCATCAGATACGTGAAGATATCTTTCTTCATTGTCATGACTACATACTTGGGTGAATCAGATATAGCTAGCTCAGGATGAGCAGCATTAACAATCATCTGTATAAACCTCGGGTACATGATAAACTCCCTTCCAACCGTCGCAATCACATTCTTTTGCATCTCAGAAAATATTGCCTTGGATGTGCTATATGGTAAATCATCAACAAGTGATATTAGTAGGGATCCGAACACCGCACTCAAACTATCCATGCCTGCCATAAGATTGCTAAGGCAATGGATGACAACGTGAAACAAGTACTTCCAAAAGGGTGGAAGATACTTCTTCTCCAAAGATGGGTATCTATGACTGTAACCCATACATGTCAAACAATCCTTAACAGCATCATCATCAATCATTACAGGTGCTTTGGGTACATCCTCAAGCAAAATCACATTGTTGATTACTTCTGCCATAATCACAACCCTTTTGCCTTTGACTATGGCTGTAATATAGGGTTCACCGTCTTCATCTATCTCATTGGCTGCTGATAACCACAACTGATCAATGACGTCAGTATAGATGTTAGGACACACAGATATGGCATAATGTATACGTGAAGACTTCAACCCCTCTATCAATGATCGAAACAGAGCTTTATCTTCAGTTACATCCCCAAGAAAAGCTATGGCATTATGGTTCTTATTGAAAACCTTAGACCGAGCCATCTGAAACATTAAGCAATAAAATCAGTACTCAAGAATGATTAAAAACATTCCAGAATTAAGAAAAATAAAATCAACACTTAAAAAAAATTCTTGGAATTTTAAACTTCTCGCGCGATAACTCTAAGTTATCGAGCGAAAGCATTACTGCTTATCGCGCGACAAGTCAACTTATCGCATGAATTTTGAATTTGACCAGAAGTCAACTTTTTGCTACAAGTTCAATATCATGCGAAAAGTTTTGAAAGTTCTCGCATCTGTTCGTATGTTCAGTACTTTTCGCATGCAAAATGTCTAGTACACTTCAAAATTTTCAAACTGTCAATTTTAAGTGATTCAAACATTAAAACATGTTCACTGAGTGTCGTCTAGGTGACTATTAAGGTTTATTAAGATTAATTAGTTTAAATTTAACGTATTTTAGGTTCTAGAAGATTCGGTCTAGTTCAAAAACACTCAAATCATCATTATAACCAAATTATACCTTAATTCATGTATGGAAATCAATAGGCTACTTTAACGAACACTAGTTTCGATTTTGACAGAGTTTCAACACTTAGAATCTTAGAGTGAAAATTTCAGAATTATTGTGCGGATACTTGACTTTTCGCACAACTGTACCTTTTATAGTACTCTGACTTCTCGCGCGAGGAGTCAGAGTTCTCGCATATATACTTTTCGCATGACTTTCAAATTTTCGCTTGAAATAGAACTTCTCGCATCAGAAAATCTTTTCGCATGAAATGAACTTTTCGCCAGAAATAAACCTTTCGCGCGATAAGTTTAATTTCTTGAAAATTTTAACTTTTTAGTTTTTCAAATTTTAATGAACTTATTGAGATTTATGATTTGTTATGAAAAATGATTATGTTTAACTAAGTGTTTATAATCATTCTAACACCCTTAAGTTTGAACATTTTGTAGAACAAAAACTAAAGCGAAAACTAAACAAGTAAACAAAATTCATTGTTAACACAAATCAATTTGACTCAAAACTTATGCTAATTAAATTAAATATTTTTGATAAATTCTCATGTATAGAATCATATGTCTTAGAAATTGATCGTTACCATCATCCAGCTTTATTATAAATAGAACTAGTTATGTTGATTGTCAATATATTGAGTCCAGTTTAAACTTAGACTTCAAGTTTACTTAGACACATAAGCTGTGATTTTATCATGTTTTGATTAAATTATATGTCTGTAGTGTGTCTCACAATCAAAAATCCTGTAGAACGTTATCCAACTTCAGAACACTTTCGAGATTTTAAGTCACCCCAATTTGACTTAAACCTTTCACTTCTGATCAGCCTTTTTCAGAACAAATTTTCTAATATAATATCTATTATGAGCATAACTAGCCTGAGAAAAATTTCTGAACACAGAATATTAACAGGTTTTAGGGCTTATTTAACAGCTAGTCGGACTTATGTTTTTACCCTTGCAAGACGTTTAGGACTTACATGCCACGTCGGACTTACATGCCCCATCTTTTGATTTTGCCTCCTGTGTCAGAACATATTCTCAAAAAGAAAAATATTTATCATATAGTATGTATGTCTTTGACATATCTTTTATTAATGTGCTCATTGGCATATTTTATTCCTATATGGCCTTTTAGGCTTCTTTTTGCTCATTTTGTTTGTTTTTCTCTTTTGTATTTTGTTTCATTTGTATATCTATATTTATTTTTTATTTTTTATTTTGATTTTATACATATATATACAATATCTAAAAGAAGTTGAATCAGAAAGTAACTGGCTTGAGTATGACTAGACTATAACTCTCAGTCTGTTTTAGCACGGAGTCAGAGTTACCACAAAACCTTGATGAGTTACCCACTTCAGTCATAGAAAGTTACTTTCAGTCTGTTTTCGCATGGAGTCAGAGTTACCACAAAACCTTAATGAGTTACCCACTTCAGTCATAGAAAGTTACTTTCAGTGCATCACAGAACATGTGCTTTTCATACTTGAATATCCAACCTATCAACATATCAAACATAATCCAAGTCAGTTTCTTGTAAGCCTTAGGATGCAACGATTCAATATCAAAAAATGTAATATCATTTCCTATGTACACTTGAAAACTTAATTTTCTCAAATATTATAACCAAAATCTTTTTGTAATTTTCTTCTATCTTTTTACTCCCCCTAAGAACAAATTATTTTTGTATTTTCAAATTTTCTCCCCCTAAAATTGTGATTATCTAGACAGAAAAATAACAATTTTAGCAAATAAAGAAATATATATATTAAAAAAAAAGAGTATAAGAATAAATGTTAACCAAAGTTAATCATGACTAAAGATTTATCTAAAAAGTCAAATCTGGAATGATCAAACGCCTTAGTGAACAAATCAGCAATGTTGTCATCTGTAGAAATTGACTCCAAATGGATAAGTTTCCTTTCAAAACAGTCACGGATGAAATGCATTCGGATGTCTATGTGTTTAGTCTTAGAGTGTTGAATTGGATTCTTTACAATGTTCAAAACTACAGTATTATCATAATAGATTTTAGTGTCGTAAATATTAAGGCCATAATCAAGAAGTTGTTGTTGAATCCAGACGATTTGTGAGCAACAGCTTGATGCAACCACATATCCAGCCTCTACAGTTGAAGTGGATACTGTTGCTGCTTCTTACATTGCCAAGAAATCAACCTATTGCTAATAAATTAGCAACCGCCAGTAGTAGACTTCCTGTCCAAGTTACATCGTGTATAATCACTGTCAGTATAAGCAAATAAGTTGAAATTAGAATTTTTAGGATACCAAAGACCAACTGTGGGTTGACCCTTGAGATACTTAAAAATCCTCTTGACAGCTTTCATGTGAGATTCCTTTGGATTACTTTGATAATGTGCATATTAACAAACATGAAACATGATGTCCGGTCTGCTTGCAGTGAGATACATCAAGGATCCAATCATTGATCGATACATGTGTTGATCAACATTTTCTCTTGTGAGATCTGGAGTTAAAGTAGGACGAGAAGACATAGAAGTAGGAGGTGTCTAGGAGTTTTGGAAGTTGTACTTATCCAGGATACTATGAATATACTTTTCTTGATGTATCACTGTTCCCTTCTCATCTTGTTTAACTTGAATACCCAAGAAAAACATCATTTCTCCAAGAGCACTCATCTCAAATTTCTTCTTCATAACCGCCTCAAACTCTTTGCACAAGTCATCATTGGTAGACCCAAAGATAATATCATCAACATAAACTTGAACTAGAATCAGATCATCACCAGTCTTTCTTATGAATAAAGTTTGATCAATAGTAACTCTTGTATAACCATTTGCAAGCAAATGTTTAGTGAGGGTGGCATACCAAGCTCGAGGTGCTTGGTGTAAACCGAAAAATGCTTTATCTAACTTGTATACATAGTTAGGATGATCAGGATCTTCAAATCCTGGTGGTTGACACACATAGGTTTCTTCCTTCATTTCGCCATACAAAAACGTAGTTTTCACATCCATTTGATAAACTTTGAAGTTCTTGTATGAAGCATATGCAAAAAAAATCGTATAGCTTCTAGTCTTGCAACTGGAGTATATACTTCTTCATAATCAAGACCTTCAATTTGATAGAATCGTTGTACAACAAGTCTGGCCTTGTTGCGGACTATCACCTCCTTTTCATCCATCTTGTTTTTGAAAATCCATTTCATGCTGATTGGGAAATTACCCTTTGGTAATTCACACAGATGCCAAAAATTTAGCTTTTTGAATTGCATCAGCTCATCTTGCATTGCCTCTACCCAACTATTTTCTTTCAATGCCATTTCGACATTCTTCAGCACTATTTGAGATAGAAAACATGAATATAGACATGTATTTATCGCTCCTGATTGACTTCGAGTTCTGACGCCTTGGGATAATGGACCGATAATAGCTTCCGTTGGATGATTCCTATGAACTCTCAGCTGTGGAATAGCATATTCAGAGATAACTTCATCTAAGTTAGACATATGACCAATAGGCTCTTCAACAGTGTTCCCTCCTTCTAGTTGATAAATAATTTCTTCATCTAGATTATCATCACCAGTATGAAGATCTTCAAATGGTACGTGAATAGTATCAATTGGATCACTTAAGGTAGAAGATGAACTCTGATAAAAAAATTATGGTTCTTGTACAATAACTGTATCCAGATAAGATGAATCTGTTGGAGAAACAGAATGTAGAACAACTGCAGCATTAGAAGATGAAGGTACATCTGAAGATATTCCTTTAGCTTGAGAAGATGTAGATCCAACAACATCAGCAAATATATCTTGAATTGAGGATGTCAAAGGTGGATCAGTCGTAGAAATAACAGATTTTCGATTAAATGTTTGAAATAAAGAAGCATAATCATAAACCCATGAAGGACCAGAACCTGCATCTGTTTTGTTAGATTCGTGCCAATCAATATCAAATGACTCAACAATTTGTTTAGTTCTTTTATTATAAACCCGATATGCTACTTTGTTGGCTGAATAACCAATAAAATAACAATCAACAGCTTTTTCATCAAATTTTGATTTATTATCAAATGTGTTTAACAGAGTACAACAACATCCAAAAGTTTTGAAATATTTGACTTTGGGTTTATGTTTGAAAAAGATTTCATAAGGGGAATTATTTTGTTGTTTGTTAATTAAAACACGATTCTAAACATAACAAGCAGTGTTAACAGCTTCAGCCTAAAAGAATGAAGGTAATTTGGCTACTGATAACATTGTTCTAGCTACTTCAATTAAGGTTCTTCCTAGAGGATACACATAGAGGAATCACCATCTCTCTTGCAGTTGTCCACACTCAGCAACCTCCTCAAGTTAGAGATCTAGACTTGCTTTTTCAACATCTGTTTGATGAGGAAATCCCAATAGCAATGTCTGCCCCTTCTGAGAATCCAATCATGGGTTGGGGGTGTGATAGCAATAGAAGAGCTCTTGTAATCTCTAGAGCTCAGGGTCAACTAGAAATTTTCAACATTTCACACCTGAGTTTTTATGAGAGTACAAATCTGGTGGATCTGCCACTTGTCAACCCTAGCAACAACAGACAAGCTGCCAGATTGGCTGATCGGATATAAGACAGGGTGCTAGAAGAATTCAAATAGAGATCAAGATTATATAGACAGAGGCTAGCAAGTGAGGCCTTTGGTCAACTTGAAGTTGAGGTGGACCCTGAGATTAACTTTGAAGGGAAATCCTTGACTGAAGGCCCAGAGGTTGAGCCTGTGAACCTTGAGACAAGATCTCCTTCTGCACCCTTTACCCTCGGTGAGGCACCAGCTGGTGATGGTGCTTCACAACCCCTCTCTGGCCAGATTTTGATAGCTGAATCAAGCACTGAAGGCCAAAGCTCTCTCCTCCCTAGGTCATCAAGGCCGGTGGTTGACAGAGGAAAAAGGAAGTTAACTCTTGAGAAGATGGAGGAGGAGAAGAGAGAGGAAGAGGAAGCTGAGGGGAGAGAGTTCAAGTGGTTCCCCAGGGTTCATGGAAGTTGCAATCCGGGCTGCCCCCAGGCCAAACACTCAAGAAGATGAGTTGAGGGCAGCCAGGTTAAACTACCTGGGAACCAGAAACTACAATGTTGATGAACTCATCTCTCTCCCGTTAGAAGAGTTGAATGAACTGGCTGACACTGAGCTGTCAAAAGAGAGGAGGGAGGCAGAGGATGCAGAACTGCTCCTCAAAGTCAAAGAACAAAGGAGGCTGAAAAGACTCTACAAAGATGCTCCTGTCCTCTCCCCAGTTCAAGAAAGCCTTGAGCCCGAGACTGTGGCCACTGAACGACTTCAGGTAGTTAATGAAGAAAAAAGACTAAAGATGATCAACTACCTGAGTGTCACAAGTCTCTATCAGGCACCTGCACTTCTTCCTTATCACATGAGTACATAGAGTTTGAATACAACAAGCAGCTAGAAGAACAAGCCAAAAAAGAAAGGCACGCTGCAAAGAAGAGATTAGGGGAAGAAGCTGTAAAGTCAAGAGCCATCATCCACAAAAGCCAAAAGAAGTCTGCTGACAGACAAAGGATGATGAGCTTCTTGAAGCTGTATGGGTTCTCTGGAAGGAGGCTTAGTCCTATGTCTCTATCCATAATGGATGAGCATATTAGGGTGATCAAGTATAAGATAAAGAAGGGAGAACTGGTGGACTTGCATTCTCCACCAAGTCTAGCTCAACCTGAAGTTGAGGTAAAGGTTGAACCTACTGAGACAGCACAACCAGAACCTGGAGCTGTATCTGAGCCAACTTCATCTTCTGATCCATAGCAGGGTCCTCCTCTCTCTCCTTCAAAACCTGTAAGAGAGGAGAAGCCAACTAAAAGAGACACAACAGAACCAACTGGTACTCAAGACCAGTCCTCTCAGTTAAAGAAATCACGGAGGAGAAAAAGAATGGCCAGAAGAAGATCTACTTCACAGAAAAAGAGAAGAAAGGAATCCACCTCCTAACCTCAGGATGAGTCAGAGCATCCTGAGGAAGTGCATGAAGAGGTCCCTCAACAAACTCCAATCAAAGTAGAGCCTCATGCTATTGGAAGACAAATTTTGTCCTGGACTTATGCTGAAGATCCAGACATATGGTATGTCATAAGAGATCAGGGAGAACAGTATGTCTACTTCATAAATGACATGATTGAACTTCCTCTGCATGATCACTATGACATTAGAAGGTTCTATGTAAGCCTGAAGGATCAGATCTAATGATGAAGAAAGGTCTACTAAAGATCCTGATGTGGACTGTCAAAATCTGAAGAACTTCTCTGTTTTGGTAGCATCAGCCTAGGGGAGTTGTAAGGAACATCTGAAGATTAAAGGCTGATGCAACCAAAGGATACCAGAACTATCAAGTCTTCCTGCATGCACTAAGGAACAAAGATGAACTAGCTTCGGAAGTTTTACACTCATAAATAAGTCTAAGTGTAAAATCTTCCGAAGCCAATAGTTCAGAAGAAGTTACTTCGGAAGTTTCACACTTATCAAAAAATTATTACAAGTGTGAAATCTTCCGAAGCCAAAGACTCATTTCTTCCAAAGCCAAAGATGAAGTCTTCCGAAGCTTCAAAAAACAAAGTCTTTCGAAGCCACTTTGCTGTGAAGACAGATTTCTTCCAAAGACATAGAAAAGATGCTTTCTCTGAGCTACTTTTTGATAAAGCTGATATACTTTTCGCTGCTACTCTGAAGACTCACCTGCTAACATTAGTTGGTGAAACTTCCATACTTTATCAAACAGTAGAAAAATTCTTTGACTGTAACTTCCCACTTTTGTTCCTGTAGACTTGTTTGTATTAGATTAAGTCAGTGAGCTATGGCAATATCATAGTCACTAGTCAAAAGGCAATCTTCCTTTTGACTGTAGATTGATCTTGTTGTTTAGATTAGTCAAAATTCCAACTGTCTTTTTGTATATTGACGGTTGTAGGTTGTAGTATAAATAGTCTCCGGTTCTTGTAATTAGACATACTTTCAAACACTTGTAATAGAACTAGAGAATCAATATACAACTTTGTTGAAAACTTAATCTTATGTTATTGTGACTTTGTTCTTGTTCTTATAGTTCTGTCCCTTTAACACTACTTGTGTTGCTTTGTATCATCAGTGAAGTTACCAGTTCCCTATTTGAGTGGTTAAGTGATCTAAGATCACTCCTCTTGTGAAGCTAATTGCAAACTTAAGTACCCTTACTGGTCCTGCAGTTATGGTTTTCTAAAATTAATGGTATGTTAAAAAGGAACTTGATTAACTTTCTTTTTAACATTAAGTTATGTTTTTAGAAATCGTATGTTAAAAGATTACAATAGATCTACCTACATTACTAGTGGCTTTGATTGATCAATACTGGAAGTTACTCATGCTGGCGTCCTTGTCACTACGGAGCTGGCAGATGAGAAATCCGCTTTAGCTCATGTTTATAAACATTAACATAACTATTTAAACTTATATCTTTACTCATACCATGATATTCATCATAGTTATATAAGTGTAATCTAATTCAGGGGCGGAACTACCCTTTGGGGAGTGGGTCAAGTGACCCCATTGATTTTGGGACTAGGAGTGGACCGTATAATACCAAAATTTCATGTGAACCCATAAGTATTTTTAAGTTTGAAACAAGTTCTAATATATCAACTTGGATCACTGGATACTAATTCTTTGTGCGTGCCCCATGCCTGAATCAGGTCCCAGGTTCTATTTTTAGGACTGTGTCCTTTAAAATTCTATTTAAAATGTGCAATTACCATTTTTTGTAAAATTCGTAAATATTAAGGCCATAATCAAGAAGTTGTTGTTGAATCCAGACGATTTGTGAACAACAGCTTGATACAGCCACATATCCAGCCTCTGCAGTTGAAGTGGATACTTTCTGCTACTTCTTACATTGCCAAGAAATCAACCAATTGCTAATAAATTAGAAACCGCTAGTAGTAGACTTCCTGTCCAAGTTACATCGTGCATAATCACTGTCAGTATAAGCAAATAAGTTGAAATTAGAATTTTTAGGATACTAAAGACCAACTGTGGGTTGACCCTTGAGATACTTAAAAATCCTCTTGACAGCTTTCATATGAGATTCCTTTGGATTACTTTGATAATGTGCATACTAACAAACAGGAAACATGATGTCCGGTCTGCTTACAATGAGATACATCAAGGATCCAATCATTGATCGATACATGTGTTGATCAACATTTTCTCTTGTTAGATCTGGAGTTAAAGTAGGACGAGAAGACATAGGAGTAGGAAAATTTGTACTTATCCAGGATACTATGAATATACTTTTCTTGATGTATCACTATTCCCTTCTCATCTTGTTTGACTTAAATACCCAAGAAAAACATCATTTCTCCAAGAGCACTCATCTCAAATTTCTTCTTCATAACTGCCTCAAACTCTTTGCACAAGCCATCATTGGTAGACCCAAAGATAATATCATCAACATAAACTTGAACTAGAATCAGATCATCACCAGTCTTTCTTTTGAATAAAGTTTGATCAATAGCAACTCTTGTATAACCATTTGCAAGCAAATGTTTAGTGAGGGTGGCATACCAAGCTCGAGGTACTTGGTGTAAACCATAAAATGCTTTATCTAACTTGTATACATAGTCAGGATGATCAGGATCTTCAAATCCTGGTGGTTGACAGACATAGGTTTCTTCCTCATTTCGCCATACAAAAACATAGTTTTCACATCCATTTGATAAACTTTGAAGTTCTTGTATGAAGCATATGCCAAAAAAAATCGTATAGCTTCTAGTCTTGCAACTGGAGTATGTAGAAACCTCTAAGGTTAAGAGGCTGATGCAACCAAAGGATCAATCAAAAGATGCCAAAACAACCAGGTCTTCCAACATGCACTAAGGAACAAAGAAGAACTAACTTCGGAAGCTTTACACATACAAAGAAGAATGCCAAGTGTGAAATCTTCCGAAGGATAATTTCTGAAGAAAATGATAAGGAAGAGTTACACTAACTGTCAAGTCTTCCGAAGCCAAAGACTCAACTCTTCCGAAGAATAAAGATGAAGTCTTCCGAAGCTCTCAAGACAAAGTCTTCCGAAGCAGAATAAATACAAGACTGATTTACCTTTAGAAGAGAGAGAAAAGTCACCTTTTCCATCAACTTTATCATAAAGCAGCCATCTATCCGCTGCCCACTCTAGTGGTTCACCAACTATCATCAGTTGGTGAAACTCCCATGCTTTATGATAAAGTAGATAAGGTCTTTGTCTGCAAGTTTCTGTATTTGTTTCTTTTTGGACTTTTGTAGTAGAAAAGTCAAGTGAGCTATTGTCTGTCATAGTCACTAGTCAAAAGAAAATCTTTCTTTTGACTTTAGGCTGATCTTGTTGTCTAGATTAGTCACTTTCCAACTGTCTTTTGTAAATTGACGGTTGTAGGATTAGTATAAAGAGTCTAAGGTTCTTGTATTTAATATGAGTGCAAACACTTGTAATAGAACCTAAGAAGCAATATACTACTTCCTTGAAAACTTATATCTTGTGTTCTTGTTCTTTACTTACTTGTGTTGTGCATTGCATCATCTGTTAAAGTTCTCAGTTCCCTATTTGAAATGTTAAGTGATATTAATATCCTCCTAAGTGTGTTAACTAAGTGTTAAGAACCCTCTAACGGTCCTGCATTTGGTATCAGAGCATTCAGGCTCTTGTTTGCAAGATCTCACCATCTTCAAAACCTCTTAGTAACACACATCACTTAACTTTTCAAATGGCAGCTATCTCAAAAGCTGATATGGAAACTGGAACCATGACAAAATTCCCACTGATCACTCCTGAGGATTTTGACACTTGGTGTCAAAGAATGGAAGGCTTTATCAAGTATCAAGATTCCAGGATGTGGGAGTCTGTTGTCAACGGACCTCATGTACCATGCACCACTTCAGCTGCTGCTGGGGGTGGCATGATACCAAAGGAGAAAGCTGATTTTTCTGATGAAGACTGGAAAAGAATTGATATTGATTTGAAAGCTATGACAATCCTCCAAACTGCTCTTCCAAACTCCATCTACAGAGGTTTCAATAAGTGCAAGACCACCAAACAACTATGGGTTGCACTGAAACTCATGTATGAGGGTTCAAATGAAGCCAAGGAGAACAAGAAAGATCTCCTGAAGCAGCAGTTTGAAAATTTCACCGTCAAAACAGGTGAGACCATGACTCAATAATACTTCAGGTATGTTGAGATTGTGGATACTCTGGCTGATGTTGGAGTGACCATTGAAAACAGGGATATTGTAAGAAAGTTCATGTCCTCTCTTCCAAGACAATGGACACACTATTGTGTGGTCATTAAAAGGACTGAAGATCTCAAGACCCTCACTCTCACTGAGCTATATGGGATACTCAGTGGATACCAGATGGAGATGAACATGCAAAATTCATCTGGTAACTCCGACACTTACCAAAGTTCTGCCCTTTATGTGGTTGAAAGGGATAGCAGAGAACCACTGCATCATCTCATCTGCTACCCTGAAACTTCACAAAAGGGACCTTTTATCACCTTCCCGGAGACACCCAGAGAGAGCTACATCCAAGGAAGTCCCTTCCAAGAGACAAGCTCTTCTCAAGGTTTTGTTTCCACTGATGAAAGTTTAGGCAAATTTCTCTTTACTCTTGAAGACCTAGACTGTATCCATCCAGATGATCTGGAATATATGGAGATAGTTCAGCAGATGGCTCTACTTACTCACAGAGCCCAGAAGTTCTACAAGAGAAGTAGCAAGTTCGGGCTGGACAAGAGCAAAGTCAAGTGTTACAACTATAACCAGATGGGACACTTTGCTAGAGAATGCAAGGAACCCAAGTCTAATGGTGGCCAAGCTTCTTCCAGGCCAAACTACACTAAAGGAGGGCACTAGAATGAGAAGCCAAGATAGCAAGCTGCAGTTGCTATTGAAGAAGGAGTCTTTGACTGGAGCTTTCAAGCTAAAGATGCATCTCCAAACCAAGCACTCATGGCTGACCACGATGAAGCCAAGGTACTTGAACATCTTTGCTCTCCTGAATGTATTGCTAAAGTTAATAGATACATGTCCTACAACTTGGAAATAAGATCTAACATTGAGTCTTTGAATATTTTAAAAGCTGATTTTAAAAGAGCTGAAAATGACTATAAACTTAAAATAGAAGATCTAGAGAAAACAGTTTCAACTCTTAAACATAAGCAAACAAATTACAGGACTCAAATTAAGGATCTCATTACCAAGTTGACTGAATGCCAGGCTGAGCTTGTGATCAGCAAAGCCAGGGCAGAAAAATGTGTTCTTGAAGAGGAAACCTTCAAGATCATGATATCCTCATCTTTACATGCGAAAGTGTGTTATCAGAACAAGCAGGGACTGGGCTCTAGTGAGATAGCTCCTCCACACTCTCTACTATCAGTTAGATCTCCAAGGTGTGGAACTAGTCAAGATGAGGTTCCATCCATAGACCCCAGTGATGAAGAGGATGAAGAGGAGAAGGTGAGGGATGACTCTGAGGTTAGTGAAGAGAGTCAATCCAAAAAGGGTCACCATGCTCCTAAGGAGGAAAAAGAAGCTGGTTTGAGCAAGACCAAGAGAAAGAACTTGATCAGAAGAGCAAAAAGAAGATCAAGAAAAGCTCAAGAGGTCAATACCACCTTTGATCCCAAACAAAAACAAGTATTTTTCTCTGTAGGGTTCAAGGTGATAAAAGTTGAAGATCTTGTTAAGAATTCAAGTACCAAGAGTTCTACTTCACCTTCAACTCACTCCAGCAACAACAAGAAGAAGACTGATAAACTGTGTGTCACTACTGCAGAGCCTGAATCACCCATCTCCAATAGCAAGCCTATCCCTAAAATGCTTGATGTATCATTTGAAAAGATGAAAAAGGAGAAGGTAAGTGTTCAATATCAGTCCTCTTCAGACAAGAAGATTCCCAGAAAGAAGCAAATGATCTATGTCATGTGTGGTAGTATCTCTCATTTGGCTAAAGATTGTATCTACAATCCCAAAGGTACTGTCCACTTGATAAAAGAGAAGACTTCTGGGAAGAAGAAAGAACAACA
Source organism: Flaveria sonorensis (assembly GCA_025506505.1). NCBI lineage: Eukaryota > Viridiplantae > Streptophyta > Magnoliopsida > Asterales > Asteraceae > Flaveria > Flaveria sonorensis. The sequence goes on along the minus strand of CM046438.1, from coordinate 36,497,933 downwards.
AGATTTAAAAGGAAAATTTGTTTCCTTCGGAAGCTCCAAAATAAAGAAGAAGGCAAAGAAGAAATTGCCTTTGGAAGAAAAGTTGGTCGCGGAAGAAAGGAATGCTTTCGAAGCACTAAAGCTTGCTGCAGTGAAAGCAAAATCTTCCGAAGGATCTGTCTCAAAAGCTTCCGAAGCCACAAAAGCTTTCAAAGCAGTTAAGGTCAAGCCCAATCTTCCAAAGGTAGTGTGGAAGATGAAGGAAGATCTTGAGATTGGAAGTTCTTCTGCAACAACAACAAATGATCCTTTAAGCTTGAACATTGGATCATTTACTATTCCATTGCCTTCATCTGAACTTATTAAGCCCAAGACCAAAGAGGCTTGGGTTTCCAAATGTAACTAAATCATCTCTTTTTATGCAGGGACAGCTAAAGACCAGCAGAAATGTCTAGATTATTGATAGCGGCTGCTCCAGGCACATGACTAGCAATGAGTCCTTGCTTCAACACTTTGAAAGATTTGATGCAGGACCAGTTGCTTTTGGTGGAGATGCAGGAGGTTACATTACTGGCGGGGGCATGGTTACAAATTGTAAGCTAGCATTGAGAAGTAAACTTTGTCAAGGAGTTGGGATACAATCTTCTGAGTGTGTCCTAATTTTGTGACCAAAAACATCACATGCTATTTACTGAGCATGAGTGCATTGTTCTCAAGCCCGGGGTTGACATTCCTCAGGAGCATATTTTGCTCAGAGCTCCCAGGAGAGGGAACATATACAAGATGGATTTGCATAAAACCACTCCCTCTGGAGAAGTGTCTTGCTTTCTGTCTAAAGCAAATAGTGATGAGTCTTTCCTTTGGCACAAAAGAATGTGCCATGTAAACTTTAAAAACATGAATAAACTGATTAAGAATGATTTGGTAACTGTAATGCCAAAGAAAGAGTTTACAAGTGATGACCACTGTGTTGCATGCCAGAAAAGTAAACAACACAAAGTGTCTCACAAGCCAAAGGAAATGAACTCTATCACTACTCCCCTACACTTGTTACATATGGATCTGCTTGGCCCCACCAGTGTAATGAGTCTAGGAAGGACCTCATACTGTTTGGTGATCACAGATGACTTCACAAGATTTACTTGGGTACTCTTCCTTAGAACTAAGGATGAGACCCCTGAAATCTTGAAAAGTTTCATTCTGAGAATTGAGAATCAATCTGATCACAAGGTCAAGATCATAAGATGTGATCAAGGAACATAATTTAAAAACCAAACCCTTGATGCATTTTATGATGAAAAGGGTATATCAAGACAATATAGTGCCCCTAGGACTCCTCAGCAAAACGGTGTTGCTAAGAGAAGAAACAGGACACTTATTGAAGCTGCAAGAACCATGTTGTCTGACTCTAAACTGCCCATCACCTTCTGGGCAGAGGCTGTTAACATAGCCTGCTATGTGCAGAACAGAGTTTTGGTAGTTAAGACATATAGTAAGAATCCTTATGAACTATGGCACAAAAGGAGACCATTTATTGGTTTTCTTAAAGCATTTGGATGTCCTTGCACCATCTTGAATACCAAAGATCAAATAGCTAAGTTTGCTAAGAAATTAGATGATGGACATTTTATTGGATACTCTTCTCAAGCTAAGGCTTACAGAGTATACAATCTCAGAACTAGAATCATTGAGGAGTCAGCCAATGTAACTTTCAATGAACACACACCCTATGTGAAAGGTTCTGGTCCGGATTGGCTATTTGAACTTGATTTAGTTACCATCTGTTTTAACAAATCTTGTGAGAATGTTTCAGGATCTATGAATAACAGGTTAACAGAAGATCCTACCCAAGATTTGAGATAAGAAGACCAAACAAGAAGACTACTTCAGCTCCAATGGTGACTAACCCTGTCATAGAGGCTCCAATCAGTACAAGCATGACAAATACTACTGTTCATTTGAATTACCCTCAAAGTCCAGTTCAGAGGCTCAGAATTCAAGAGAAGGAACCTCCAATGCAGGAAGAACTGGTGGTGGTGACAGTGATCAAGAATTTCTTGATGCTGATAACCACTCCATTAAAGACAACATCAATGATGTCACACACTATTGGATCAAGTTTCTCTTGATAAGTGTGCTGATGTGATGGGGGACTCTTCTTTGCCAGATCAAAATTTCTCTAATCTTGATCTGTCCAACCAACTTGCTGTGATCCCTCAACTTAGGATCCACAAGTCACATCCCACCACAAATATCATTGGAAATGTTGACTCAGGGGTGAGAACAAGAGCACAAACTCATGACAGTCATGTTTGTCTACATTCTTGTTTCTTATCCCAAATTGAGCCAAAGAAAGTTGATGAGGCTCTAAAGGATGGAAGCTGGATTGAAGCAATGCAAGAAGAATTGCTTCAAATCAAAAGACAAATGGTTTAGAACTTATGCCCTCTTCCTCAAGGGAAGCTTATTATAAGTACCAAGTGGGTTTTTAGGAATAAGAAAGATGATAGATGGATTATCATCAAGAACAAGGCAAGACTAGTTGTCCAAGGGTATACTCAAAAAGACGGAATTGACTACACTGATGTCTTTGCTCCAGTAGCTAGACTCGAAGCTGTAAGAATATTTTTGACTTATGCTGCATCTAAGGACTTCAAGGTCTACCAGCTTGTTGTGAAGTGTGCCTTTCTCTATGGGGTGATTGATGAAGAAGTCTATATTAGACAACCACCTGGCTTTGCAGACTCGGATCATCCTGATTATGTATGCAAGCTTGATAAAGCTCTATATGGGCTACATCAGGCTCCAAGAAAGTGGTATGAGACACTATCAACATACCTCTATCAGCATGGATACAAAAGAGGTACTATTGATGGGACTCTCTTCATCAAAAAAACTAGAAACGACACATTGCTAGTTCAAATATATATGGATGACATCATCTTTGGTTCAACTAATCCAAAGCTCTGCACAGACTTTGAGATGCTGATGAAGAACAGATTTGAAATGAGTGCCATGGGGGAACTCAATTTCTTTCTGGGTATTCAAGTGAAGCAAGTTGAAGATGGCATCTTCATAAGTTAGTCAAAGTATGTTCTAGACATACTCACAAGATTCAAGATGACTGACTGTAAGGTTTCAAAGACATCCATAGCCAGAAATCACTCCCTTGGTCCTGATCTTGAGGGAGAGTCTGTTGATGAACATCTCTACAGGGCCATGATTAGGTCACTCATGTACCTTACTGCAAGCAGGCCTGATATTATGTTTGCTACATGCATATGTGCCAGATATCAAGCCAACCCCAAGATGTCACACCTTATCACTGTTAAAAGGATTCTTAGGTATCTCAAAGGTGCTCCAAACATAGGCCTTTGGTATCCAAAGAATTCTGACTTCAGTTTGTATGCATATACAGACAGTGATTATGGTGGTTGCAATATGACTACAAAGTCAACCTCTGGGGGATGTCAATTTCTTGGTGGAAGGATAGTCTCCTGGCAATGCAAGAAACAATCCTGTGTGTCTGCATCAACTGCTGAAGCTGAATACATTGCTGCTGCAAGCTGCTATGCTCAAGTGCTTTAGATTCAGAATCAGATGCTTGACTATGGATTCAACTTCAAGGAGACTCCCATCCATATAGACAACAACAGTGCTATCTCAATTACAGAGAATCCTATGCAGCACTCAAGGACCATACACATCAACATCAGGTATCATTTGATTAGGGATAACTTTGAAAAGGGCTTGATAAAATTAATCAAAGTTAACACAAATGAACAATATGCTGATTTGTTCACAAAGGCTTTTGATGAACAGAGATTTAAATATCTTATATCAGCTATTGGGATGATTAACTTTGAACAGATTTTCTGAATTAATTTAATCAAAATTTTCTCCTAAAAATTTTGTGTCCTAAGTTGTCTATTAGCTCACCTCATAAGCCCAGTTCTCTCTGGAAGAAAATAAAATTTTAAACTGATATTCCTTAGAATGATGAAAAATTTTACTTTTGGAAGAAGTGAAATTGTCTTCGAAAGAAATTTATGTCCTAAAAATTCTTCAACTTGTTTATCTAAGATTTACCTTCAGAAGAAATTCTTGAAGTATCTTCCAAAGCTTAAGTCTCCTATAAATAATTAAATGTATTTTAAGAACAAATTTCTTCCGAAAGCAATTTAGCCTCGGAAGACTTACTCATTTCTTCCGAAGTCAAAATTTTCAAAACTCTTAGGGATATCTTCAGAAGCATAATTTACCTTCAGAAGCTTTGTTTCAAATCTTCCGAAGCCACAATTGTCTTCGAAAGTATTTTCAACTTCCAAGAAAACTAACTTTTTGGGCGCTTTTTTGAAAGTATGACCCACATTCGGATTTTAAAGTTTATATTTTCAATTAACTTTGTCTCAAGTCCAGTGTATATCTTTCCAAACGGTTCTCTTTCATCTCACCTCTCTCATTGATCTTTAACCTAACTTACCCCCAAATTTCATCTTCTTCTACCTTCCTTCACTACAAAGCTTCCAAATGGCCAACCCTGATCGTCGTAACGACCCGGATTTCTCCATGCACCTGTATAGGAAACACAACCAAGTTGCTCTGTTAGACCCTGAGAAGGATCCAAGCTTCTCAGATGTTTGTAGGTTTCTTTCTTTGTCTTATTTCTACACCTCCCTTACAATCAATCCTCCTCTCTATGAGGATCAATTGCTTGAGTTTTGGCAGACCTGTCAAGAGGTTACCATGGACGGGGAGAAGGCACTGTCTGCCACAGTGCAGGGGAGGACACTGTTCATCACTCCAGCCATCATAAACACCCATCTTTAGCTGGATGACGAGGAAGGTTAAATGTCCTTCCCAAAGACTGCTGTAAACCATTCCTTTGAGCAGATGGGATATGAAGGAGACTTCACAGTCAACACCATCAAGAAGGGGAGGGTCTCATACTAATGGAAATACCTCCTCTATGTCGTTATCCATAGCCTATCCAAGAAACATAGAGGATGGGACCAGATTCCAGAAGTCCTTTCCTTCATTGTCCATGGGATGGTTCAAGGGGTCAAATTTAGGTACTCTCAGTTTGTTTTTACAAATTTACTTTCAAATTTGGACTCCTTAGAATATTACATGTTCCTCAGGTATGTTCAACACATTCTCAACTGTGAATTGGGACCACAGTTGAGGGGAACAGGCAATGTTCTTAAACTTGCACATATGAGGCCCGACATTTTCAAAACAATGAAAAAGCCATCTGTTGGGTTCTTAGGGGTAGAAACAGCCCTAGTTCCAAAAATGTTTGAGCTCATTGCTTAGGGTGACATCCTAGCAACACCAGCTAGTGATGAACCAACACCTTCCACTTCTCAACCACCATCAAGGCCAAACATTACCATCACTTACACCTGAAAATCCAAACGAACCCCTGCACCTGCTATTAAGCATGTGCAGGCCCCCATATCACAACCTACACAGGAGGAAGTGGAGACTAGAGCTCCCACTTCCCCTGAGGAGCAAACCACTCCCATCTTTGCAACTATTAGTGCTGAGGTTCCTCATGCTCAGCTTAATGAGCTCACACCCTCTCAAATAGCCTTAAGCCATCATTATGAGTCTCAACACTCTAGTGATCAACCTTCAGGGGAAAGTTACCATCCCTAGCCTCTTGATTTAAATCAACCACTTCCTAGCCTTGACTTCTACTCTGATGAATATTTGGGTTTCAGTGAGTACCATGAGTCTCTCCTCTCTTCCCACATTCAAGGAGCGATGAATACTCCTACCTCACCTATCTCTAGCCCACATCAGACGCCCCAAACTGAGGTGGATCTTAGATTGTCCAGGAGATCCATCAGATTGTCCAGGAGATCCATATGGCAGAGGCTATCACTTTTGCCAGTGATAACATCACTAGGACCTCTACCATGGCAATCCAGCCTCTTGACACTTCTCTTGAAGATGTCATTGGGCAGGGGAAATCCAGCAGCTAAGAAACCTATGTTGGTGATGAGGGAGAAGACTCAGGTCCAATCCTCTCATCCCCCTATGATTATTCATCTGAAGATGAGGGGAGTCTGCAACAAAAGGTGAACAAACTTTCAAACATGTGCACCTACTTTGTGTCAAAGATAGCTCACCTGAAATCTCAGGTGACTATCTTGTAGAAAAGGGTCAATGACCAACAACTTGAGATCACCGATCTCAAGGGTAAGGTCTTTGAGAGACCAATGAGATCAACTCATCCAGGTCCACAAGAACCTGTGGATGCCATGGATCAATCTCCTATCTCACCTATGCAAGAGGGTGATGCTACCAAAAAAGGGGAGAAAATCCTAACAATCACAGAACTTGGGAGTTCCTCTCAGAGTATAGACATAGAGGACTCACCATCCTCTCTTGTAGTGGTTCATACTCAGCAACCTCCTCTAGACAGTGATCTACATTTGTTAATACTACAACTATTTGAGGAGGGAGTACCAAGAGCAATGTCTGCCACTTCTGATAACCCAATCTGGGATTGGGGGTATGACAGTGAAAGGAAAGCTCTTATACTCTCTAGAGCTCAGGGTCAACTAGAAATCTTAAACATTTCAAACCTGAGTTTCTATGAGGGTATAAATCTGGTAGATCTGGCACTTGTCAACCCAAGCAATAACAGACAAGTTGCCAGACTAGCTAGTAAAATTCAAGATTGGGTGCTGGAAGAATTCAAAAGGAGATCAGCACTATATAGACAGAGGCTAGTAGTGAAAGCCTTTGGTTAACTGGATGTTGAGGTGGACCCTAAGATTAGCTTCAAAGGGAAAGCCTTGACTGAAGGCCCAGAGGCTAAAACTGTGAACCTTGAGACAACATCTCCTCCAGCACCCCATACCCTCAGTCAGGCACCAGCTGGTGATGGTGCATCACAACCTCTCTCTGGCCAGAGCTTGTCTGCTGGACCAAGCAATAAAGGCCAAAGCTCTCCTTAGCCTGTGGCAGACAAAGGCAAAAGAAAACTCACTGCTGAGGAGATTGAAGAAGAAAAAGGAGAGAGGAAGAGGAAGCTAAGAGGAGAGAGTTCTAGTGGTTCCCCAGGATTTATGCAAGCTGCAATCAGGGCTGCCCTTATTCTAAACACTCAAGAAGATGAACTAAGGGCAGCCAGACTCAATTATCTAGGGACTAGGAACTACAATGTTGATGAACTCATCTCTCTCCCCTTGGATGAGTTAAATGAACTGGCAGACATAGAGCTATCAAAGGAGAGAAAGGAAGCTGAGGATGCAGCCTTAAACCTCAAACACAAAGAAGAATTAAGGAGGAAAAGGCTTTATAAGGACATTCCTATTCTCTCCCCAGTTCAGGAAAGTCCTGAGGAAGTGACCGTGGCTGCTGAACAACCTCAAGTAGTTGATGAAGAAGAAAGATTAAAGATGATCAACTACTTGAAGTGCCACAGGTCTCTATCAGGCACCAGCACTTCTTCCCTTCCATATGACTACATCTTATTTGAATATAACAAGCAGCTAGAAGAGAGAGCTAAAAGAGAAAAACAAGCTGTTAGAAAGAGGCAAAGGGAAGAGACTGCTAAATCAAGAGCCATCATCCAAAAAAGTCTGAAAAAGTCTGCATATAGGTAGAAGATGATGAGCTTCTTGAAGCTTTATGGGTTCTCCGGAAGGAGGCTTGGTCCCATGTCTCTATCTATAATGGATGAGGACATAAGGATGATCAAGCAGAAGATTAAAAGGGGAGAGCTTGTGGATCTTCATTCATCATCAAGTCAAGCTCAACCTGAAGTTGAGGTAAAGGTGGAACGTACAAAGACAACACCACCTGCACCTAAAGCTACACAACAGCCAACTTCATCTTCTGACCCACAGCAGGGTTCTCCTCCTCCTTCTGAACCTGGGAGAGAGGAGATCCCAACTGAGAGGGAATCCATTGAAGAACCTGGTAGAGAAAACCAACCCTCTCAGTCAAAATCATCTGGGAGAAGAAAGAGGATAGCCAGAAGAAGATCTTCAAAGAAGAAAACAAGAAAGGCATCCTCCTCCCAACCTCAGGATGAGTCAGAACATCATGAGGAAGTGCATGTAGAGGGCTCTCAACCAACATCAATTCTATCCTGGGCATTCAATGAAAACCTAGATAGATGGTATGTCACTAGAGATCAGGGAGAACAATATATCTACTTCACTAGTGACATGCTTGAACTCCCTCTGCATGATCTCTATGACATGAGAAGGTACTTCATGAGTCTGAAGAATCCTGATCTACTGATGAAGAAAGGAGTTCTGAAGATTCTCATGTGGACTATCCTAATCTGAAGACCTCTTTATTTTGAGCCTAGGAGGAGTTTGTAGGAACCTCTGAGGTTAAGAGGCTGATGCAACCAAAGGATCAATCAAAAGATGCCAAAACAACCAGGTCTTCCAACATGCACTAAGGAACAAAGAAGAACTAACTTTGAAAGCTTTACACATACAAAGAAGAATGCCAAGTGTGAAATATTCCAAAGGATAAGTTCTGAAGAAAATGATAAGGAAGCTTTATACTAAGTGTCAAGTCTTTCGAAGCCATAGACTCAACTCTTTTGAAGTATAAAGATGAAGTCTTCCGAAGCTCTCAAGACAAAGTCTTCCGAAGCTAAATAAATATAAAACTGATTTACCTTTAGAAGAGAGAGAAAAGTCACCTTTTCCATCAACTTTATCATAAAGCAACCATCTGTCCGCTACCCACTCTGGTGGTTCACCAACTATCATCAGTTGGTGAATCTCTCATGCTTTATGATAAAGTAGATAAGGTCTTTGTCTACAAGTTTCTGTATTTGTTTTTTTTGGACTTTTGAAGTAGAAAAGTCAAGTGAGCTATGGCCTATCATAGTCATAAGTTAAAAGGCAATCTGTCTTTTGACATTAGGCTGATCTTGTTGTCTAGATTAGTCACTTTCCAACTGTCTTTTGTAAATTGAGGGTTGTAGGATTAGTATAAAGAGTCTAAGGTTCTTGTATTTAATATGAGTGCAAACACTTGTAATAGAACTTGAGAAGCAATATACTACTTCCTTGAAAACTTATATCTTATGTTCTTGTTCTTTACTTACTTGTGTTGTGCATTGCATCATCTGTTAAAGTTCTCAGTTCCCTATTTGAACTGTTAAGTGATATTAATATTCTCCTAAGTGTGTTAACTAAGTGTTAAGAACCCTCTAACGGTCCTGCAGAGTATATACTTCTTCATAATCAAGACCTTCAATTTGATAGAATCCTTGTACAACAAGTCTGGCCTTGTTGCGGACTATCACCTCCTTTTCATCCATCTTGTTTTTGAAAATCCATTTCATGCTGATTGGCAACTTACCCTTTTGTAATTCACACAGATGCCAAACATTTAGCTTTTTGAATTGCATCAGCTCGTCTTGTATTGCCTCTACCCAACTGTTTTCTTTCAATGCCATTTCAACATTCTTCGGCACTATTTGAGATAGAAAACATGAATATAGACATGTATTTATCACTCCTGATTGACTTCGAGTTCTGACGCCTTGGGATAATGGACCGATAATTGCTTCCGTTGGATGATTTCTATGAACTCTCAGCTGTGGAATAGCATATTCAGAGATAACTTCATCTAAGTTAGACATATGACCAATAGGCTCTTCAACAGTGTTCCTTCCTTCTAGTTGATAAATAATTTCTTCATCTAGATTATCATCACCAGTTGGAAGATCTTCAAATGGTATGTGAATAGTATCAATTGGTAGAAGATGAACTCTGATAAAAAATTTATGGTTCTTGTTCAATAACTGTATCCAGATAAGATGAATCTGTTTGAGAAACAGAATGTGGAACAACTGCAACATTAGAAGATAAAGGTACATCTGAAGATATTCCTTTAGCTTGAGAAGATGTAGATCCAACATCATCAGCAAATATATCTTGAATTAAGGGTGTCAAAGGTGGATCAGCTATAGAAATAACAGATTTTCGATTAAATGTTTGAAATAATGAAGCATAATCATATACCATGAAGGACCAGAACTTGCATCTATTTTGTTAGATTCGTGCCAATCAATATCAAATGACTCAACAATTTTTTTAGTTCTTTTATTATAAACCCGTTATGCTACTTTGTTGGCTGAATAACCAATAAAATAACAATCATAAGCTTTTTTATCAAATTTTGATTTATTATCAGATGTGTTTAACAGAGTACAACAACATCCAAAAGTTTTGAAATATTTGACTTTGGGTTTATGTTTGAAAAAGATTTCATAAGGAGTCATATTTGTTGTTTGTTAATTAAAACATGATTCTAAACATAACAAGCAATGTTAACAGCTTCAGCCCAAAAGAATGAAGATAATTTGGCTGCTGATAACATTGTTTTGGCTGCTGATAACATTGTTCTAGCTGCTTCAATTAAGGTTCTGTTACGCCTTTCAGCAACTCTATTTTGTTATGGAGTTCCTGAAGAGCTGAATTGTCGAGCTATCCCCTTTGAATCGCAGAAATCATTCAAAATACAATTACAGAATTCGGTGCCATTATCACTCCATATGCATTTGATAGTCTTGTCTGGCTGATTTTCCATAAGTGTCATGAATTTCATTAGCAAATGAGGTGTTTCATCTTTGGTTGCTAAAAAGAAAACCCATGTAAATCTAGAAAAATCATCAATAATAACCAAACAATATGCACGACGTCCTAAACTCAAAACACTTACAGGACCGAATAAATCCATGTGTAGCAATTGAAGAATAGAGTCAATTTGTGTATGAGCAACTGGTTTATGAGGAAGTTTATGTTGTTTGCCTTTTGAGCATGACAGACAATGCTCTACTAGTTGAAATTCTTTTAGTGGTAAGCCAACTACATGATTTCCTCTAAATAGTTTGTTCATTGTTTTAACATTGACATGACCAAGACGACGATGCCATAACAATGTGTCACTTTCCAAGGCTTTAGATAACAAACACGACACAGTTACAAATGAACGTGACCATTCATGTCTAGTAAATACGTGTCTTTGTCTCTTGGAGTTCTCAATAATATCCATTCTTCAGGTATTACAAAACTTGGTTTTAAGATTAAACATTCTTTATCGGTGAAATGGGTTGAATACTTTTTGTCATAAATTTGAGAGACACTAAGCAAATTATGTTTTAGTTCCTCTACAAAATTAACATATTCAAAGCTTAATACACCATTAGTCACTGTACCATTCTTTGTAATCTTACTTCCTTTGTCTCCGGCAAAGATAACATATCCTCCATTGTATGGTTGAATGTTGTTTAACAAGGATATATTACCAGTCATGTGTCTTGAACAACCACTATCTACATGCCAAATACTGTTAATAGGTTGCCTATGTTGTTCCTACACAATAGGACAAATTTAATCATTTTTAGGAACCCAAGCCATGGTTGACTTGAGCTCTTTGTTTTCATCTAAATATGACACATTTTGTAATATCATATCTCTTTTGTCATTGAAAATGTATTTTTCATCAATCAAAGGCTCAGAAGTTTAACCTTTAATTTTCCATCTTTGCACTTGTTTGACTGGTAGTGTGGTGAAATTGTTTTTATCAACTTGAACTGATTTTACTTGTGTCTTTTCCTTGTTTAAATCAGTTTTATTTTTAGTAAAAACATTCGATTGATATAAGTTTCTTTTAAAATTTGCATTAACAAAGAAACATTTTATATTGTTCACAATTGACTTATGAAACTTTTGTTTGCTTGTCAACTGATGTTGATGACGACAATTTCTAGCCATGTGATTTGGCTTTCCACACACATAATAACATCTTTTACTATATACAGTTCACACTCGCATGTTTTGTTCGAACTATTTTGGATAACTTCCATAGTTATCACTGAATCTGGCCTTAGTATGTCCTTGGCCTTTTGATTCTTTAACAGTCTCTCTTCCTTTCCTCTCATGTTGATTAGCTTGAGTTGATTTCGAAGAAATTGAGGTATTGGTCCTAGCTTTTGGACTTATTACAGAAGCTGATGTAGCATGATTTTTGGCTTTAGCTTTATGATTCTTCTGAACTGGATTAGGACCGGTGTCCTTTGAACCTGTTCTACACACATCTTATTTCATATTGTTAGCAATAATAAAAGATTTATTTTTAAAGAAACTTGCATTTGTTTCATTAAAAATATGATCCTCATCATTAATGTTGCCTACAGAAACAAATCTGTTCTTGAAATCATTTTTCAAGTCAGACATAGATGTTGTGACTCGTTTATTTTCTTTGTTTTTAAAGTTTATTTTTTATTCGCGTTTCTTATCCTTATTTGACATTTTTGGACAAACTTTAGAATCAACTGAAACTTTCAAACTTTCATTAAACTCTGATGATGAATTACAAGATGGTTTTTCATTACAAATCTTATTTTCTATAGAATCTAATTCATCATCACTCTCCCATTCTTCAACTAAACCATCTATCTTCAAACTTTCTGCAAAAAAATTGTCATTATTAATATTAATTTTTGTTTTTATGATAGGGTCAACAGTCAATGAAACATTGACTGAAGGTGTGAAGTCAGCTTTTAGTTGAAAACCTAAGCCATAGGTTTCTTTATCATGAGTTGGGATTGATGAAGGCAAAGATATATAATCATGATTAATTGTTGGTGCAATGTTAGCATAACCCGCTCCACTTTTTCCATCATTAATCTTTTTTGTCATCTGTGACTTGATTATACCTTCAACCATGTTGGATGAAAGTTCAAAATTATCAACAGCTAATTTTGCAGATGAGAGTTCACTATTCAGTTTGTTAATTTCTAAAGATAATTCATCATTGCGTTTTATCAAATCTTTTATGTTACATTCTTTATCAAGAAGATTTAGTTTTGATTGGTAAATAGATTTGTTCAAAGCCTCAATTTTGTCTTTAAAAGTTTTCTCATCACTTTTATACTTACGAGCTTGATATTGAAGTTTTTCAACTTCTAATATCAAACGTTCGTTGTGAACTCTGTATCTTTGTACCTTTTCCTTACACACATCTGAACAAAGAGAAATATATACCTCATTGGATTCTTCCTTTTTCTTTGTCTCTTCATGGACCACATTCATCATGAAAGCCTTCAGTATTCTTGGTTCATCTGCTTTAATAGACGTTGGAGTATTCTCAGCAGCACTTTGCTCCTTTTCATATGCAGACGCTAGAGCAAGCTCAATAGCTTTAAGTGATTCTTCAACTTGGACTGGACTGATCTCAACAGTCTTCTCTTTGACCTCTTCATCTTTTGCTGGAGTAGACTCAATAACATTTTCATCACCAACCACTTCTTCAATTTTCATCTCTACTTCTTGACAAAACACTCCTTCAAGCATATCCTCAGACACAAACTCTATCAACACATTCTTTTCTTCTTTCTTCTCAACTAGTTCATCCTCAGTTTGAATTTCAGCTATCAAAGCATTAGACAGCTACATATCTAGTATCTCCAATTGATCAGACCAGTCATATTCACCTACGGTCTGAGATACTAGAGCTTTGTTTTTGTTGGAAGAACTTGCTTTATCACTTTTTGTTTCAACCTCCTCTGTCACCATCTTCTTTCCATGATCACTCTGGTTTGACTTGGGTTTAGTACATTCTCTGGCAAAATGTCCAGGCTTATCACAGTTGTAACACCTCAGACTGGACTTATTAAATCCTAACTTGCTGGAGTTGTTTATCCCAAACACTTTTCTTCCGGTTCTCCTAACAAAGTTCTTAGTTCTGTACACTACCATAGCCATCTGGGATTTAATGTCATTCTCTTCAACGTCATCAGGATTAACTTATTGCAAGTCATCCACCAAGATGTTAGGTGTATTAAGTCTTCCAGCTGAAAATGCTTCATAGATGTTCATGAATGTAGTGAATAATGCCAGATGTTCTTCAGCTATTTGGAAGGTTTGTTTGGGTGGTTAGGAACTAACAAAAAAAGCTTGTTGTGTAGGTTGAGAAACTTGAATCTGTGGGTAGGCTTGAGGTTGGGATAGATTTGGAGTTTGAACATAAAGAGTTTGAGGAGTTGCTTGATATTGAGGCAAGGATTGGGGCAAGGTTTGGTTTGAAGATGCTGACTGCTGTTGTTGACATAGTTAGGAATAACTGACATAATAGTTTGGGTTATTGGTCATTTTGGCATACAATGCCAATGCTTCAGCTCCCATTGAGTTGATGTAGTTTGCAGCCCTCTACTTATCATCCATATCATAAGACTTGATAGTGGAAATGAGAACACTGAGTGTTAAAGTGAACAGATCCTTGGTTCTTTTGATGGTTGTGCAGTTGCTGTTCCAGCTATAAGATAGAGAATTTAATAGCTTTTTGTTAACTGCTATATTCTCCAAGGTGATTCCTGCACTCTTCATCTTAGTGACTAGTTTCATGAACCTAGACATCTGAGCTTCCAAAGTCTCACCCAGTATATGATTAAACATGTTAAACTCTTGGTTCAACATATCTTTTTGGCTCTCTCTCATATCTTTATTCCCCATAATTTGTTCCTCCATTGCTTCCTATAATTCATTAGCCTTTGTAAAATCTTTGAACTTCTGTGCAATCTCAGTCGTGAGTGCTATAGTGATAGCAGCATAGGCTTAATCATCCAGTTTCTTCTTCTTCATATCCTCTTCATCCCACAAATGTTTAGGTTTTAGGATCAGTTCATTCTTATCATTCGTATACACTGGAATGTATGGTCCTTGCTTAATTGATCTCATCAACTGGGGTTCAGTATACATGACATGGTTCTCAAATCTAAACATCCAATCAGGGTAATCTTCTTCACTGAGCAGCCAAGGTGGCTTCGTGCTCGTACCAATCTCATTGTCGAGATTCAAAATGGATGTAAGATGCTTCAGATTAGCCATTGTTCTTACTTGAAAATCAAATTCTTCACAAATTCTTCAAACCCAAAGTTCTCGCGCGAATAATCAACTTATCGCGTGAAATATTCAAAGTTCTCACGCAAACAAAACAAACTTCTCACGCTGAAACTTTTGTAACTGAATCTTGCGAAAACTGAAAGTTGTCCCATGAAATGATTCTGTTGTAACAAACTTGGAACCAACTTTTGCGAAAACCTCAACTTCTAGCGCGAAAGGTAACTTTTCGCACAGAAAACCAAGTTTTCGCCTGAAGTTTTCTCTGTGATTTTGAGTGTTTCAGCCTCAAATTTTTCACCCAATTGATTAAACTTTGTTTAATTAAGTGTTCAATTGATTCAACTAATCTTGTTTTATGCTCAACAGATCATCAACTCAACGAACATGAAGTTTATCAGCTTCAACATCTTCAAATGATCAATTTCAGCAACAATAAGCAAAAAAACTTAGAATAACCATGAGTTTAATGCTCACAAGCTCTTTCAAAACACTTCTTCAAACTTCAACAAATCGATCTAGAGCAACAAGGCACTGATACCAATTGTAAGGATCACCACAATACAATTAGATCGATCTCGTGATGAGAATGCGGAATGTAATCATCACAGTAACAAATATTGAATATAGAAATTTAAGAACAAGCACGAGCAAATAACTTTCAAATCTATTGATCTCTGATTCGTTTACAAGGCCGAATTACAAATCAGGAAAATGAAAACTGTACCTATCGAGTGCTCCATATTACAAAGCAAAACTTCTATATACAACAAAAAGAAGTTCTCGCACGAAAACTGCAGTTCTCGCGCGACTAGTAGTTCTCGTGCGAGAAGTAGTTTTCGCGTGATAACTCTAGGTTCTCGCGTGACTTGATCTTGATCTTCATCTTGATTTGATTTCCCGAGCCTCATAGGTTCAACCTCTACAAAATTGTTCAAAAAGATTATCCATTATAGGAAAAGGATACCTATTCTTGATGGTCAATTAATTCAATTCACGATAATCAATACATATACGCATGCTACGGTACTTCTTCTTAACGAACAAAATAGGTGTGCCCCAAGTTGAAACACTTGGGCTAATTAAACTTTTATCCAAGAGATCTTGGACTTTGAGACATCAGGTTTTTCATCTTTTTAGTGCTAGTCGATATAGTGATTTAACCAGTAGTTCAGTTCCAGAACTAAATCAATTTATAATTCCACTTTCTTTTCTAGTGGAACACCCGGTAGCTCATTAGAGAAAATGTCAGGAAATTCATTAACTACAAGTACTTCATTAAGTTTCTTCTTTTTTTTTCTTTATTAGTCATGCTAGAAATGCTTGATTACCATACCTTATGTAATTATTAGGTTTCACCATTGAGCATTCAATAATGTTGCTCTTTCTTTCTCTATAGACACATGTTTGTTCTCCTAATGGTGATACAAACTATATTAATCTTTTGATTGGAGAATATAGATGCATGATGTTAGGATAACCAATCCATCCAAATAATCACATCAAATTCCTAACTCTATTGGAATTAGATCGATATCATATTCTTCTCCTTGTATATTTCTTTTACAGTTTCAGCATATTTCATATATGATGAAAATTTTCTCACTAGCTATGTCAACTTCTGACACATGTACTAGGTTGCGTCTAATGAAAAAACTTTGGCATGCAAACTTTATAGATATAAATGCTCTACTAGCTCCAGAATCAAATAAATATATGTAGGAAAGGAGTTGACTAGAAAGATACCTGTAACGAATCAAATAACACTTTTCTTTCTAACCCCTTTTAGTTTTTATATATCATGAAACCTACTTTTAACTGTTTTATTAGAATTATTATTCATTCCACAAATTTCATAATAATATCTAATTCTCGTAACAATACACTAGCATATAAATCATGAAGATAACATACAACATGTTCAATTCACATAGTCACATAATAATAACATATAATTATTATTAGGTTAATATTGACTAAATTAATATCAATCATTTGTTAAATCACCAATGTTTAAGGGCAACTTGTTGTGCTTACTTTACATGTATGCATTATAAGAAAGATCATCCATTATAAGAAAAGGATACCTATTCTTGATGGTCAATTAATTCAATTCATGATAATCAATACACATCCGTATGCTACCATACATTTTTTTAATGAACAAAATAGGTGTGCCCCAAGTTGAAACACGTAGGCTAGTTAAACTTTTATCCAAGAGATCTTGGACATTGAGATATCAGTTTTTTCATCTTTCTAGTGCTAGTCGATATGGTGATTTAACCAGTAGTTTAGCTTCTGGAACTAAATCAATTTTGAATTCCACTTTCTTTTCTAATGGAACACCCGGTAGCCCATTAGTGAAAATATCAAGAAATTCATTAACTACAAGTACTTCATTAAGTTTCTTCTTTTTCTTATTTGTTAGCCACATATGCTAGAAATGCTTGATTACCATACCTTATCTAATTATTAGGTTTTGCCATTGAGCATACAATAATGTTGCTCTTTCTTTCTCCATAGACACATATTTGTTCTCCTAATGGTGATACAAACTAGATTAATCTTTTGATTGAAGAATATAGAGGCATGATGTTAGGATAACCAATCCATCCAAATAATCACATCAAGTTCCTTTAACTCTACTGGACTTAGGTCGATATCATATTCTTCTCCTTGTATATTTCTTTTACAATTTCAATATATTTAATATATGATGAAAATTTTATCGCTAGCTATGTTCAAATTCTGACACATGTCCCGTGTTACTTCTAATGAAAAACCATTGGCATGAAAACTTTATATATACAAATGCTCTACTAGCTCCAAAATCAAATAAAATATATGCAGGAAGGGAGTTGACTAGAAAGGTACCCGTAACAAATCGAATAACATTTTTCTTTCTAACCCCTTTTAGTTTTTTTTTATATCATGAAACCTACTTTTAAATGTTTAAAGAGAATTATTATTCCTTCCACAAATTTCATAATAAATCTGATTCTCGTAACAATACGCAAGCATATAAATCATGAATATAACACACAACCATTAATTTCACATAATCACATAATAATAACATATAATTATTATTAGGTTAATATTGACTAAATTAATATTAATCATTAGTTAAGTCACCAACATTTAAGGACAACTTGTTGTTCTTACGAGACATGTATGCAAGACTTAATAAAACTAATTGAGTTTTATTAACGGAAATTTACCGAATGTCACATCGGTTATTTTAAAACGCAAGCTTGTCATTCTATTGAGTTAACTTAGTTTTAGGACATTCTTTATGACGTAAGTTTAACTGTAATTAATAAACAATGTTTTTAGTCCATCTTTATCCTTGAAAATTGTTTCATCATATTTATATATTCTGTTTATGTATTGAAGTTTTTTAATTTCTAAAATTAGATTTTCACTGTGAGCATGATACCTTTGAACTTTATCAACACAGTTTGAAGTGCGTTGATCTTCATATACTACTGACTTAGCCATGGAAGATTCATGGATATCTTGGACCACATTCATGATGAAAGCTTTGAAAACTTTCTCTTCCATAATCTGTTCTTTAATAAATTATGTTAGAGCAGACTCAATAGCAACTGATTCTTTGATAACTTCTTTTTGATCATCTTAAGAAACTACAACCACTTCAACCTCTCATCAATTACATAATCATACACCACTTCTTCAATCTCTTCATTCTCAAAAACAACTCAACATTATTACTATGACCAATCTCAATCACTTCTTCAACCTTATCAATAATCACCTCTATGGTAGTAGTTATTTCCTCCATAACTTGATCAACCAAACTTTCTTCAACTAATATGATTAAGAGCACCATCTTAGGTAAGGTCAAACAAACCATCCAACAAATCACCAGAAACAAATTTGCCAGTCACATCTTCAACTTCACTAGATTCAATTACTTTCTCCTTTTGATTTGTAGCAAACAAAGCAGTGCTCACTTTCATTTCAAGCAATTCCATCTGATATGACCGGTCATAATCAATGGTATGAGACACTAAAGCTTTTTTGTTGCTTGAGAAGCTCCCCTTTTAAGCATATGATTCAACTTCAACGATCACCATCTTCTTGTTACCATCATTTTGATTAACTTTAATTCTGTTCATTCTCAAGTGTAGTGACCATCTCTATCATAGTTATAGGAACAAGGAGAAGATTTATCAAAACCAAACTTGTTTTTGTTGTTCAACCCAAATGTTTTCCATCATGTTCTTCTAATATACTTCCTGGCCCTATAAACAAGATATCCATTTGATACTTGATAACTTATTCCATTACATCATTCAAAGTAACCTTCTAAAGATCATCATTCATCCATGAATGCTTCATGACTGGACATAAAAGTAATGAACAAAGCTAGATGTTCTTCTACCATTTGAAGTGTTTTCTTTAGAAGAGCTGAAGATTGTTTTGCTATGTAGGGTTGATTCATATGAGGAACTTGTACAGGACCGGTGAAGGGTGGTAATGCGATAGTTTCACAAGGTTGGAGAGAACAAGCAACACTTAACACATCTAATAAAGAACCGGCATATGAAATAATAAACAAAAGTAAGGAACACAAACATAACACAAGTTTTGGTTTTCAATAATGATGTATATTGTTGTCAAGTGTTTTACAATTATGACAAGGCTTAGTCCTAAGGACTAGTACCTGAGATACTTTAAACTACATCCTACAGCCGGTCATACTTTGAAAGCCAGCTGGAACACTAATCTAGACAACAAGACCAATGTAAAGTCAAAAGGTAGACTGCTTTTTAACTAGTAAGTATGACATCCCATAGCTCACATCCTTATCTATTACAAAAAGAATAAAAGTACTAAGTAGAAAGTTACATGCTCTAAGACCTTAATCTACAGTTGACATAAGTATGGAGATATCGCCAACTTGTATAAGTTGGTGAGTCCTCAAAGATGGCAGTGGAAAGTGGTTCAGCTTTTGTCAAAAGCATGTTAGAGAACGCATGTATTCTCTATCTTTAGAAGAAATCAGTTTCTTTGCTTTGAAAGACTTTTTCTTGAAGTGTCGAAAGACTTCGTCTTTGACTTCGGATGAAATGGTCTTAAGCTTCGGAAGATTTGACACTTAGAGAATTTCTTAATGCTTTTGTCAAATCTTCTGAAGTAACTTTCTTTGGAATTCAGTATGCATGCTGAGAGAACTTTGGTTGCATCAGCCTCTAAGATTAACTCTTACAACTTGATATGATTAAGCTTGAGAAAACTATGCTTGAACAGATGATGGTAGTGATGAACATGAGTTTCTTGAATGTTTTGCGCAATAGATTAGTTGATGGCCACTGGTAGCAAATATTTGTATAGCTCATATAATAATTTTGCTTGCTTGCTATCTTAGAAAATAGTGAAGTAGCTTCTTAATCCATAGAATTCAGATGATTTTGTAGCTCATTGCTTATCGTCCCGTATGTAAGGAACACACTTAGAGGCTGATGCAATCAAGATCAACCAGAAAGCTCTCAGCATGCAGAAATGAAGTATAAGGAAGTTACTTTAGAATATTTGACACAACTCAGTTATGCTAAGTATCAAATCTTCCAAAGCCAAAAGACTATATCTTTCGAAGCTAAAGATGAAGTCTTCCGAAGCTTCAAGGACAGAGTCTTCCGAAGCCAAAGACTAATTTCTTCTAAAGACAGAGAAGACATGCATACTCTGAATCACCTATTGACAAAAGCTGAATGTAACACCCGAAATTTCTTCCAAAGCTTCAAGGACAGAGTCTTCCGAAAGCATTGGTATGCCACCATACGAGATGCTGTACGATAGGAGGTGTAGAACGCCCGTGTGTTGGGGAGACACTGGGCAGAAAGAATTGGGAAGCATCGAGGTGATTGAGGATATAACTGAGAAGCTGGAAAAGATCAAAGCCTTTATGAAGGCCGCGAAGGATAGATAGAAGTCGTATGCCGATAAGAGGCATAGACCCATCGATTTCAACGTGGGTGATAAAGTTATGTTAAAGGTCTCGCCTTGGAAAGGGATCATCCGGTTCCGAAAGAGGGGCAAGTTGAGTCCAAGATACATAGGGCCTTTCCGAATTATTGCACGAGTAGGAGAGGTGGCCTATCGACTATAATTGCCAGATGAGTTGAATGGGATTCACCCGACATTCCATGTATCTTATCTAAGAAAATGCTTAGCTGACGAAGATATGATTGTACCATTGAATGATATTGAAGTGGATGAACGGCTAAATTATGTGGAGCAACCAGTGGCAATCATCGACCAAAAGGAGAAGAGATTGAGAAATAAAGTGGTTCCACTTGTGCGAGTATAGTGGAAACACCGAAAAGGATCCGAGTCTACGTGGGAGACTGAAGAAGAGATGAGACAGCATTACCCACAATTATTCGAAGAGTGACAGGTTTCGGGGACGAAACCTCTTTAAGGGGGGGTAGACTTGTAACACCCGAAATTTTCTCAGAATAAAAAAGAAAGAAAAGTAATTTGAAGAAAATAAAAAGAAGGCAAAGTTGAGGGGTGCTTTGTGTAAATAGTACCAAAATTTCAAAAGTGGGTGTAAAAAGAGCATGGTCGCCCATGCTCTTTCAGCTGCTGCTTTCCGAAGAAGAAAAGAAAGAAACAAAGCTGGTTTTTGTGTTTCCTCTCGGTCGAATTGTGAAGAAGAAGAAGATTATTCAAGGTTAGTAGGTTTTTGTGATTAATTGGTTTGGTTTCTTTGAGGTTTCAACCTTAGAAACTAATTTCTATGTGTTTTTGATGTTTGGGTGTTTGTTTTGGCTAATTCTAGGTGTTTGAACTCTTGTGCACGTAAGTTGGAAGGAGATTCACTTGTTTGCTGCAATAAGTGAGTTCTAGGACCCCGATTCTATGTTTTAAAACTTCTTTGGGGCTGAAAATGCATTTAAAATGTTTTACAACCGTTATGTACGATAACTGTGTATGTACGTGTATGAACTTCTATGTTCTATGAGGTTGTAAGCTTGTTCTAAGAGTTTAGCATGATTGATCTATGTTAAGAATGTATGGGAATGAGGTTTTAGAACAGGTTATAGCATAAGTCTCATTTACAGGTCTGATGGTTCATCCGCATTTACACTGTGATAATTGCTTAAGTGTTTTGTTCACCCGCATTCACTTTTGTTCACCCGCATTTGCCTTAATTCAGCCTAAGTATCCATCAGCATTTCTTTTTATGCATGCATATTTGCTACAGCATCCATCAGCATTTCTTTTACGACAGAATAATTACCAAGTGTTCATCCGCATTTGCAAGTTGTTCATCCGTATTAGTTTTTGTTCATCCGCATTTGCAGTTGTTCATCCACATTAGTTTTTGTTCATCCGCATTTGCAAGTTGTTCATCCACATTTGCAAGTTGTTCACCTGCATTAGTTTTGTTCATCCGCATTAGTTTAAGACAAGAAATTTTCTGGAATTTTGGAAGATCAAGATTAGGGTTTGACCATAGTTGACTTGTGCTTGTACCTGATTATCTTATGCATGTTATGGGCTGTCCTTATGTTCCTATTATGATATTAACATGTGACTTTATATGGATTGCCTATGATCATAAAGTATTATTATTAATCAAGTGGAAGATTAATATTAATGAAAAGTGGAACATAAGGAATGAAAAAACTTGCAAGTAAAAATTTACAGGAGGTGCACAACCATGTTGTCGTTAGCTCAACTATGTATAGTTTAGCTAACCCAAAGGATGTACACAGGGTCAATCTTTAAGATTGAGGGGACCACTGTTGCTGCCCCGTTACTGGTGCCAGCATATGTGCAGCACGGATGGAGTGTATTTATAGACTTCAAGGCCCAGTACCAGGTTTATGCGCATTATATGGGGGTATAGCACTTTGGTCCATATTGACAGTGAAAGATAAGATTTGTATGGATATGATTTGTATGTATGGTGAATATGATGTAATGGATATGATTTGTATGTATGGTGTGTGATCACATCTCAAAGAAAGATAAGATATTTTCTTTAAGAACTATTTTGTATACAAATCTATCAAGATATTTTTATGATTTTAAAACCAGGACTCACTCAGTAAAGCTGACTTCTATACGTTTTCAGTTGGCAGGTAATATTGCTGAGGATGGCACTAGGGGAGGCTACTCGTCGGGACAAGGCTAACATCCATTCATGAATATAACATTGTTGTTTTGTAATGCAAACTAATGATCTTTTGTAACAATACCAAACATGTATTACTTAGCCACAGTGTTTATAAATAAATGAATGGCTTTTAAATGTTTAAATTCCGCTGCAATGTGATATTGAATTATGAAATATTTTATGAATAGTGCTGTGAATGTCCAACTGTGAGGTCTCCGGAAACGGGGCCTTACAAGTTGGTATCAGAGCCAAAGTTTAAGAGAAATGGGTAAATGTTTTCAAAAACCTAACTTAAACTAAAAATGGGACCGAATGGAGGAATGTCAGCCCGAGTAGCTATGTGCCATCAAGTAATTCTTTTATAATGTTAACCGGTATTATATGCGCATGCTATTTGATTTATGCTTTAGTAGATTTGAATACTAATGTAGTCAGGATCGGAAATGCTCGGGGAACGAAGAGTAAAGTAAGTGGTTAATCACAACTGGCCACTGTAATTAGGGACTTACTATACTTAACATTAACTGAGCTATTACATTGAATGACCGTGTTGGTGTTTGGATCTTATAGTGTTAGAGGATGGCTGGAGGTAGATCATCTAAGGCTTCTCAAGGTGGAACTCGGGGTGGTCGTGCTGGTAGACCCCAGGCCGCAAAGAACAAGACGAGGACCGTAGAGACGGATACTGCTGGGCCTGATCTGCATCACCCAGAGGGGGTGGATGAGATTTCTAAATTGAGAACCTCGGTGAAGGAGGCAGTGGTGGAGGAGGTTCACCAAGTCATGCCAAACAATCCTACCTTCTGTCGTGACTGAAGTGATCCGAGCTGTGAGGGAGGATGAACAAAAGGAGAAGGAGGAGGAGAGGAGAACGACTAGTGGTAGGAGAGGTGATGTGAGGGATCACGATGAGAAGGAGGATCTAAATGCTGGAGGGGGAGCCTCAAGTGATGATGAAGAGGTGGTGGTGTGGGAAACCACGAGGGGATGTAGCTACGGGGTATTCCAAAGGTGTAAACCCCCTACTTTTGACGGCAACGGTAACGCTGCTACTGCCCACCACTGGATAAGGGAGATGGAGGTAGTATTGAAGATCAGTGAGTGTCAGGAAGACCAGAAAGTGATGTTCGCCACTCACTCGTTTGTCGACTCGACACTATGATGGTGGGACAATCTTGTCCAAGCCAAAGGTGACAGGGCCATCGAGAGAATGAGATGGGGTGAGCTGAAGAAGTTGGTGATTGAGGAATTCTGTCCTCACCGAGAACTCAAAATGATCGAAAGGGAGTTCTTACAGCTGGAGGCGGGAACTATGACCCACCAGCAATACACCGCCAAGTTTAACGAAATGGTGAGGTTGGTGTCGGATCAGGTTACGCCGGTATCGAGGAAGATCAATCGGTACGTTCAGGGACTACCGACCGACATCCGCAGACATTTGATCACTGCCCAAGCAAGCACTTTTAGGTCGGCAGTGGATTTGGTGGGAATGTTGTATGATGAAAGGGAAGTAGCGGTGGTTGAGGTGAAGAAGACGGGTGGTAATAACAGGAGTTGGAACGGGAAGAGATTCGGGCGTGGTGGTTTCAACCCGAACAGTAAGAGGCTGAGGATGGATGATCACCGAGTGGTTACTGCAAGCTCGGGGTTGAGGCGGTGTGATAAGTGTGGGAAGGAACATAGTGGGGAATACCGCTTGGGAATGAATGTCTGCTACAAATGTGGCAAGCCCGGTCACATTTCAAAGATGTGTGGAGCCCCACGGTACTTTAACTGTGGTGAAAGTTCTGGGTTGAAGAAGAGGCCAGAAGAAGTAGGGCAGAGGGCAAGTACAAGAGCCTTCACGATGACCCGAGAGGAAGCCTGGGTAGACCCTAACGTCGTGTCAGGTGTGTTCCTAGTAAACCAAACTTGTGCCTCTGTACTATTTGATTCTGGTGCTAGTAGGAGTTTTATATCTGCTGCCTTCTATGCTAAATTTCCTGTTAGTAGTAGGAGCATCGATGAACCTTTTGATGTAGAAACTGCAATTGGTAAGTCTACCAAAATTGCTGATATGATTGAGGATTGTGGCATAGAGTTAGAAGGCCATAGGTTCTCCGCTAAACTATTTGTGATACCCCTAGGCGGGTTTGATGTAGTTCTGGGGATGGATTGGTTGGTAGCGTATGAGGCAAACATCGTGTATTGGAAGAAGATGATTCGGTTAGTTGCACCCGATGGCAGTTCAGTGATAGTTTATGGTGATCGCGTCACTACGGTTCCGAAGTGATTTCGATGGCAGTGGTAGAGAAGTGTATGAGGCGCGGATGCTGTGCCTACTTGGCATACTTGAAAGATGTGGACGTGTCGATACCACAATTATCAGAAGTGCTTATGGTACGTGATTTCCCGGATGTGTTTCCCAATGATCTACCAGGTGTGCCACCGGACCGTGAGATAGAATTTCAGATCGACCTGATACCCGGTGCGCAACCTGTTGCCAAGGCACCGTATCGGTTAGCTCCGACCGAGATGAAAGAACTGATGGATCAGCTACAGGAACTAATGGATAAGGGGTTTATTAGACCGAGTATCTTTCCTTGGGGTGCTCCGGTATTATTCGTAAAGAAGAAAGACGGTAGTATGAGAATGTGTATAGACTACCGGGAGTTGAACAAGTTGACAGTGAAGAACAGATACCCCCTACCAAGGATTGATGACCTGTTTGATCAGCTTCAAGGTGCCAGTTGGTTTTCCAGAATAGATCTTCGATATGGCTACCATCAGCTGAAGGTAAAGGAACAAGATATCCCGAAGACAGCGTTTCGCACGCGTTATGGACGTTTCGAGTTTCGCGTTATGTCATTCGGTTTAACTAACGCGCCAGCTGCCTTTATGGATCTGATGAACTGAGTATGTCGGCCGATGTTAGATAAATCAGTGATTATGTTTATTTATGATATTCTGATTTATTCGAAGAGCAAAGAAGAACATGCCGACCACATACATGAAGTGTTGGAGACACTTAGAAAGGAGAAGTTGTATGCTAAATTCTCTAAGTGTGCTTTTTGGTTGCGGGAAGTTCAGTTTCTGGGTCATGTGGTGAATACCGAAGGAATTATGGTGGACCCAACAAAGGTTGAGGCGGTAATGCAATGGAAGTCTCCAAAGACACCATCCGAGATTCGCAGTTTCTTGGGTTTGGCGGGTTACTACCGAAGGTTTATCCAAGACTTTTCCAAGATAGCCTCACCTTTGACTAAGTTGACACGCAAGGATGTGAAGTTTGTATGGGGACGAGAACAGGAGAATGCTTTTGAGGAGTTAAAGGCAAGATTAACTCAAGCTCCTGTTTTGACATTACCTGAAGGGAGTGAAGACTTAGTGGTGTATTTGGATGCCTCCTATTTGGGACTGGGTTGCGTGTTAATGCAACGTGGGAGAGTAATAGCCTACGCGTCCCGACAGTAGAAAACCCATGAGGTCAATTATCCCACGCATGATTTGGAGCTCGCGGCTGTGGTCTTTGCATTAAAGATTTGGCAGCATTACCTGTACGGGGTGAAATGCACAATCTTCACGGACCACAAGAGCCTAAAGTATTTCTTCGAGCAGAAAGATCTCAACATGAGGCAGAGGAGGTGGTTAGAGCTAATTAAGGATTATGATTGTGAAATCCATTACCATCCGGGTAAAGCCAATGTAGTAGCTGATGCCCTCAGCCGAAAAGAGAGGCCCGAGCCAATCCGGCCGAAGGTTTATCAATTGGTGATGACCTCTGACGTGATGACATAGGTTAAAGGATTCCAAGATGAAGCGTTAAAAGAAGATCGCCTTAACTCCAAAAGGATGAGAGGTTTAGTCGCTGAATTGGGAGGGAATACCCACGGGGTTAGAACCCGCTTTGGACGAATATGGATTCCTCGATATGGGAATCTACGTGGGCGAATTATGGACGAAGCTCATAAAACTCGATACTCCATTCATCCCGGTGCTACCAAGATGTATCAAGACATGAAGAAAGACTATTGGTGGCCGGGTATGAAACGGGACGTGGCAGAGTATGTAAGTAAGTGCCTTACTTGCTTGCAAGTGAAGGCAGAACATCAGAAACCATATGGGAAGATCCAACCGTTGGATATACCCGAGTGAAAGTGGGAGCACATCACCATGGACTTCATAACGAAGCTACCCCGTACTACAAAGGGGTGCGATACCATCTGGGTGATAGTTGACCGATTGAAAAGAGTGCTCACTTCCTACCGATCTGCGAGACGTATTCCTCTGAGAGACTGGCGGACCTGTTCATCAAAGAGATTGCAGCTCGCCATGGTGTGCCGGTGTCTATTGTGTCAGATCGTGACACCCGGTTCACATCGAAGTTTTGGAAGAGATTCCATAATGCCATGGGGACGAGACTACACATTTGCACGGCATACCATCCTCAGACAGATGGTCAGTCTGAGCGGACGATCCAGATGCTCGAGGATATGCTCCGGGCATGTGTGATCGACTTTGGAGGAAGTTTGGGATGATCACCTACCATTAGCAGAGTTCTTGTCCAACAACAATTATCATGCCAGCATTGGTATGCCACCATATGAGATGCTGTATGATAGGAGGTGTAGAACGCCCGTGTGTTAGGGAGACACTGGGCAGAAAGAATTGGGAAGCATCGAGGTGATTGAGGCTATGACTGTGAAGCTGGAAAAGATCAAAGCCTTTATGAAGGCCGCGAAGGATAGACAGAAGTCGTATGCCGATAAGAGGCGTAGACCTATCAAGTTCAACGTGGGTGATAAAGTTATGTTAAAGGTCTTGCCTTGGAAAGGGATCATCCGGTTCCGGAAGAGGGGCAAGTTGAGTCCAAGATACATAGGGCCTTTCCAAATTATTGCACGAGTAGGAGAGGTGGCCTATCGACTAGAATTGCCAGATGAGTTGAATGGGATTCACCCGACATTCCATGTATCTTATCTAAGAAAATGCTTAGCTGACGAAGATATGATTGTACCATTGAATGATATTGAAGTGGATGAACGGCTAAATTATGTGGAGCAACTAGTGGCAAACATCGACCAAAAGGAGAAGAGATTGAGAAATAAAGTGGTTCCACTTGTGCGGGTACAGTGGAAACACCGAAAAGGATCCGAGTCTACGTGGGAGACTGGAGAAGAGATGAGACAGCATTACCCACAGTTATTCGAAGAGTGCCAGGTTTCGGGGACGAAACCTCTTTAAGGGGGGGTAGACTTGTAACACCCGAAATTTTGTCAGAATATAAAGGAAAGAAAAGTAATTTGAAGAAAATAAAAAGAAGGCAAAGTTGAGGGGTGCTTTATGTAAATAGTACCAAAATGTCAAAAGTGGGTGTAAAAAGAGCATGGTTGCCCATGCTCTTTCTGCTGCTGCTTTCCGAAGAAGAAGAGAAAGAAAGAAAGCTGGTTTTTGTGTTTCCTCTCGGTCGAATTGTGAAGAAGAAGAAGATTATTCAAGGTTAGTAGGTTTTTGTGATTAATTGGTTCGGTTTCTTTGAGGTTTCAACCTTAAAAACTGATTTCTATGTATTTTTGGTGTTTGGGTGTTTGTTTTGGCTTGTTCTAGGTCTTTGAACTCTTGTGCATGCAAGTTGGGAGGAGATTCACTTGTTTGCTGCAATAAGTGAGTTCTAGGACCCCGATTCTATGTTTTAAAACTTCTTTGGGGCTGAAAATGCATTTAAAATGTTTTACAACCATTATGTACGATAACTGTGTATGTACGTGTATGAACTTTTATGTTCTATGAGGTTGTAAGCTTGTTCTAAGAGTTTAGTATGATTGATCTGTGTTAAGAATGTATGGGAATGAGGTTTTAGAACTGGTTATAGCATAAGTGTCATTTACAGGTCTGATGGTTCATCCGCATTTACACTGTGATAATTGCCTAAGTGTTTTGTTCACCCGCATTCACTTTTGTTCACTCGCATTTGCCTTAATTCAGCCTAAGTATCCATTAGCATTTCTTTTTATGCATGCGCATTTGCTACAGCGTTCATCAGCATTTCTTTTACGACAGAATAATTACCAAGTGTTCATCCGCATTTGCAAGTGTTCATCCGCATTTGCAAGTGTTCGTCCGCATTTGCAAGTTGTTCATCCGTATTAGTTTTTGTTCATCCGCATTTGCAGTTGTTCATCCACATTAGTTTTTGTTCATCTGCATTCGCAAGTTGTTCATCCGCATTTGCAAGTTGTTCTCCCGCATTGGTTTTGTTCATCCGCATTAGTTTAAGACAAGAAATTTTCTGGAATTTTGGAAGATCAAGATTAGGGTTTGACCATGGTTGACTTAATGCTTGTACCTGATTATCTTATGCATGTTGTGGGTTGTCCTTATGTGCCTATTAAGATATTAACATGTGACTTTATGTGGATTGCCTATGATCATAAAGTATTATTATTAATCAAGTGGAAGATTAATATTAACGAAAAGTGGAACATAAGGAATGAAAAGACTTGCAAGTAAAAATTTACAGGAGGTGCACGACCATGTTGTCGTTAGCTCAACTGTGTACAGTTTAGCTAACCCAAAGGATGTACACAGGGTCAATCTTTAAGATTGAGGGGACCACTGTTGCTGCCCCGGTACTGGTGCCAGCATATGTGCACCACGGATGGAGTGTATTTATAGACTTCAAGGCCCAGTACCTGGTTTATGCGTATTATATGGGGGGTATAGCACTTCGGTCCATATCGACAGTGAAAGATAATAATAATAAGCAAGAAAGAGAATGGTGATGATGTAATGGATATGATTTGTATGTATGGTGTGTGATCCTTCCGAAAGAAAGATAAGATATTTTCTTTAAGAAGTATTTTGTATACAAATCTATCAAGATATTTTTATGATTTTAAAACCAGGACTCACTTAGCAAAGCTGACTTTTATACGTTTTCAGTTGGCAGATAATATTGTTGAGGATGGCACTCGGGGAGGCTACTCGTCGGGACAAGGCTGACATCCATTCATGAATATAACATTGTTGTTTTGTAATGCAAACTAATGATCTTTTGTAACTATACCAAACCTGTATTACTTAGCAACAGCGTTTATAAATAAATGAATGGCTTTTAAATGTTTAAATTCCGCTGCAATGTGATAATGAATTATGAAATGTTTTATGAATAATGTTGTGAATGTCCAACTGTGAGGTCTTCGGAAACGGGGCCTTACACTGAATCACTTTTCACTGGCACTTCTAATGACTCACCATCTTATATGATTTGGTGAAAAGTCCATGCTTTTTGTCAACTGTAGGTTAAGGTCTTTTGTCTGTAACTTTCCAACTATGTACTTTTATCCCTTTTGTAATATATTAGGATGTGAACTATGACATGTCATAGTCACTAGTCAAAAGGCAATCTACCTATTGACTCTACATTGATCTTGTTGTCTAGATTACTGTTTCCAACTGGCCATCGAAGTATGGCTGGCTGTAGGATGTAGTATAAAGTCTCTCAAGTACTTGTATCTTAGAACATATACTTTGTAACAGTTGTAAGAAATTGAGAGCAATTTATATCATTCTTGAAAAATATATTTGAGTGTTCTTGTTTTTGTTCTTTTATTCGTGTTCATAGTAAAATCACTAACCAATTCTCTATTTTATTTATTAAGTGTTTCATATCTCTCCACACTATGAAACTGTTGCATTGACCGCCCTTCCCGGACTGCATCGTATCATATGATTGATCATGGAGATCAAATCTCCTATAGAAAGAATAAACAGATCTTTGGTTCTCTTGATAATTATTATTCCAACTATAAGCTAGGAAGTTCAAGAGTTTCTTGTTTACAGTGATATTCTCCAATGTTATACCACACTTTTCATCTTTGGGACTAGCTTTACAAATCTTCCAATATGAGCATCAAGATTTTCTCTAAAAATATGGTTAAACATATTATATTCTTGATTCAATATGTCCTTTTTACTTTCACGCATATTCTTGTTTCCCAAAAGTGGAGCTTCTAAGGCATCTCATAGAACCTTTGCACCTCTGTAGTTGTGTGAATTTTAGGTTGACAATGCCATGGTGATTACAACATAAGCTTTATCATCAAGCTCAAACTTTCTCATATCCTTGTCATCCTAAAGATACTTTGGATTCTTAATAAATTCCCCTTTATCATTTTTATACATTGGAATGCACATGTGTGGTTTCGTTTATACAACATGATTTTCAAAGCCATATGCCTAGTCTTCATCGTCATCTTCAGTGATGAGTCTTGAGGTTTAGTGCTTGTGCCAATCTCGGTTTCTAGATTCAACGAGAAACTAATATTCTTCATATTCAAATTAGGTTAAATTTTGGAAAACTGAATCAAATTTGAAAATTTCCATATAACATGGAAGTTTTTGCAAACTTGAGGAAGTTTTCGCAAACCATCAGCGAAAACTTTCAAATCCTCACAAAAAATTAAGCTTTTGCACCTACAAGAGAGAGCTTCCTTGTTTAACTGTAAAATGTGGAAACTTCACCCCAATAACCCATCTTATGCAAAAACTATCAATTTCAAGCGAGAACATAATGTGTTCTTCAAACCTTCTAGGTTTTTGCATGCATAAAAAACCCAGTTTGTCCAGAACTCAACTGATCAGTAAGTCCATGCCCCAGGAAGACTAATGGTTAGTTAATCATAGCATAAAACATTATATAATTAATTTTGTTATAAAACATCATAGCGGAAAAACAAAGATCATTTATCACATCCATAAAACATATTTGTTAAATTTCAAACAATTCTTGAATTAGAAACACAACATATTGAAATAGGTGGATGTTAGTCTCTAAATGCCAAGTAGCTCCATCTCTCATGCCATCCTTAGCAATCATCAATACCTGGTAACTAATATTCATACAAAATCAGCGTTGTTGAGTGAGTTCTAGTTTTATAATAATATAAAAAAAATATTTTAACTTATCTTAATGAACACATATTCAAGTTGACTTTTATAACACCTTTTATTATGTTCACTATCTTTCTTTCTTTCATTATCTTTCATCTTTCAAAAACTTGGTTTACATAAAGCAAGAGCCCAAACATACAGTTAACAACAAGTGCCGCATACCCCTACCAGCGCCATTTATGACGATTTGGTAAAACCCTGGCATGGAAGACAACAAATTACATCCTACGGTACACTCCCTCCTAGTTAGCTACATGTCTAGTAGTTAACCCGCACTGAATGACACGTAGCCTACTTATGAATAAAGGTCATTCCATTCATCTGACTCATATAAGTGAAGTCTATTTATGCTTGCAAGTTTTTTCATTCATCATTAGGGCCTGATAACATTCATTAGGTTTCATTGTCATTCTTTTCTTTGTTTAATGTCCCACTTTGCTATAAGTAATACTTTATAAGTTTTCTTTAATATCATCACATAGCATTAAGCATTGAGTAACATTGTATAGAATAAGCCATATAGGAACTCATACAATAGAACAGTCATGCTAAATAACAATCAACTCATAGTCCTTATTTTATTGGAATCCTTTATAAAAATGTCCTAAGTATCTTCTTGTTCGGGTATTAAAAACCTAATGTAGATATATAAATTGAACATGAATGACCTTTCGTTAAAACTTAAGTATATGCTAAAGTGGTTTGGCTATTGATGCGTGTAACACACCTAATAAGAATGAGCTCTAATGCGGGTATAGAACTAATGTAGGTAAGCTCTTGATGCGGGTAACATAAGTAAGGCAGGTAACAGTAGTCTAGCTAAGTTAATACAGGTGACCATACAAATATGGCTAGGTCGAACATCAATGAAGTTAACAAAACTAATAGGGATGAACCTTTTAATGTTGGTAAATAGTATCATGGGATTTTTTATTAAGTATAAGCTAATGCAATATGGGTTAATGAACATTCTGGTTAAGGGTCAATACAGGTAACCCTATGAATGCAGTTAGGTCAATGATCAATTTAGGAGAACTGGGGACTAATGAGGATAACCTTACCGATGTGGTTGTACGACTCTACCATCCTATTTCATACTTTGCTTTCATATTCTATCATTTAGCGCATCATACTTCTAGATATAGATTTAGGCCTCATATAACTAGGGTGCCCTAGTAAACATGACATGCATATCATTTCATCATCAAAAAGGTTAGAACATCATATTCAACCATAGAGATATCATCTTAAGTGTAAAATCATTTGTTTGATAAAATATATAGTGTAGGAATGCATACTAGCCCCAAAAGAGATAAAAAATTTATATGTGGGGATCTAGAACTCACCAGAATTGTCGAATATCCATAATTATCACCCATCTAAACTTCTAAGTAGTGTCACTATCATCTTTTACAATGAAATCATAATCATCCCAAAGTCACTCTATCATTTCCCCATAAATTATATTTTATTTCTTACAGAACAACAACTTTATAATAGTGTCATCCCAATTATCATCATGAATCTATCCTCCATATCATACCATGACCATCATATATTACCAACTTATCATTTTCAAGAATTCATCATAACACAGCTTAACTATCATTATTGTCACATAAATCTACACCTCACCATCATCATGCGTCCATTATCACCGAGAAACTTTAACCATACCTTGAACCCTTGTAATCATTATTAAATTAATCATCATTAACAATATCACATCCTTAACCATCTATCATCATCACCATCATCATGGTACACTCCCCATAATCATCTCACCCTGACCAAACCACCATCATCATCAAGTGACCATCACCTTAACCCTATGTTTTCTAATTCATCTTCATCATAAATCATCATTATCATACAAACTTACAACCATAAAGTTATGTCTCCATACTCATCATAACCTAACCATAACATCACCATTGTTGTCTAACAATAGTATCATCATCAACATTCGAACATCATCATCATCATAAAACATCATCATCATCATTCAAACATCATCATCACCATCTAACAGAATCATCATTAACATTTGAACATCACCATTATCATATGATAGCATCATCATCATCAACATTCAGACATCCTAATCATCATCATCATCATCATCATCATCATCTAACAGCATGTCACACCCCGAAGAAAGGGGCTGTTCATGATGACTGAATATTAACAAACACAACGGACACCATGTATGTAATGAAAACATGTAAACAGAAAGTTGTCGAGCTCAAGTTTTCATTTAATAAATCCGTAATCATAGTTAGATATTTATAAATAAAACACAAATATTGGTGCATGACAGAATGTATCACAATCAAGCCTAACCCGAACTTACCTGCCGGGTGATAAAATAACCTGTTGGTCCATGTGATCGATAATCAATGCAAATGATTTAGAAAACACAATGAATCCCACTGAATAACAACAATCTATCAATCTAAGCAAAAACAAGTTTCAAATATTTGGCCTTAATCCCCAAATAATAATAATAAAAGAAGATATAACGCTCAATGATGATAGCAATAAGCTCCTAGCCAAAACACAACAATCACACAATCACAATAACAAGATTTTCATATTAAGGTTTTTCCAAGAGTCTCCAACTATAAGATAAGCATACAATATATATAAGCAGACTCTAGTTTCGCTGACAGTTTTGCTGACCAGCGAAACTTTCTTGACTCAAACCTAGCTTCAACCGGTGACAAAATACAGTTTCACCGGGTGCCATAGACAAGCTGACTACGAGTGAAACTCCATTTCGCTCATAGTTTCACTAAAAACAGAAACTACAAAATTACATAAGACGTAAAGTAACATTTGTCCTATTATAATAATAAACAAATAAACATAAACAATACTAATGAGTCCAACATATTCTTGATCATCAATAATACTCCCCCTAGGTTGGACCTCACCCTCTGGGAGAATAAATAGTAAACTCTTAAAGTTTTTCAATTTTGTCTTTTCAGGAACCCCGGAAAAAGGGTTTGAAGGAGGCCAACAGCTTTGTGTTGGGACATGCACGGTAGGCTCAGCCTGAAAACAAAGTAAACAGTGATCGTGTAGCAATACTAAAGTTCAAGAACTCAGTGATAAGGATTATCTCCTTGACATCTTGGCCTGCACAAAGTTACAAGTCCTTGTCAAAAACAGGTTGAGTGCTTCAAATCTCTGTTTTGATTTTCCATAATCCCCAAATCACCCTATCCCTAAGTCCTGAATGATGCTTCTATGTAAGGCCCCGTCCCCAGAGAGCCCACAGTTGGTCATTCATAGTATCATTCATTATTAAGAAAACAATCGCAGCGGAATAATTTAACCAAAAACCATTTTTGCATTAATGATTACTTTGCCAAATAATACATCGTGGTTTAGAGTTACAAAAGAATATTTTGTTGCATTACAAGACAAAAATATCTTAATTGCATAATTGGATGCCAGTCTCCATTCACCAAGTAGCTTCAGTCGTGCCATCCTCAGCAACACCCTTACCTGCTAACTGATATACATATTAAAAAATCAGCGTTGCTGAGTGAGTCCTAGTTTAATAATATCGAAAATATACTTTGCTAAACTTCACTTGGTGATCATTCATCATCATATATAATCCATCATTAAGAGATTCTTTATCTTTCTTTCTTTCATTATCTTTCACTTTCATTAACTAGGATCGCACAAAGCAAGAGCCTACATTGTTGGTTGGCAACAGATGTCGACCCCCCGTCGGTACACATTAATAAGTGGTAGCTAACCCCTGATAGTTGATCCTCACTGCTAGGCATGAAGCCTGCTCATGAACTTGGATCACAAGGATTAGACCCCGGATATGCCTTTCTTGGGATGAAACAGCCACACATCAGTTGAGCTAACGACAACATGGTCGTGAACCTCCGTTGGAAAAGCTTGCAAGGCTTTTCACCTATAGTTAGGGAACTGGGGTAACATTTATTAAGTTTCATTGTTCTTCTTTTATTCCTTTGTGCCCACTTATTATGAATAATACTTTTATAATACTATTACCTTAAAATCACATATCATGAAACAGTAATAATTATTCATAGGAAGTAGCCCATAAGAACGTAAATAAAACATTAGAAACATAGAACAAGCATAAACACCCATTAAACATAAGTTCTTAACACTTAAACTCTATTCTCAAAATTTCAAAAAAAAATCCTAAGTGTTCACAACGCATGAGTAACATATACAGTGGATGACTTAAAGTGCTAAGTATCCACAGTCTACAGTGGACAGCCAAGGTCAACAGCGGACAGCCAAGGTCCACAGCGAATGAGGAATACATTAAGTGTTCACAACGGATGAACATAATCCAACGCGGATGGCTATAGTCCAATGCGGATGGCCATAGTCCAATACGGATGAATAACATCCACAGCGGATAACTAAAAGTGTACAGCGGATGATATAAGTCCACAATGAATAACCAACATCCAAAGCGGACGTACAAATTTTTCTAAGGGTTCACAGCGGACAGTGCCCACAGCGGACTATCCCCAGCAGACACACAATGTCCACAGCAGATGACCAACATCCATAGCTAACACTCTGTTCAGTACCTGCGATGCAACATATGATGTTTTCCATTCTAAACATCATCCTAATCTGAACTTAGCATAGATCTAACATGTTACAAGCTTAAAACATATCAAACATCATCACAACATCGTATAAATCACTTAAAAGAAACATACTTCAAACACAACCATATACCATGTAAAACTCATAGTTTGGTTAGGAAAAACAGCTATTATTATGCATATCAGCCCCAAAACAAGTAGAAAACATGTAAAAGAGGGGATCTAGAACTCACCTCTAAGCAGCTTTCAAGTGAAACACCACAAACCCGAGAGCTAACAAGTAACTAATACCTAAACACATAAAACAAACAACCAACACAATAAAACACATAAAAATAGGTTCATAAGCTCGAACCCAGCAGAAAATCAAGAACATATCTTCTGGAAATTTCACCTTTTGGAAGAACTTTAGCTGAATTGTGCATGAGAGAGAGGGTCATGGGCAGCCTTACCACCTTTTTAAAACCCATTATGGGTAAGTTTACCTTTTGTACACCTTCACCCCTTAACCTTTTGGATATTTATCTTTTCTTTTTTACTTTTCTTTTCTTTGAACTTTTTTTCGGGTGTTACAAGTCTACCCCCTTATATAGGTTTTGTCCCTGAAACCTGTCATTCCTTAAAGAGGCCTGGGTAGTGTCGTCTCATTTCTTCCTCCAACTCCCATGTGGCTTCTGATCCCTTACGATGTTTCCATTGCACTTTTACTTGGCCAATCACTTTATTCCTTAATCGTTTCTCCTTCTGATCCAAAATAGCCACTGGTTGTTCCACATAATTCTCCCTTTAATCAACCTCAATGTCATGAAGAGGAACAACAACATCACTTTCCGTGAAGCACTTTCGTAAGTGAGATACATGGAATGTAGGATGAATTCCATGCAGTTCGTCAGGAAGTTCCAGCCTGTATGCCACTTCACCAACTCTGGCAATGATTTTGAATGGCCCAATATACCTAGGGCTCAACTTTCCTCGCATGCGGAATCTGATAATCCCTTCCCAAGGAGATAACTTCAACATCACCTTATCTCCCACTTGGAATTCAATTGGCCTCCTTCTTTTATCAGCGTAGGACTTTTGCCGGTCCTTTGTTGCCTTCATGAAGGCCTTGATCTTTTCCAACTTCTCTGACGTGGCTTCAATGACCTCGATACTTCCCAACTCTTTCAGCCTGACATCACCCCAACACACCGGGGTTCTACATCTTCACCCATACAACATTTCAAATGGTGGCATGCCTATACTGGCATGATAACTATTGTTGTAGGAGAACTCTGCCAACGGTAGGTGTTCATCCCAACTTCCACCAAAGACAATAATGTATGCCCGGAGCATATCCTCCAAGGTTTGAATGGTCCATTCTGATTGACTGTCTGTCTGAGGGTGATAAGTTGTGCTAATGTGGAACCTCGTCCCCATCGCATCATGAAATTTCTTCCAGAACTTGGACGTGAACCGAGTGTCCCTATCAGACACAATAGACACCGGTATGCCATGAAGAGTTACGATCTCCTTGATGAGCAGCTCCGCCAACCTTTCCGACGAGTAAGTCTCTCGGATTGGCAAAAAGTGTACTCTTCGTCAGACGGTCTACGATCACCCAAATGGTATCACATCCTCTCGCAATACGAGGCAGCTTTGTGATGAAGTCGATGGTGATGCGTTCCCACTTCCATTCGGGTATATCCAAGGGTTGGATCTTCCCATATGGTTTCTGATGTTTCGCCTTCACTTGTAAACAGGTCAGGCACTTACTCACGTACTCCACCACGTCACGCTTCATCCCTGGCCACCATTATTCCTTCTTCATATCATGATACATTTTTGTAGCACCAGGATGGATGGAATACTGTGTTTTGTAAGCCTCATCCATGATCCTTCCCCTCAGCTCCCCATAATGAGGAATCCACATCCACCCAAAACGGGTTTTAAAGCCAAGGGTGTTCTCCCCTAAATCTGTCGTCTGGCCCTTCATTCATTCAGATTTGATCTAATCATCCTTTAATGCCTCATCTTGGAATTCACTGATTTGACCCATAACATCCGGCGTCACAACCAGCTAGCAAGCCTTCATCCGAATCGGTTCCGGCCTCTCCTTTCGACTGAGGGCATCGTCTACCACATTCGCGTTACCTGGATGATAATGGATTTCGCAGTTGTAATCCTTGATCAACTCTAACCATCTTCTTTGTCTCATGTTAAGAGATCCTTTTGCTCGAAGAAGTACTTCAAGCTTTTGAGGTCAGTGAAGATGGTGCACTTCATCCCATACAGGTAGTGCCTCCAAAACATCAATGCAAAGACTACAGCCCACCAACTCCAAATCATGAGTAGGATAGTTAGCCTCATGGATCTTTAATTGTCGTGATGTATAGGCTATAACCTTTCCTCGTTGCATCAACACACAACCTAAACCCAAATATGAAGCACTGAGTATACCACCAAGTCTTCATTCCCTTCAGGCAACGTCAAGACGGGGGCTTGAGTTAACCTCATGTTCAACTCTTGAAACACACTCTCCTGCTCAAAACCCCATTCAAACTTTACATCCTTGTGAGTCAGCTTAGTTAACGGGGCCGCCACCTTAGAGAAGTCTTGAATAAATCTCCTATATTAGCCTGCCAAACCCAAGAAACTATAGATTTTGGACGGCATCCTTGGGGGTTCGCATTGCATTACAGCTTCAACTTATGCTTGATACACCATTATCCCTTCGGGGTTAACCACGTGGCCAAGAAATTGAACCTCACGCAGCCAAAACGTGCACTTAGAGAACTTTGAGTACAATTTCTCGTTTCTAAGTTTCTCTAGTACCTCCTTGATATGACAGGCGTGCTCATCTTTGCTCTTTGAATAGATCAAAATATCATCAATGAATACAATCACTGATCTGTCTAGCATCGGTCGGCATACCCGATTCATAAGGTCCATAAAGGCAGCTAGCGCGTTGGTTAAACCGAGGGACATCACGAGAAACTCGTAGTGTGCAAAAGGCTGTCTTAGGGATATCCTGCTCCTTCACTTTAAGTTGATGATACCTCGATCGCAGGTCTATCCTGGAGAACCAACTAGCACCCTAGAGCTAATCAAACAAGTCATCAATTCTCGGTAACGGGTACCGGTTCTTCACAATCAACTTGTTCAGCTCACGGTAGTCGATACACATCCTCAGACTACCATCCTTCTTTTTCACGAATAGGACTGGAGCACCCCATAGTGATATACTCGGCCAAATGAAGCCTTTATCCAAGAGGTCTTGTATTTGCGTCGTCAGCTCCTTAAGTTCGGACGGAGCCAACCGGTATGGTGCCTTGGCTATGTGTTGCGCTCCTGGAATCAAGTCAATCCGAAACTCGATCACTATGTCGGGTGGGACCCCTGGTAGGTCTTTGGGAAACACATCGGGGAAGTCGCATACCACCGGCACGTTTAACAACTGGGTCACAGTGGCATCCACATCCTTCACATAAGCCAGGTAAGCACTGCACCCTCGCCTCATAAACTTCTCTGTCGTGATCATCGATATCACTCGTGGAGTAGTGTATTCCTTGTCTCTATGAACCGTAACCACACTACCATCAGGCGTAGTCAAACGAATCATCTTCTTTCGACATACAATATTCGCTTCGTACGTCGCCAACCAATCCATTCCTAACACTACATCAAAACCTCCTAGGGCCATCATGTACAATCTAGCAGGGAACTTGTGACCGTCCAATTCTATGAGGCAATCGTCTATCATATCAGTCACCTTGGTAGACTTTCCTATTGCTGTCTCTACATGAAAAGGCACATCTATCTTTTTACTCTTACCATTCACTACATGACAAAAGGCAGCAGACACAAAGCTCATACTAGCACTCGAATCAAAGAGCACAAAAGCATACACTTGGTTTACCAAGAACATACCTTAAACTACTTCCGGGTCCACTCTGGCATCTTTCTGGGTCATGTTGAATGCCCTCACCTTGGCTTTGGTGCTCTCACTTCTCCTTTTTTCTCCCATAGCCTGGGTCCCTGAGCCCCCTGCTCCAGCCTTCTTGTAATCCCGGCCCGAGTGGCCCACCTCTCCGCACTGGTAACATCTCGGTAGTCGGCAATCCTTAACATAGCGCCCTTCCCCTCCACAGTTAAAACACCAGTTTGTCCCCACTCTACACTCACTCAGGGCACTCTTCCAACACTTCCTACATTCTTTCCGGTCATTCCCCTTCCTCTGTTCTAGGCGACGATTATCAACCCTCATCTTCTTCTCCCCAACCCCATAGTTGTTGTCCCTAAACATTTTCCTATTACCATTCTTGTTCCAACTCTTCTCAACCTTCCTCTGAATTGGCACCAGATCCCTCTCACCATACAACCTTCCGGCCAAATATACTGCAGACCTGAAAGTGTTCAGTCTAGCAGCTATCATGTTCCTCCTGATATCCATGGGCAGAACCTGCATGTAGCTCTTAATCTTCTTGGACTCTGGATTTACCAGATCCGGAACAAGTCTTGCAAGCTTATTGAACTTGGAGGTATACTCTTGATGAGTCATATTTCCAGCCTCCAAATGTAAGAACTCCTTCTTTATTTTGTCCAACTCCAGATGTGGACAATACTCCTCCAGTACCAGTTCCTTCAAATCTGACCACCTCATTCTTACAGCAAACCATTTCCCCTCGGCTTGGACTATGTTGCCCTACTAGCATAATGCCAAGTCAATGAAAGAATGGGAAGCAAACTTTACCTTTTGATCCTCATGGCACTCACTGATGTCTAAGACTGCCTCCATCTCTCGAACCTAATAATGAACAGTAGTAGCATTGCCGTTACCATCAAAGGTTGGGGGTTTGCACCTCTGAAACGCCCCATAGGTGCACCCCTTAGAAGCCTCCCTCTCCTTCTCGCTATCATCATCATAAATTACCACTTTGGGACTAGATTGCTCTTCATCAGCTTTCTCCTTCTCCCCCGCATCCTTGGTCTTTTCACCATCCTTTACAGCCCTCAACACCTCAGTCACCACTGAAGGTAACACGTTTTGCATGACGTTGTAGACTTCGTCAGTAATAGCTTCCTTTATCGTAGACTTAAGGGTGGCTGATCCTTCACCCTCTTGGTGGCTATGAATATCCATGTCCTCATAAGTCGTCATACGTTGCCCAGTAGTACGCCCGCCACGAGCACCGCCTCGAGTTGCCTTCCCAGATTTCCTACCCGCCATAAGATCTAACTCCTATAAGATTCAAACACTAAAAAGGTCATTCAAGGTAATAGCTTAGATTATGTCAAGTATAGTAAGTCTCTAATTATAGTGGCCAGTTGTGATTAGCCACTTACTTTACTCTTCATCCCCAAGCATTTCCTATCCTGACTACATCAGTATTCAAATCTACTAAGAGCACATAATTCAAATAGCACATGCACGTAATACCAGTTAACTTTATGAAAAATCTACCTGATGGAACGTTGCTACTTGGGCTAGCATCCTTCCATTCGGTCCCATTCTCAGTTTAAGTTTAGGTTTTGAAAACAATTTTCCCATTTGTCTTAAACTTTGGCTCTGATACCAACTTGTAAGGCCCCGTCCCCAGAGACCCCATAGTTGATCATTCATAGCATCATTCATTATTAAAAATGCCTTAAATATCATTATTATAAGAAAACAATCGCAGCGGAATAATTTAACAAAAAACCATTTCTTGCATTAATGATTGCTTTTGCCAAATAATACATCGTTGTTTAGAGTTACAAAAGAATATTTTGTTGCATTACAAGACAAAAATATCATAATTGCATAAATGGATGCCAGTCTCTATTCACCAAGTAGCTTCAGTCGTGCCATCCTCAGCAACACCGTTACCTGCCAACTGATATACATATTAAAAAGTAAGGGTTGCTGAGTGAGTCCTAATTTAATAATATCAAAAATATACTTTGGTAAACTTCACTTGGTGATCATTCATCATCATATATAATCCATCATTAAGAGATTCTTTATCTTTCTTTCTTTCATTATCTTTCACTTTCATTAACTAGGATAGCACAAAGCAAGAGCCTACATTGTTGGTTGGCAACAGATGCCGAACCCCTATCGGTACACATTAATAAGTGGTAGCTAACCCCCGAAAGTTGATCCACACTGCTAGGCAAGAAGCCTGCTCATGAACTTGGATCCCATTAGTTTATTCG
This sequence comes from Flaveria sonorensis, assembly GCA_025506505.1. Lineage (NCBI taxonomy): Eukaryota > Viridiplantae > Streptophyta > Magnoliopsida > Asterales > Asteraceae > Flaveria > Flaveria sonorensis. The sequence goes on along the minus strand of CM046438.1, from coordinate 36,455,178 downwards.
TCAATCACAAGGATTAGACCCCGGATGTGCTTTTCTTGGGCTGAAACAACCACACATAAGTTGAGCTAACGACAATATGGTCGTGAACCTCCGTTAGAAAAGCTTGCAAGGCTTTTCACCTATTGTTAGGGCCCTGGGGTGACATTTATTAAGTTTCAATGTCCTTCTTTTATTCCATTGTGCCCACTTATTATGAATAATACTTTTATGATATTATTACCTTAAAATTACATATCAAGAAACAGTAATAATTATTCATAGCAAGCAGCCCATAAGAAGGTAAATAAAATATTAGAAACATAGAACAAGCATAAACACCTATTAAACATAAGTTCTTAACACTTAAACTCTATTTCCAAAATTTTAGAAAAAAATCCTAAGTGTTCACAGCTCATGAGTAACATATACAGCGGATGACTTAAAGTGCTAAGTATTCACAGCGGACAACCTAAGTCTACAGCGGACAGCCAAGGTCCACAGTGGATAGCCAAGGTCCACAGCGGATGAGTAAAACACTAAGTGTTCACAACGGATGAACATAGTCCAACGCTTTGATGGCCATAGTCCAATGCGGATGGCCATAGTCTAATGCGGATGAATAACATCCACAACGAATAACTAAAAGTGTACAGCGGATGAAATAAGTCCACAGTGGATAACCAACATCAACAGTGGATGTACAAATTTTTCTAAGGGTTCACAGCGGACAGTGTCCACAACTGACATGTAAGTCCACAGCGGACGTTCTACATTTATAAGTGTCCACAGCGGACGTTCTACCTTTCTAAGTGTCCACAGCGGACACACAATGTCCATAGCAGATGACCAACATCCACAGCAGACACTCTGTTCAGTACCTATGATGCAACATATAATGTTTTCCAATCCTAAACATCATCCTAATCTGAACCTAGCGTAGATCTAACATGTTACAAGCTTAAAACATATCAAACATCATCACAACATCGTAGAAATCACTTAAAACAAACATACTTCAAACACAACCGTATACCATGTAAAACTCATAGTTTGGTTAGGAAAAACAGCTGTTATTATGCATATCAGCCCCAAAACAAGTAGAAAACATGTAAAAGAGGGGATCTAGAACTCACCTCTAAGCAGCTTTCGAGTGAAACAGCACAAACCCGAGAGCTAACAAGTAACTAACACCTAAACACATAAAACAAACAACCAACACAAGAAAACACATAAAAATAGGTTCATAAGCTCGAACCCAGCAGAAAATCAAGAAGAAATCTTTTGGAAATCTCACCTTTTTGAAGAACTTGAGCTTTCTCTCTCTAAAACTGGATGGGGTTTTCTTTTCCAAGCCTTTAGCTGAATTGTGCATGAGGGAGAGGGTCATGGGCGACCTTACCACCTTTTTAAAACCCATTGTGGGTAAGTTTACCTTTTGTACAACTTCACCCCTTAACCTTTTGGATATTTATCTTTTCTTCTTTACTTTTCTTTTCTTTGAATTTTTTTTCGGGTGTTACATTCTAGTTAGCACAATAAATGCTTCTAGTCTAGCTCTTCAGAAAAGTCTCTGAATTGAAGCTTCTTGTTAGCTCTTCAGAATTATATCTCGTGCTTATCTCCTCTGCTATGTGTGAACATTAACATGCAGTGATGATCTTCTCTGTTATACGTAATTATAGACATGGTGCTCTCAACAGCACGCTCAGATGATCATCTCCTCTGTTATACGTGAGTATAGACCTAGAGCTCTCATCATTTGTTCCCCAAAATAAAGTCACAATGCTTCTAAAATCAAGATCATTGTCAAAATCTCAAATGAATATCAAGCAGAGTTAATCATAGTGCTCAATAAACCATGAGGATAGAATGAGTGCTTTGCCAAATGTTTGTGGGGACCAAGTTACTAGAGCTTCCTTAATCAAACACAAAACATGATAAAGATAGCTCCAAATTACATGTTGAAAAGAATAAGATATGGGTTTAAAATGACAAACATATCAACAATCCCACCAATCTATGACTCTCTGGAAAATTTCTTGAAAAAGAAGTCCGTTTTTATTTTTATTTGTCAACCTCTATTTTATTTTATTTTTGTTTTTGTGTTGGTTTTATGGGGCGAAGAAGTTCTTCTCGAAAGCTTTTGTTCATATAAATCCTTAAGAAAATTCATCAAATTTTATAAAAAAATTGTTAAGTGTTATGTCCTAGCTAAACTAAGTTTCGCTGGCTCTTTCGCTTAGCAAATCTATAGATTCATTGGCACAGTCGCTCAGTGCTGGTTAATATGATCTAATATGCTTTGCCAAGCGAAACTATAGTTTCACCGCCAGCAAAACTATGGTTTTTAAATAGAACAGTGTTGAAATTTTCACGTATTGGCAAAACTAAACCCTAGTTTGGGCCGTTGCATTCAAAAGTTTTAGTGTTGATTTTCGTAGCAATTTAGTGTTTCTAAGTCTCAAGGTTGGTGTGTCGAATCTATTCCATAACAACAATCAAGCTTTTGACCGATAATATTGTTTTTTAGTTTGATTCGCATCGTCGGAGTTTTACTGATGTGATCAGCAAAACTATGGCTTTAATCAACGAAACTGAACGAAAGTTCAAATTTCTAAGCGAAACTGTCTAGTCATGTTGCGCACGCGTACTTGATAGTTTCGCCTGGACAAGTTTTAGCGAAACTATAGATTCGCTCAGACGTATGATTTTATGCCTGAGTCACAGTGAATCTATACTTTCGCAGCTGTGAAACTATAGTTTCAGCATCAGCGAAACTGTTAAAAAAGTTTTACAAAACCCTAATACTAAAATATTATTGTTGCAACTCTGTGTTTTCAGCTGGAAGCATATTTGTTATTACTTTTGAGCCTTTGTTTGGTGATTATTGAATAGATTCAAAACTTATCCTTTATGTTATTGTGAGTATTGTGTTGATTCAGTGGGATTTCTAAGTTTATTCATCAATTGCACTGTTATATCGATCATGAGGACCAACAATATGGTATCAGAGCCATTGTGCTCTTGATTGGTTGAGTTTTGTGTATTTTCTAGCTTAAAGTCAATGTTCCATTCAATACTGTTCTGATATGCTTGTTTTGGATATGAAAATCGATTGAGGATTGTTCGTATTTGGTGTGGGAAGCTATAGAAATCATTAGATCTCAAATTTATTGAGATTTGGATGAGTTTGAGTTGATTTATTGCTGAAATTTTTTTTCAGATACGTTGGGCGAAACTAGAGTTCTTCCAACGAAACTGCCACTTGATTCAGTGAAACTGCATAATTTGTGGTTTTTGGATCTGGTTTCTTTATCTCAGCGAAAGTACCTTATTTTGAACGAAAGTTCACCTTCTTTGATTATCAAAGCAAGCGAAAGTGCTGCCAAAATTTTCCTCAGAACGAAAGTTCTACTAGTTTCAGCGAAACTATTGCAGAAACTAGAGTTTCAAAGCACTCATTCGAGCGAAACTGCTTTTCATCTTTTGAGTGAATCTACTAGAGAATTTATCAGCGAATTTAGAGATTCTTCAGCGAAATTAATATTGTTTAAAAAATGACATCCACCAATATCACCATTTCTGATTTGGAGAGTGTTGCACCCAATAGGCCACCGAGGCTTATAAATGATTATAACTTTGAGGACTGAAAATGTTGTTTAAAAGCCTTCTTTTATTATACCGATCATAATCAATAGGAGTCAATAGTAAATGGTCCACACACTCTAACTGTCACTGTTGGTCAAGTTACATCACCAAACACTGATCCATCAACCTTTACTGAAAAAGACCTCAAGCTAATCGATCGTGATCAGAAAGCTTTCGGGGCTTTAACCTTATGTTTATCACAAGACATCTACAATCGTTTTGCTGAACACAAGAATGCAAAATCATTGTATGACTCTCTGTGTGAATTTTATGATGGAAATGAAGATCTGAATGACAAGAAAGCCCAAGCTGAAAAGGAGTTCAATTCATTCATAGGACACAAGAATAAAAGCCTTACAGATATTACCAATCGATTTTTGTCTATCTTAAGCACTCTAAAGAAATATGATGAACAGTTGGGTAACCATGAACAAGTTACTAAGCTCTTGGACTCTCTTCCACCACAATAGAGCTTGCAAGTCAGGATGTTGAAGTAGGAAAGAAACTTTGCTGATTATAAACTCATGGATGTCATCAAAAAAATGAAATCTTTTGATTTGGATGTGAAAAGGAGGGAATACAATCAATCCATGATGCCAGCCACAGTATATCCACAAAATGCTGCATTGATCTCATCCGCTGCAAACTCGTCCATGTATGGTTCAGCTTATGGTGGTTCTATGGGATATGGCGTATCAAACAAGTCTGGTGGTGGATCTACAAATGTTGGTTCAAGCTTAAAGACATCCATCACTGCTCAAATTCCATCTGACACAATGGTGTTATTTGGAAGTTTGTACATAGCTATGAAGCTTTGGTTGCTGGAGAGCTGAAGGGAAAAGGAATGATTGTTGAAGACATGTATCAGGTGGATCCTGATGACTTAGAGGAAACTGATATCCAATGGCAGATGGCCATGCTCACATTGCCTGCAAGAAGATTCATGGAACGAACTGGAAGGAGGAACTTTGGCAATCAAAATCAAAACTCTAAACTTGGTTTTGATAAGTCAAAATTGAGATGCTTTAATTGCAAATAGCTGGGGCACTTTAAAAGAGAATGACCATCTCCTATCATCACTAAACCAGGAACTTCTGGAACTTCCAAAGTTATTCCGATCACCGACAAGGAAGAAGCCAAGCCAAAGAAGGAAAGGACACTCATTTCAAACTTTGATTGGAGTGCTGAGATTAAGGAAACTGAAGAAGAAATCAATCATGCCCTAGTGGCTGAGGTGGTGAACAATTATGTGGATTATGTTGAGATCTTTGATCCTTTCAGGATGTTTAAGAGTGAGATTCAAGAAGAAGCTATTAGTGAAAGTAGTAAGCAACAGGTTCAAGTTGAAGAGGTGAAGATTGGGAAAATCAAGGAAGAAAAATGTGATTATAAGTATGCTGAAGAGAAAGTTACAGTTTATGAAGCTGATGAGTTTGGGAAATAACAACAAGTTGAAGTAAATGGAGTGAAGCTGAATGTTTGTAAAAGAAAGAGGAAAGTAAAGCTTAGGAGACCAGGAAGAAAGCATTAGAGGAGGGAGAATGCAAGAAGAACACTCTGGTCTGTCAATGCGAAAAGGCCCTAGCCGCAAAAACAGTAGTTATGGGTCTCCCTTATGAGGTAATTCAAAACATGTGTTCTCCTCCATGCAAAATCTATTTATTTGGGGTTTATAAAGCTAACAGATTATTATTAGAAAATGAAAAGTCATTAAAACAAATAAATAAGGAACTTAAAACAAATGAGTCTAAATACTTTGTCAAGTTAAATGAAGCTTTAAAGGAAAATGAGCATTTAAAAAGAAATCTTTTGAAAAGAAACATTGAAATAAATGCTTTAATTGAACGTGTAGCACTTGCTGAATTTGAAACAAACAAATTAAAAACCAAACTTGGACAATTTCTGGGATGAAACATGAGGAGCTTTGCAAGAAACAACAGGGGGCTAGAATTAAGACTGGTTTGGGAAGCGAAGAAACCACTCGTGTTTATCCTCCTCCAAGTACTTATTGTTATTCTCCTATGCCTATACCTCATCCAACTAATGAATTAATTTAGAAAGATACTAACAGTTTGTATGCAGGTTTAGAAGGAGTGAATCATAAGGAGATTCAAGAGGAATATGATTATGGTGCAAGTAGTGGTCTGGGCAGCTCTAGTCTTAGCATTTCACATTCCAAAAAGTCTTCAATAGACAATTGTTTAAGTAGCTTTGTTTCTGAAAAGTCTATTACAGACAATGGCAAGTGTAGTTCTAGCTCTAGTCCTGCTTTTTTATCTTCAGATGACTATGAATCAAATCGTGATGTTTCAAATGCTTGTGTTAATAGAAATGATGGTTGTTCAAGTAAAGCTTTAGACATACATACTGACTCAAATTGTTTTGAAAAGTTCCTCTGTCATCCTATCCCATCTTTTACACCAATTCGGATCTCTAAACCTAAAGAAACGGAGATAATTTCCTCAAAAGTTAGAAACATCATTGGAAATGAATCAGAATCTGCTAAAATTAAGGTCACAAAAGAAAAATTAAAAGAATCATATGACTCTTGTAGCAATTTTGATTCACACATGTCAGAATGTGAGGAAGAGATATTAATAAATCAAGCTCCTGTTTCAAAATGTAAGAAGAAAGGTATAAAGTCCCGGTGTTTTAGATGTGGGAAGGATGATTACGTAATTAATGTTTGTCCTGAGGTTGTTAGTAGAAATGTAAATAATAGTTTATTAGGAAGTAGATTAAAACATTTTGTAAATAATTTTTTCTGTAAAAAATCCTCTATTCCGAGACCTAAGTTAGTCACAACTTGGGTTCCAATTTCCAAATCTTAACAATTTTTGTTGTTTATATGTTAGGATCATTCCAGAAATACTATCAATAGCTTCTGGCACATTGATAGTGGATGTTCAACGCATATGACCGGGTTGAAGGACCAACTTACAAATCATCTCATAATAAATGGAGGATATGTTGTTTTTGCTAGAGACAAGAAGGGTGGAAAGATGATTGGTCAGGGAGAAGTCTCAAATGGTTCCTTGACTCTGGAGAAAAGTGAACTATGTCCCAAATTGGCATTCAATCTGATAAGTGTATCATAAATTTGTGATAAAGACATTCCAGTGTTGTTTATGTCAAATGAATGCTTGTTTCTCAAACCAGAGTTTATTATTCCAGAAGAATTTATAATCATGCGTGCTCTAAGAAAGAATGATACTTATCTACTCGATATGGGATCACAAGAATCTACCTCCACTGTGACATGTCTCCTGTCCAAAGCTTCATCTTCTAAATCCTTTCTGTGGCATAGACGATTAGGCCATGTTAATTTTAAAAATATAAATAAATTGGTTAAGAACAATCTTGTGAGGGGGCTACCACTTAAAGATTTTTTAGTGGTAGAAAAATGCATGGCATATGCTCAAGGAAAACAACACAAAAGGCCACACAAGCATAAGCTTGAAGATACAATTTCAAAACCCCTTGAATTGATACATACCGATTTATTTGGTCCTATTAGTGTTAAATCTATTGCAAAGAAATCTTATTGTTTGGTTGTTACAGATGATTATTCAAGATACTGTTGGGTAAGATTTCTAGCAAACAAGGGAGACATTGCAGAAGAGCTTCAGAAGCTAATCCTCTCACTTGAAACTATCAACAAAAAGAAAGTAATGGCCATCCAAAGTGATAATGGAACTGAATTCAGAAACCATGTCTTTGGCTCTTTCTGTGCGAGCAAAGGGATTCTCTGAGAGTTCTGTGCTTCCAGGACACCTCAAAAAAATGGTATTGTTGAAAGGAAGAATCGGACCCTTATCGAAGCAACAAGAACTATGCTGATTAAGTCAAAGCTTCTAATTATTTTTTGGGCAGAAGCTGTTAGTTGTGCTTCCTATGTACTAAACAGGGTTCTTATTGTGAAAGACAAAATGAAGACTCCTTATGAGCTTCTTCATAAACGGAAACCCTTGATTGACTTCTTTCGTCCATTTGGTTGCTCATGTACTTTGCTAAAAACTCAAGCTCAGAAGTCAAAGTTGGGAGCAGTCTATGATGAATGTTTCTTCATTGGCTATTCTTCCTCACAAAAGGCGTATAGAGTGTACAATAAAAGAACGCGTATTGTGCAGGAATCATTCTATGTTGATTGGCAGGAGTCTAATTCACCAAACATAGGGTCAGACCCAGCATGGTTTTATGACTCCAATACTGTCTTCAAATCTTTCAACCTTCTAATATTTGATGATGATGTTATTCATCAAACCAATATGCAAATCATTCCTCCAACCGAACCTCTTCCACCTGAACCTCATCTACAACAACCAATTGACCCTCCACCTCAACCTCCGCTTGATGTTCCACCCACACCTCCACCATAACCGATTCCTCTATCTCAACCAACTTCCCCTTCACACTCATCACAAACCACATCTTTATCTTATTCCAATCCATTAACCCTTAACACCAACTTCAAAACCTTAAAAGATCATCCACATGATTATATCTTTGGTTCCATTACAGATGGTGTGAGGACACGAAGTCAATCTGGTTTGATAAATGAATGTCTCTATGAGTGTTTCTTATCTCAAATCGTTCCCAAAAATATTTCAGCAGCACTTCAAGACCCAAGTTGGGTTGAATCTATATAAATAGAGCTTCAGTAGTTCAGGAAATTAAAAGTTTGGCAATTAGTTAATCTTCCTCCAAACAAGTTTCCCATTGGTACCAAATAGGTATACCGAAACAAACCAGATGATCAAGGAGTTGTAATAAGGAACAAATCAAGGTTAGTTGTTCAGGGATTTGCTCAGGAGGAGGGAATTGACTATACTAAAGTGTTTGCTCTAGTTGCTCGCATTGAAGCTATCAGAATCTTTCTTGCTCACGTTGCTCACAAAAACTTTAAATTCTTTCAAATGGACGTGAAGTGTGCATTTCTCTACGGGAACATTGATGAGGAGATTAAAGTTTGTCAACCACTAGGTTTTGAGGATCCATATTTCCCAGATAGAGTATATAAACTTGATCAATCCTAATATGGATTACATCAAGCACCTCATATCTGGTATGAAACTTTAACACAATATCTGCTCAGCAAGGGTTTCTCTCATGGATCTATGACATGACTCTATTCAAGAAGAAAGTTGGTGGTGAAATGCTGATTGTTCAAGTGTACGTTAATGATATCATTTTTGGGTCAACAAATGAGAAGCTGTGTAGAGAGTTTGAAGAAGTAATGAAGGATCGCTTCAAAATGAGCATGATGGGGGAGCTATACTTTTTCTTAGGATTGCAAGTTGAACAAAAGCTTGATGGTATTTTGATTCACCAAGAAAAGTACATTTTAGATATTCTTAAAAAGTTCAAGATGGATGATGCTTCTCCAGAACTCACTCCATTCACTGCTCAAACCTGTTTAACTCAAGATGATAATGGGAAATCTGTAGATGCTCATCGCTATCCTTCTATGATCAGATCTCTCATGTATCTCACAGCTAGTCATCCTAATATTACATTCGCCGTGTGCTATTGTGCCCGTTTTCAAGCCAACCCAAAAGAATCACATGAAAAATTTGTTAAATGCATCTTTTGTTACTTAAAGGGTTCTTCTGGTTTGGGTCTTTGGTACCTAAAAGGAGGGAACATTGATTTAAATGCTTATTCTGACAGTGATCATGGTAGTTACATGATCAACAGGAAATCCATCACTGGCGGATGTCAATATCTCGGGGATTGTCTTGTTTCATGGCAAAGCAAGAAGCAAACAACAATATCTCTATCTACAGGAGAGGCTGAATATGTTGCTGCATCCAGTTGCTGATACCAAGTGCTTTGGATACAACACCAGATGATGGATTACAAAATCAATTTTCTTCATACACCACTTTTCTGTTATAATGAAGCTACTATCGGCATTGCCAAAAATCCAATTCATCATACTCACACCAAGCACATTGAAACAAGGATTCATGCAATCCGGGATGCTCAGGAAAAGGGTTTTATAGATATTATTCCAATTAACATCAAAAATCAAAGAGCAGATCTTTTCACAAAAACATTTGATAAACCTCGTTTTTATGAATTGATCTCTATGCTGGGTTTAATATCTTTTTGAAACCTCTTTTCTTAACAAAGTGTGTAAATAGTTGTAAATAACTTTTTTGTTTATTTTTTTATATGTATATAAACTTATTCTGATAAACTTCTAAGTCCTATATTCCTTCACATCTTTGATCTTTAACAAAATTTGAAAAAAGAAATTTCTATTACACGGTAATTAAAAAAAATTTGGGGGAGAATAGAGATTAAACTCTTAAGTTTTTCAATTTTGTCTTTTCAGGAACCCTGGGAAAAAGAAGTTTGAAGGAGGTCAACAGCTTTGTGTTGGCATTTGCATCATATGCTCAACCTGAAAACGAAGTAAACAGTGATCGTGTAGCTAAATTAAAGTTTAAGAACTCGGTGATAAGGATTATCCTCCTGACATTTTGGCACGCACAAAGTTACAAGTCCTTGTCTAAAATGGGTTGAGAGTTTAAAATCTCTGCTTTGATATTCCCAAAATCTTCCTATCACCTAGTCTCTGAATTGAAGCTTCTCATTAGCTCTTCAGAGATATATCTCGTGCTTATCTCCTTTGCTACGTGTGAACATTGACCTGGAGTGATGATCTCCTTTGTTATACGTGAGTATAGACCTTGAGCTCTCATCAGCACGTTCTGATGATCTTCTCTGTTATATGTAAGTATAGACTTGAAGCTCTCATCAGCAAGTTCAGATGGTTATCTCCTATGTTATACGTAAGTATACACCTGGAGCTCTCATCATCGGTTCTCCAAATAAAGGCATAATGATTCTTAAATTAAGATCATTGTTGAAAACTCAAAAGAAAATTCAAGCTGAGTTAATCATATTACTCAATAAACCATGAGGACAAGATAAGTACTTTCCCAAATGTCTGTGGGGACCAAGTCATCTGAGTTTCTAAAATTAAACCAAAATATGATAAAGACAGCTGCAGATTACATGTTGAAAAGAATAAGGCATGGGCTTAAAAGGACAAACATATCAGCAATCCCGCCAATTTTTGACTCTCTGGAATAATTTCTTGAAAAAGAAGTGTCTATATCATTTTATTCTTAATTTTTCTTTTATTTCTTGTTTTAATATTATTTTATTTCATTTTAATCTTCTATTATTCTTATTTTGTTTGTGTTGGTATTATGGGGTGAAGAAGTTTTTCATGAATGTTTTTGTAAATATAATAGACTTAATTTTTTTATTTTTTTTATTTTTTTTAAATATATAAAAAGTTCAAAAAATTTTCAAAAATTTACTAAGTGTTAGGTTCCAGCGAAACTAAGTTTCGCTGGTTGTTTCGCTAAGCGAATCTAGAGATTCGCCGGCAAACTCCCTCTACACTAAGATACATGACTTCATCTGTGATGCCGAGCGAAACTATAGTTTTGGTACCAGCGAAACAAGTGTCTATATATTGCATAGTGTGAAATCAGTTTCACACACTTGTTTAGCGAAACTATAGTTTCACCCTAGTTTCTCTGTGCATTCACACCCATATTCTTCTAAATCGATTTCCGTAGCGATTAGTTGTTTCTAAGTGCTTAGGTGGGTGTTTCGAACCCGTTCTTATGCATTTATTTAGCTTTTAAACATTGGACCTTAGTTTTAGGTTGATTTGCAGGGTCGGTAGTTTCGCAGATTCGTTCAGCGAAACTAACCAGTGAATCTGAACGAAAGTTCAAGTGTTCCAAGCGAAACTGTCCAGTCATGCTGTTCAAGCGTACTTGATAGTTTCGCCTGGATAGTTACAGTGAAACTATAGATTCGCTTAGACACATGATTTTGTGTCAGGGTCTCAGCGAACTTACAATTTCTCTGCTGTAAAAACTATAATTTCATCCTCAGCAAAACTATAAAATCACTCAGACACATGAGTTTGTGCCTGTGACACAGCGAATCTATACTTTTGCATGAACGAAACTACAGTTTAAACCGCAGCGAAACTGTTAATCTGTTCCTCTAGCGAAACTACAGTTTCGCTTGTCAGCAAAACTGTTGAACTTTCTGCATTTTCTTGTATTTTTTTTATTTCATTGTTTATTCATACTTCAATGTTTTAACTAACCTATTTTTGTTTAATTTTCAGTTAAGATGGCAAACCTAAAGTTTGATGAGAGAACAAACATTGTTGCATTATTGGATGATAGCAACCCGAAGACTATTGGCTTTAGAGACTGCATTAAGTGGCTGAAGCAGTCCCTAATCAGTTATGCTATATCTCACATTACCATGATCTATGATCATCATGTAAAAGACTTTTAGAGAACTACAGAGTATGACTTCGTTCGGGTCTAATCCGTATCAAATTACTGCTAGAGTCCTTAAACATGACTTTATTAATACTGTTGAGATTGTGGCATGAGTATTGAAGCTAGAGGAAGATTGTGGGGATGAGGTGGTAATGTCTTATGCAAAAGTATAAAATGCATTTAGAAGCATTAGGTATGAGGGACCCTCTTTTGGATCAAAGAAAGAAATCAAGAAGTCCCTCCTATCTAAGGAATGGAGATACATTGCCCACGTATTTATTATGTGCCTGGATCATAAGAAAGGAGGGTCAGTTGGTCTAAATCAGCACTAGGCAAAGGCTATGATTGTATGTCGCACGAGACAGAAAGCTAATATTCCCAAGTTGATCTTTGATTGCATTACTGAAAATATAATGGTTTTGGAAAAGGATAAGTGGTTGCTATATCCAAGGTTTGTACATATGCTGATTAATGATTTAAAGCCAGATCTGCCTAGACATGGCGAAATTAAAAGACTGGTGCAAATGAATAGAAGAATATTTGCAGATTGCTCAGCAGTGAGACATGACTTTAGCGGGAAGATAACATATCTTTTGGAAAATATGTACTCTGTTGAGAGATGGAATTACATCAAGAGATTAATTGAAAATGAAAATAAGAATGCTAAAGATAACAGGGAGAAGCAAGATGAGGTAATAAAGAAAAGAAAAAGATATGCAATGGAGAAGGAGTATGATTTTGAAGCAGAAATTGATGAAGTGGAGGTGGAATTAAGGACTCAAAGGGAGAGGAGAACGAAATAGAAAGCTGATCAAGGTGAACCTGCAAATGTTTCTGAACGAAGAACCAGGCACAAACAACAAACTTTTTCTAAAGCCCCTGAAAGAAGGGATGTAAGGTCAGAACTAGATCAAGATGTTATTCGAAACTTGAATACATTGTTGGCAAATGAATTGGGGATGATTAAGACAAAGTTGGTGAATCAAGAACTGAGAGAGAAGGAGAAAGATAAGGAAATGGAGAGCATGAAGAAAATGATGGTAGATCAACAAGCCTTAATCAAAAGACTACTCAAGGAGGTAAATGAGCTGAAAGCCAATGCTGGTCTGCCCAACCAATTAACTAAAGCTGAGATAGATGATCTTACTGATACGTCTAAGTTGTCCTTTTTAAAAGTGGGAAGTTCAATTGGGATCAGAGGAGACACAAATGGAGCTAGAGTTGATGCAAGTGATGCTGGTGTTAGTAGAGCGGGTGCTAGTGGCAGTGGTGATGGTTGTCCTAATGTTGGAGTTGATGATATTGTTGGATCTAGAGTTGAGAATGGAAGAGATACAAGAGGTGTTGAAGGAGATGAGGCGAGGGTTATAGAAGCATAGTTTATAGATTTGGGGCTTGATATACATAATGATTTCACTGGTGATGAGGTATTTAGAGAAGAAGTAGATGGAGCAGGCAAGAAAGGAGCTAAGCTGAATCTGATCGATGAAGAAGAGGAGTATGAGGAACAGTTGGTTGATTACGACTCTGAGCCTGAATTTGAGCTAGATGAGCGTCCAATGACTTATGTGGCTTAGAGGAGTTCTATCGAAGGAGATGTGTTTGAGTTGAACATGGAGGATTGGTTCGCTAAGGAGAAAGAAGTAGAACAACTGACTCCATTATTTTAAAACATAAGTGAACCAAGTAGGAAGAAATTAGATAAGATGATAGTTAGTTGGAAATATAATCATGAATTGAAAACGTTTATGATTAAAAGAAAAGGAGGGGAAATCTTATATCTACATAAAAGGAAGGCTTTCAAGACCTTGCCGAGATGGGATTTGAGAAGGTTAGCTGAGATTCCCTTGATAGACTCAAGCCTAAGCGAGAGGGCAATTGTACTAGAGAATGAGATACGAAAGGGGCTTAAAGACAACTTTGAGGCATTCGAATATATGAAAAGTGAAAGAAGAAGATCAAAGAAAGATTTGGATTGGGCTACAGGCAAGGGCAAGATTGTGTTGAAGCTCAAGCCAACCAAAACTGTTAATAGAGTGAGAGTGCCCAATCCACTTTCCCCAAGATTACAAAAATTTGAGAGGTGGTTCTATGATAATAATACGGGGGAAGCAATGATCAGACTAAAGAGTGGAGAAGAAATTAAATTATTTGATCCTATGAAAGTATTCCCCTTCTATGATGAAGATTTGGTGGTTTTGTGTGAAAATCACATCAAAGCCGGAGCCGTAGTTGAAAAAAGAAATAAAGCTAGCCTATTCATGAGGGTAGCTAACAAGGCTCGCGGTGTCAGGGCTGAAGTCAGTGAACTTACAGAGAAAGTACTTCAAGCTGATAAGTTGAGGATGGATGTGCAGGAGCTGACAAGAAAATTTGAAAAGGCAAGTGCAAAATGAGTAGAAGAGAGCATAGCTAGAGCTAATCAGGAAACTTCAGATAAAGCTGCTGAGGAAGTGAAAGATGAAGGAGATGATCAAGGGTGAGGTCCAACCTAGGGGGAGTATTGATGATTTAGTATAGGTTAGACTCAACATAGTTGTTAGGATTATTTTGTCTTTTATGTAATAGGTTGAATGTTAGTTTATTTCCATGTATTTTGTATTTGTATAGTATTACTGACCCAGCAAAACTACGAGCGAAACTATAGTTTCACTCATAGTCAGCTATCCTAGGTCACCCGGCGAAACTGTATTTCACTGTTGGGTGAATCTAGCTGATGGTCAAGACAGTTTCGCTATCCAGTGAAACTAACACTGCTTATATATTGTCATGTTCTATCATTGTAAGCAAGTTTTGTGAAACCCTAATACTGAAATATTATTGTTGCAACTCTGTGCTTTTGGCTGGAAGCATATTTGTTATTACTTTTGAGCCTTTGTTTGGTGATTATTGAATAGATTCAAAACTTATCCATTATGTTATTATGAGTAATGTGTTGATTCAGTGGGATTTCTAAGTTTATTCATCATTGCACTATTATATCGATCACGAGGACCAATAGTTTGTTTAGATCAAGCGGCTGGGGATGGTAACTATCCCCTGAAGGTTGTTCACTAGAGTGTGAGACTCTGAGTGAAGGCATAAGGCTGTGGGGTTGTGAGCTCATCCTCATCGGTTTGAGCTTAATGAAGAACCGAGTTCAACCATCTTCCTGAGAGATGGGAGTGGTTGCATAAGCTCCTTAAGGGAAGTGGGAGCTCGAGTTTCCACTTCCTCCTGCATGGGTGAGGATATGGGGGCCTGCATAAGCTGAGTGATGAAGATTGTCCTCCCCCCACCTATGGCAACAGTGCTTCTCTCCCATCCATGGTGACCTCTTGGTAGGTCCTCCAGAAGTCCAACACTGATCCTCAAAGAGAGGAGGATCAATGTGAGGGAGGTGAAGTAGTTTGTCAAAGAAAGGTACCAACAAACCTCTAAGAACCCGGGATCTTTCTCATAGTCTACAGGGAACTTGATTATGTTGCTGTGAAGATGCATGGAAAAATTAGGTTGGTTCTACCATCAGGGTTGGCCATTTGAGGTAGTTTACGGTGAAGGAAGATAAGAACAAAGGTGGTTGTGGGTGAAATTAGGTTAGAGAAAATGCAGATGAAGAGGATAGTGAGAAGAGGGGGGACCATTATGAGAATATATATGAAATGGATATAAGACAATGTTAAAGCAAAAGGATAAACTTTGAAATCTGGATGTCGGTCCCACCTCTAAAAAACTGCCCAAAAAGGTGGTTTTCTTGGAAGTTGAAAATATTTTGAAGGTAGTTTTGCTTCGGATGTTTTTAAGAAAAAGCTTCCGAAGCCAATTTGGCTTCGAAAGATATTCTTAAGATTTGTGAAAATTTGGCTTCGGAAGAAAAATACTTAGAGAATTTGTTTTCCGACAGATATTTGGTTTTGGAAGATATTATGACTTGGGAGTTTCATTCTAAAAAGAATAAATCTTCCAAGACTTAATTCTTTTGGAATATTTGTCATTCAATACATGTAAGTATGATGATCTAGTATAGTTGGAGTCACTATAGTTGATAGGTTTACTTTGTTATGTAATAGGCTAAATGTTAGTTTTATCTTGTAATTTGTTGACTTTTGTGTTCCAGCGAAACTAAGGGCGAAACTATAGTTTCGCCCGGAGTTAGCTGCTTCTGATCACCCAGCGAATTTGTAGTTCGCTGCCAGGTGAATCTAGTAGTTAGACATGCAGTTTCACTAGTAAGTGAAACTGCCAGCAAATCTAGGTTACTTATATATTATATCTTGATTAGGTTGTTTTTGGTCATTTTTCAAAATAGTTACTATTCCATCTATTTTAGATTCTGTTTTGGGTGTTTCTGTTATGGAAATCGATTGAGGATGGTGTGTTTTTGATGTGCGAAGCTACTGTAACCATCAGATTCCAAATTTAGTGTGTTTTGAATGAGTTTGGGTTGATTCGGTTGTGAAAAGGAGTTTCAGATTCATCGGGCGAAACTATTGTTCTTCCAGCGAATTTACCAGCGAAACTGCTGGATTTGGTGATTTCAAATTCGAGTGCTATTGTCAGCAAAAGTAGTCCATCTTTGAACGAAAGTGCAATTGTCAGCTAGTCACTACGAGCGAAAGTGCTGGCGAATCTATTTTAGAACGAAAGTTCTACTAGTCTCAGCGAAACTATCGCCAAAAATAGAGTTTTGGATCATTGATTCAAGCGAAACTACTGCTTGTATTCTAGCAAATCTACTAGCAAAGTTACCAGCGAATTTATCTGTTTGTTAGTGAAATCATCCTCTTTTAGTTAATGATGTCCACCAATATTACCATATCTGACTTGGAGAGTGTTGCTCCTAATAGGCCACCGAGGCTTATAAATGGTGATAACTTTGAGGACTGGAAAAGATGTTTGAAAGCCTTCTTTTACTACACCGATCACAATCAATGGGAATCAATTGTAAATGGTCCTCATACCCCAACTGTCACTATTGGTCAAGTCACATCTCCAAACACCGATCCATCTACATTCACTGAAAGAGATTTGAAGTTAATTGATCATGATCAAAAATCTTTTGGAGCTTTAACTCTTTGTTTATCTCAAGACATCTAAAACAGATTTGCTGAACACAAGAATGCAAAATCTTTATATGACTCCTTATGTGAATGCTATGATGGAAATGAAGATCTGAGGAAAGATAGGAAAGCTCAAGCTAAAAAGGAGTTCAATTCTTTTGTAGGACACAAAATGAAAGCCTTACTGATATAACCATTTGATTTTTGTCCATCTCAAGCACCTTAAAGAAATATGATGAGCAGTTGGGAAATCATGAACAAGTCTCTAAACTCTTGGACTCACTTCCACCTCAATGGAGCATGCAAGTTAGGATGTTGAAGCAGGAGAGAAACTTTGCTGATTACAAACTTATGGATGTAATCAACAAACTGAAATCTTTTATTTGGATTTAAAGAGAAGAGAATACAATCAATCCATGATGCCACCACTGTATATCCATAAATGCTGAATTAATGTCATCCGCTGCAAACTCGTCTATGTAGGTTCAGCTTACGGTGGTTCCAATGATTTGGTGGTTCAAATATGTCTAGTGGGGGGTCTATAGGTGTTAGTTCAAGCTCAGAACCTTCTATCACTGCTCAAATTCCATCAGATACTATGGCATTATTTGGGATGTTCGTGCACAGTTATGAAGCTTTAGTTGCATGGGAGTTAAAAGGAAAAGGAATGCCAGTTGAAAATATGAATCAAGTTGATCAGATGATTTAGAAGAAACAGACATCCAATAGCAAATGGCCATGCTCACACTACGTGCAAGAAGATTCATGGAACGAACTGGTAGAAGGAGCTTCGAAAATCAGAATCAGATTTCAAAGCTTGGGTTTAATAAGTCAAAATTGAGATGCTTCAACTGCAAGCAGTTGGGGCATTTCAAAAGAGAATGTCCTAATCCTATCATTACTGAACCAGAACTTCTAGAACTTCTAAAGTTATCCCAATCACTACAAGGGAAGTCAAGGCAAAGAAGGAAACAACTCTCATCTCAAATTTTGATTGGAGTGCAGAATTAAGGAAACTGAGGAAGAATCAATCATACACTTGTGGCTGAGTTAGTGGACAGTGAAGTTGAATCTAATAATGACTTTGATCCTTTTAGAGAGCTCAATGTTGAGACTCAAGAGTTAATGGTGAAAGCAGCAAGGAAAGGGTTCAGGATGAAGAGAAAAAGGTTGAGAAAACTGAAGTTGAAGAGAGTGAATGTAAGAAAGCAGGTATTGAAGATGAAAAGAAGATGGGTGAGTCAAAAGAAAATTTGAAAGAGGATAGTAAAGCTAAGAAGGATAGCGGGAATACAGTGGAGGATGTAGCTGACAAGAAGAATACTCCGGTCTGTCAGTGTGACAAGGCCCTGGCTGCTAAAAAGGTAGTTATGGGTCTCCCTTATGAGGTAATTCAAGACATGTTCTCTCCTCCTTGCAAGATCCGTTTATTTGGGGTTTACAAGGCAAACAGATTATTGTTGGAAAATGAAAAGGAATTGAAACAAATTAATAAGGAACTTAAAACTAATGAGTCTAAATATTTTGTTAAGTTAAATGAAGCATTAAAAGAAAATAAGCATTTAAAAAGAAATCTTTTGGAAAGAAACATTGAAATAAATGCTTTAACTGAATGTGTGGCACTTGCTGAATTTGAAACAAGCAAAATTAAAAACCAAACTTGAAAAATGGACAATTTATGGGATGATACTTTAGGAGCTTTGCATGAATCAAAGGGAGGCTAGAATTAAGACTGGTTTTGGAAGCAAAGAAACCACTCATGTTTACCCTCCACCTAGCACTCATTGTTACTCTCTTATGCCTCAACCTCGTCCATCTAATGATTTAATTGAAGCTGCAAATACTAACAGTTTACATGCAGGTTAAAGCAGCATTAATCACAAAGAGTTCGAGATGAATATGATTTTCCTGCAGGTTGGGGCTCATCAAGCAGGATTTGATCTGCAAAATGATAATCCACCTCTGATGCTTCGAAACCAGTATCAGTTGTTTCCAGTAACTTCTTTAACAAATTCAAGACAGGTAACATCCCTTCGTTTGTTCCTATCAAGTTTGTCAAAGAAGGAACATCTGTGGAATCGTCAAGCAATCTGAACTCAACAACACAAACGACACAACAAGAGTCATTAATCAAGATCCATTGGAAGCTAACTTGTGTATATAGGACTGGACAAGTTCTAATGATGAACCAGAGATCATCAAGTCACCTGAAGTTATCAAGTGCAAAGGCTTCCAACAGTTGAATCAAGACCTATACAGATCTCATCTCCAACTGCTAAGCAAATCAGCAGTTCCTCCAAAGCCCAGCAGAAGCACTCACCATCTTCATCTGCTATCCATCAAGCTCGCCACAAATCTGCCTCCAAGTCTACCAAATCCCCAGTCATCTAAATGTGTACTCAGAAGAATGTTCAGATCTCATCTCCTGGAACATCACACATCAAATCACAGCCCAGTTCAAATCCACATTGAAAAGCCTCAAAAGGTTCAATTTCAAGATATCCAAAAAGAAGGCTGATCAAGGGGAACTGACTCACAAAACCGAAAGGAGATCTAAGCATAAGCAGCTGGTGTTCGAAGAAAGGAAGGACTCATCAAGCAAGGATTTGATCTGCAAAATGATAATTCCACCTCTGATGCTTCGAAAACCAGTATCAGTGGTTTCCAAACTTCTTTAACAAATTCAAGACAGGTAACATCCCTTGTTGTTCCTATCAAGTTTGTCAAAGAAGGAACATCTGTGGAATCGTCAAGCAATCTGAATCAACAACACAAACCGACACAACAAGAGTCATTAATCAAGATCCATTGGAAGCTAACTTGTGTATATAGGATGGACAAGTTCTAATGATGAACCAGAGATCAAGTCACCTGAAGTTATCAAGTGCAAAGGCTTCAACAGTTGAATCAAGACCTATACAGATCTCATCTCCAACTGCTAAGCAAATCAGCAGTTCCTCCAAAGCCAGCAGAAGCACTCACCATCTTCATCTGCTATCCATCAAGCTCGCCACAAATCTGCCTCCAAGTCTACCAAATCCCCAGTCATCTAAATGTGTACTCAGAAGAATGTTCAGATCTCATCTCCTGGAACATCACACATCAAATCACAGCCCAGTTCAAAATCCACATTGAAAAGCCTCAAAAGGTTCAATTTCAAGATATCCAAAAAGAAGGCTGATCAAGGGGAACTGACTCACAAAACCGAAAGGAGATCTAAGCATAAGCAGCTGGTGTTCGAAGAAAGGAAGGATCCCCGATCTGAACAGGATCAAGATGTGATTAGAAATGTAAACACTTCATTGACTAATGAACTGAGCATGATTAAAACCAAGTTGGTTAATCAGGAGTTGAGAGAGAAGGAGAAAGATGAGTAGATAGAAAGTATGAAGGTTATGATGATGGATCAGCAGGAACTAATCAAAAGGCTATTGAAGGAAGTGAATGAGCTCAAAGGCAAAGTTGGTGACACAAACCAACTATCACAAGAGGAGCTGGATGATCTGACTGATACATCAAAGTATTCATTCCTGAAAGTGGGGAGGTCATTTGGTATTGGAGTAGAAGCAAGTATGGCTGGTGGTGGTGCAAGTGGAAGTCGTGTAGCAGGTGAAAAGGTTGTTGAGAAAGAAGCTGAAAAGAGAGTAGATGAAGGAGGAGATGTGAGAGAGGAGCCCATAATTATTGAGGCTGAATTTGTTGATTTGGGATTAGACAAAGACACAGATTTGATGGGGGCTGAAGTGATTAGAGAAGAAACCACTAGAGGAAATAAGGAAGATACTGAGAAGAGACTCGTTGAAGAAGAGGAAGAATATGAAGAACAACTGGTGGATTATGACTCGGAGCCTGAGTATTATGAAGTGGAGGAGCGCCCAATGACATATGTTGCTCAAAGGGGTACAGAAGAAGGTGATGTTTTTGAGCTGAGCAAGGAGGGCTGGTTCGTGAAAGAAAAAGAACCAGAAGAATTAACTCCTCTATTCCAAAACATAAGTGAACCGAGCAAGAAGAAAAATGATAAGAAGATAGTGAGCTGGAAGTACAATTCGAAATTGAAAATGTTTATGATCAAAAGGAGAGGTGGTGAAATTTCATATATGCATAAAAGGAAGGCGTTCAAGACCTTGCCCAGATGGGATTTGAGAAGGTTAGCTGAAATTCCACTCTTGGATGCCCACTTGAGTGAACGTGCTATATTGTTAGAAAAGGAGATTAAGGCGGGAACAAATGATAATTTTGAAGCTTTTGGGTATATGAAGACTGAGAGGAGGAGATCGAAGATAGACTTGGATTGGACCACCAAAGGAAAGATTGTGCTGAAGCTGAAGCCAGCCAAAACTGTTAACAGAGTAAGGGTGCCCAATCCACTTCCCCCTAGACTGCAAAAGTTTGAAAAATGGTTTTATGACAACAATAATAGGGAAGCTGTCATTAGGTTGAAAGGTGGTGGTGAGATAAAATTGTTTGATCCAATGGAAGTATTTTCTTTTTATGATGAAGACCTTGTAACTCTTTGTGAAAAGCATATCAAGGCTGGAGCTGGAGATGAAAGAAGAAGAGAAGCCAGTCTGTTTATGAACGTGGCAAATAAAGCTCGAGGTGTAAGGGTAGAGGTCAGGGAGCTAGCAGAGAAAGTATCCAAGGCTGACGAGTTAAGGATGGACATGCAGGATCTTACCAAACAATTTGCTAGAGCTAGTGCAAGAGCTGAAGAGGAGATGGTAGCAGGAGATGAACCAGAAGCATCAGATAAAGCTAAAGAAGGTGCAAGAAGATTGATAGGTTTATTTTGCTTTATAATAGGTCCAACCTAGGGGGAGAATTGATGATCTACATAGGTTGGACTCACTATAGTTGATAGGTTTATTTTGCTTTGTAATAGGTTAATTGTTAGTTTCTTATTTGTAATTTGTCTTTTTATGTAATTTTTGTGTTCCAGCGAAACTACGGACGAAACTATAGTTTCGCCCGGAGTCAGCTACTTTTGATCCCCCTGCGAATCTGTAGTTCGCTGCCGGGTGAATCTAGTAGTTAGACATGCAGTTTCGCTAGTCAGCAAAACTGCCAGCGAATCTAGGTTACTTATATAGTGTAAGTTTTCTATCTTTGTAAGAAACCAATTGGCAAAACCCTAATACGAAAATATCATTGTTGCAATTGTGTGTGTGCGGCTGGAAGCTTATTATGATTATTATTGAGCATTTTGTTTGATTGTGATTGGTTAGATTCTAAATTGTTCATTGTGTTATTGGGTATATTGTGTTAAATTAGTGGGAAATCATTGTTATACATCAAGTGCACTATGGAATCGATCAAGTGGACCAACAAAGTACTTAGAAGCATATTTAAGCTTCGGAAGATACTCTCAGAATTTCTTTTGAAGGTAAATTACTTATAAGTAGTTAATTGATTTGAAGACATAATTTTCTTCCAAATGCAACTTGAAATCTTCCGAAAGAAAATATGTTTGCAAAATTTTCAAAAATCTAAGGAATATCATTTTAAAGATTTTCTTCCAAAGTAAAATGGGCTTATGAAGGTGATAAATAGACAACTTAGGACATACAGGTTTTAGAAATAAAGTTGATTTAAGTTTTTAGAAAATCTACTCAAAGTTAATCATCCCAATATCTGATACAAGATATTTGAATCTCTGTTCATCAAAAGCTTTAGTGAACAGGTCACATTTTATTCATTTGTGTTAACTTGGTCAAATATTATTCATTTGTGTTAACTTTGACTAGTTTGATTAATCCATTTTCAAAGTTATCTCTAATCAAATGATACCTGATGTTGATACGTTTGGTCCTTGAGTGCTGCACAGGATTCTCTGTAATAGTGATAGCACTGTTGTTGTCTATGTGGATGGGAGTCTCTTTGAAGTTGAATCCATAGTCCAGCATCTTATTCTAAATCCAAAGCACTTGAGCACAATAGCATGTAGTAGCAATGTATTTAGCTTCAGCAGTTGATGCAGACACACAAAATTGTTTCTTGCATTGCCATGAGACAATCCTTCTTCCAAGGTATTGACATCCCCCAGATGTAGACTTTGCAGTCATGTTGCAACCACCATAGTCACTATATGTATAGCATACAGATTGAAGTCAGAACTCTTTGGATACCAAAAGCCAAGCTTGGGAGCACCTTTGAGATATCTAAGAATCCTCTTGATAGTAACCAGGTATGACATCTTGGGGTTGGCTTGATATCTTGCATAGATGCATGTGGCAAACATGATATCAGGCTTGCTGGTTGTGAGGTACATAAGAGACCCAATCATAGCCCTATAAAGATGTTCATCCACACACTCCCCCTCAAGATCAAGTCCAAGGGAGTGGTTTCTGGCTATAGGTGTCTTAGCAACCTTACAATCAGTCATGTTGAATCTTGTAAGTATGTCTTGTACATAGTTTGATTGAGTTATGAAGATGCCATTGTCTACTTGCTTCACTTGAATTCCCAGAAAGAAATTGAGTTCTCCCATGGCACTCATTTTAAATCTATTCTTCATCAGCCTCTCAAAGTCTTTACAGAGCTTGGATTAGTTGACCCAAAGATAATGTCATCCATATATACTTGAACCAGCATTAAGTCATTCCTTGGTCCTTTGATGAAGAGAGTTCCTCCTATAGTACTCATCTTGTAACCATATTGATAGAGACACTAAGATAGTGTCTCATACCATATTCTTGGAGCATGGTGCAGCCCATACAGATCTTTATCAAGCTTGCAAACATAATCAGGATGATCTGGGTCTGCAAAGGCTGGTGGTTGTTTGACATACACCTCTTTATCAATCACCCCATATAGAAAAGCACACTTGACATCAAGTTGGTAGACTTTGAAATCCTTGGATGCAGCAAAAGCCAGGAATATTCTTACAGCTTCAAGTCTTGCCACAGGTGAAAAAACATCTGTGTAGTCGATTCCATCTTCTTGTGTGTACACTTGAACAACTAGTCTGGCCTTATTCTTGATGATAAGTCCTTTATCATCCTTCTTGTTTCTAAAACCCACTTGGTTCCTATGGTAGTCTTCCCCTGAGGAAGAGGACATAGGTTCCAAACCTTTTGTCTTTTGAATTGAAGCAGCTCCTCTTGCATTGCTTCAACCCAACTTCCATCCTTCAAAGCCTAATTAACTTTCTTTGGCTCTATCAGGGATAATAAGCAAGAGTATAGAAAAACATTTTTGTCATGGGTTTGTCCTCTTGTTCTCATCCCTGTATCAACATTTCCAATGATGTTTGTGGTGGGGTGTGACTTATGGATCCTGAGTTGAGGGATCACAACAAGTTGATTAGAAAGATCTAAGTTAGAGAAATTCAGATCTGGCAATGAAGTATCACCCACCATATCAGCACATTTATCAAGAGTGACTTGATCCAATGAGTGTGTGACATCATTTGTGTTGTCTTCTATGGAGTGGTTATCAGCATCAAGAAATTCTTGATCACTATCACCACCTCCATTTTCTCCTGTATTTGAAGCTTATTCACTTGAGTTTTGAACCTCTAAGCTGGAATTTGAAGGCATCTCAGATGTATCAACTGAATTTGTCATGTTTTTGCTGATAGGATCTTCACTTGCAGGGTTAGTTACCACTGGAGATAAAGTAGTATTCTTGATTGGTCTTCTCAGCTCAAATCTTGGGATAGGATCTCCTGTCGATAAGTTACCTATAGATCCTAAAACATTCTCACAAGACTTGTTAAAACAGTTGGTAACTAAATCAAGATCAAATTGCCTATCCAGACCAGAACCTTTCATACTGGGAGTGTGCTCGTTAGAGTGTGATCTTAGAGCGAGTATCAAAAGTGTCTGGAACCTCTGAAACCGGTATCAGCTCCATAATTCGCGATCCAGTACTTTAGAGATTCTAACGGGGTTAATCGTCCGTTAGCGTCAATCCTGAATAGCATCCGTTTGGGGGCGTACCAGCCGTTACCCCTTGGGAAGTAAGGAAGTCACCGTCAATAAGTCTTTCTGCATTTTAATGTGGTCTGCATGACGGGAGGCTTCCCCAACTCTTGGCCGGGTGGCACCGGATGAAACTCGTTAGAGATAACAGGGGGATTGTATTACGCGGGGATACAATCCTAAAGTGGCGTATTCAACTTTGGATAAAGCAATACCTAAGTTTTAAGTTCCGCGGGAGTAGCTTCCCCATCCTTGTACAGTAGCATACCTATAGGTTGAGAGCTTTTAACTTTGACTTGTATACACGCGGCACTTGGAATAGTGGCCAAAGGGTATACGCCGTCTACCTTTCGATAATGCTCGAGGGCGGTCGTGGTCAAAGAACGGAGTTGTCTCTGACCGGGTACAAGTTGCCGTACTTATATTTAGACTGGTTATAAAGTCTTTTCTAAAAATATAAGGGATCTCTTTTCATCTAATGAATGGATTCTAGGTAACTTAGTGGATTCTGAGTGGGAGTAGACATTTTTGTAAAAATCTTTAAGATCGGTTACCCTTTACTTTTTATAAACATTATAGTTCGGACTACCCCAGCGAGAGGTAGATGGAACAAAGGGAACAGCTCTAAGGACAAGAAGGCGGGTATTGATCAGGAAACTGGAGTGGCTGCCATAGTCTTCCTGGTCGCGCGTCGGTTTACGGTGGCCGATCTTAGGAGAGCATAGAGGCTCTTGCGCATGTCGGACGAAGACTGATGGCTCCATACGGTATCATAAGCCCAATAGGAGTAGTCTAGGACAAGGGACAGAAGCGTTCTTTTCCCTTCCCAAAGGAAAGGAAAAAAATTCCGATTATTTTGGAAAGGGCTGCCTTAACCGAATACCCTTCGGGAGTATTCTACGGCAGAGAAGATCGCTCGGAAGGTTTAGGTTTTTACTGGCCTTCCCCCCTTGCCCGAAGAGTTTTTTTCAAGTAAAATCGTAGCGGGTAACAAACCAGCTTCCAACAGCCTGAAAAAGCTTCAAAGACTACTCCTATCGGGATACCGGTGGTGGATCAAAGCAGAGTTTGACCCTCGGGATGTTTAATGGTTCTTTGTTCCGGGGTTGGGTTGCATTATGATTGTATTACTTTTTTATTGATTATTTACGGCCTTTAAAAAAGTTGTTCAACAGGTCTCAAATACCCATTATTTATATTTATAATTAATAATTCTGTCTTAAGTAAAGATGGTCATAGAATGCTTTTTAACCTAAAAAGCAACTATTCACAAGGAAATAAAACACAAAAGACAAAGAAAAGCTGTTTTCAGACATGAAAACAAAACTGCACCATAATTGCTTTTAAACTCAAAACCTCAATCTTTCTTTTTTTAAAACTCAAAAGATCGATCAGTTTTTACTTTTAGTTTAAATTAAAAAAATAACATGACAGAAGAGAGAGAGCACATAAAAGGGTTAAAGTCAGGAATAGCGGCCCTCACAACTAACTGCTTTTAGCTCTATAAAGAGCCGCCTCTCCTCAGAGAGATTGTAGCAGTTATCTATTTTCTAAAACTATAAACTCGTAATTTCGTAGATGATACTCGAAATCACTAGAGTGTGATCTTAGAGCGAGTATCAAAAGTGTCTGGAACCTCTGAAACCGGTATCAGCTCCATAATTCGCGATCCAGTACTTTAGAGATTCTAACGGGGTTAATCGTCCGTTAGCGTCAATCCTGAATAGCATCCGTTTGGGGGCGTACCAGCCGTTACCCCTTGGGAAGTAAGGAAGTCACCGTCAATAAGTCTTTCTGCATTTTAATGTGGTCTGCATGACGGGAGGCTTCCCCAACTCTTGGCCGGGTGGCACCGGATGAAACTCGTTAGAGATAACAGGGGGATTGTATTACGCGGGGATACAATCCTAAAGTGGCGTATTCAACTTTGGATAAAGCAATACCTAAGTTTTAAGTTCCGCGGGAGTAGCTTCCCCATCCTTGTACAGTAGCATACCTATAGGTTGAGAGCTTTTAACTTTGACTTGTATACACGCGGCACTTGGAATAGTGGCCAAAGGGTATACGCCGTCTACCTTTCGATAATGCTCGAGGGCGGTCGTGGTCAAAGAACGGAGTTGTCTCTGACCGGGTACAAGTTGCCGTACTTATATTTAGACTGGTTATAAAGTCTTTTCTAAAAATATAAGGGATCTCTTTTCATCTAATGAATGGATTCTAGGCGACTTCTTGAATTCTGAGTGGGAGTAGACATTTTTGTAAAAAGCTTTAAGATCGGTTACCCTTTACTTTTTATAAACATTATAGTTCGGACTACCCCAGCGAGAGGTAGATGGAACAAAGGGAACAGCTCTAAGGACAAGAAGGCGGGTATTGATCAGGAAAGTGGAGTGGCTTCCTAACCTTCCTGGTCGCGCGTCGTTTTACGGTGGACGATCTTAGGAGAGCAAAGTGCTCTTGCGCATGTCGGACGAAGACTGATGGCTCCATACGGTATCATAAGCCCAATAGGAGTAGTCTAGGAACAGGGACAGAAGCGCTCTTTTCCCTTCCCAAAGGAAAGGTAAAAAATTCCGATTATTTTGGAAAGGGCTGCCTTAACCGAATACCCCTTCGGGAGTATTCTACGGCAGATAAGATCGCTCGGAAGGGGAACGCCTTCCTCCCTTGCCCGGATAGTTTGTTTTTCAAGTAATCGTAGAGCGAGTATCAAAAGTGTCTGGAACCTCTGAAACCGGTATCAGCTCCATAATTCGCGATCCAGTACTTTAGAGATTCTAACGGGGTTAATCGTCCGTTAGCTTGGGAAGAGTATCCAATAAAATGTCCATCATTTGATTTCTCAACAAACTTGACTACCTGATCTTTGGTATTCAAGATGGTGCAGGGACATCCAAATGACCAGAGAAAACAAATGAATGGTCTCCTTTTGTGCCACAGCTCATAGGGAGTCTTATCATGAGTCTTAACTACTAAAACTCTATTCTGCACATAGCAGTCTATGTTAACAGCTTCTACCCAGAAGGTGATGGGCAGTTTAAAGTCAGACAGCATGGTTCTTGCAGCCTCAATAAGTGTCCTGTTTCTCCTCTTAGCAACACCATTTTGCTAAGGAGTACTATATTTTCTTGTAATACACTTTTCATCACAAAATGAATCAAGGATTTGGTTCTTAAATTTTGTTCCTTGATCACATCTAATGGTCTTGACCTTGTAATCAGATTGATTCTCGATTTTCCGAATGAAGTTCTTCAAGATCTCAGGAGTTTCATCCTTAGTTCTAAGGAAAAAGACCGAAGTGAATCTTGTGAAATCATCTGTGATCACTAAACAATATGAGGTCCTTCCTAAACTCATTACGCTAGTAGGGTCAAAGAGATCCATATGTAATAAGTGTAGGGGAGTAGTGAAGGAGTTCCTTTCCTTTGGCTTGTGAGACACTTTGTGTTGCTTTCCTTTTAGGCATGCAACACAGTGGTCATCACTTGTAAACTCTTTCTTTGGCATTCTAGTTACCAAAGCATTCTTAATTAATTTATTCATATTCTTAAAGTTTACATGGCACATTCTTTTATGCTAGAGGAAAGACTCATCACTATTTGCTTTAGATAGAAAACAAGAAACCTCTCCTAAGAGAGATGTTTCATGCAAGTCCATCTTGTACATGTTCCCTTTCCTGGGGGCTCTGAGTAGGATATGCTCTTGAGGAATGACCACATCGGGCTTGAGAATAATGCACTCATGCTCAGTAAAGAGCATGTTGTGTCTTTGATCACAAAATTGGGATACACTCAGTAGATTATACCCAAGCTCCTTGACAAAATTTACCTTTACAATAGTGAGCTTAGCAATTATGACCATGCCCCTTCCTGTAATGTAACCATCGACGTCTCCTCCAAAAGCAACTAGTCTTCCATCAATTTTCTCAAAATTTTAATGCAAAGAACCATTGCCAGTCATGTGCATAGAACAACCACTATAATGATCCATACATTTCCCTTGGTCTTTAGCTGTTTCTGCATAAAAAAAATGGTTAGTTATATTTGGAAACCCAAGCCACATTGATTTTCGGCTTTTCAAAGTGATCTGAAGACAATGCAATAATAACTGATCCTATGTCCTAGCTTTGAGGATCATTGGCTGTTGTTAATGAAGAACTTTTAGTCACCAGGTCTTTCTTTATCTTCCACACCATCTTTGGAAGATTGGACTTGACCTTCAACACCTCGGATGTTTTAAAAACTTCTGAAGTTTTGTAGACCGGACCTTCGGAAGATCTTGCTTTCACTACAGTAGGCTTCAGTGATTCGGAAGCATTCCTTTTTCTTCTCAGAAGTTTTCTCTTTAATCATGTGGATAGTACTTTTAGGATTGTAGATGCAATCCTTAGCCAGATGAGAAGTACTACCACACATGATGCAGTCCGTTTGCTTCCTTCTAAGAGTCTTCTTCTGAGATAAAGACTGTTGGATGTTTAAGGTACTAAGAGTCTTTTTCTGAGAAGTACTACCACACATGATGCAGTCCATGATGCAGTCCATTTGCTCATCGAAGTCCTGTTGGATGATTTGAGATGGAGTCAGACTTGCTCCGAAGAATGCTTCAAAACTGGTTGAAAAGGCTGCATAGGCTGCCTTTTGCTCTTCACTTTGTAGAATGATAGTAAGAGCATCCATAGGTTTTTCAAGTCTGTGTATGTTTGATGTTTGAGGTTTTGACTGTTTGTTTGAGGTAGAATTATGAGGATGATGCTTGCTTTGAGGTGTGACTTCATGTGAAGCATGAACTCCAGTCTTCTTAGACTTGTGTTTGTTGCTGGATGATTCTGGTGCTGAGAAGAATGATGTATCATGAGAATCCAAGAATTCTTCTTCTTTATCTTCTCCAGTGCTTGTGAGGAAAGCACTGTTTGTGTGTTGAGTTTCTTTGAACTTATAGGCCTTTACATGTCTGATTTGGTTGTTGTTTCTGGATTTTTCATCCATCTCAAGTGCTTCAACATTGGCTACTAGTGAGTCAAGGCATAAGGCCTCTAAGTCCAATGTTGCTTTCATGAGTGACACTGACTGAGTTCAACTCTCAGGCAATGTATGTAACATTTTCTTATTGATTTCAACAGTGTCATATTTGAGTCCATATACTATCATTTAATTCACAAGTTGGACATATCTATGCAACTATTGAGGAATTGACTCCCCATGTATGTGATGGAAGGTTTCATATTGTTTTCCTTTTTGATTTCCCTAATTTCCTCACTTCCTTCACACATTGTGTGAAGAACCTTCCATAGTTCATGAGCAGTTTTGAAATTTTCGACCCGTGTCAAAATTTCAAAAGGCAAAGTCATAGCTAAAATGCTATATGCCTTCATGTCTGTTTTGACCCGCTTAAGGTCATCACCAGCTACACTTTTCAGACTAACTGGTTTTTGTATGTTATAATCTGGTCCTAATGTCAGTGGGATGTAAGGACCTTCAGTAATTGATGTTCATAAATCTGGATCTTGATATGTAATACAATTTCTGAACATGATTTTCCATTGCTTGAAGTCTGATTTGTTCTTCAACTTTGGGGGTTTTAGTCCACTGTTAGAACTCATCATTTCATCAGCCATGTTTGTTTGATTTAAACTTAATAAATTTTAAGTTAAATTGGTTTGTTTAAATTTTAGTCCAGTGCTAAAATTTTAATTAATCCTAATAGTCTATAGGATTTGTTTATTGTTGATAAACCTTTTTTTAAGTAGATTTACCAAACAAAGGAAATTAATTAATTAATTAAAATCCAATGATAAGTCACTTTCAAATCTCGGTGATAAGAAAGGAATATTCTGTCAAGGGAATGTCAACTTTTTAACGATGTCAGTCAAATAAAGTCAAAAACCCTAAAAACAAATATTTTGTTTTCTAATGTTAACTTTTAAGATCAAAAAGTAACTTTTTGAAAAAAGAAACTCAAAAGAAGATTTCGGTTCTTCTTTGTTTTGTATGATGAACAATCACAATCACCGAAGATTGTGAAGGTAATGGATGAACAAAAACTAGGGTTTATCCTAGGGTTTGTTGGCGGCTGAGATAATTTCAACAAAAACAACAATCGGTTTGTTGTTTGATGAAGATTAATCGCCTATTTCGAGTGAAAAATAACTCAAATGTGATGTTTAAATACAATGAACCAATTCAAAGTATTCAACCCAGTGTTTGATTGATAAAAACTGGATAGAACAATAACTGTATATTGTTTATCCGGAACCCTTAAACCGATGAGGTTTTAGTGAGTTTTGTGATGAACACGTTTGAAAATCGTGTATGAATGATGTTTTAAGCTAAAAACCTTCTGTTTGAAGATGTTTTAACAACTGATGAATAATACCCGTGTATTGTTTCACAAAAACTTGTGTTGTTTGAGATGTTCAAGCTGAAAAAACAACAAAACTTCTTCAAGATGCACAAAATGATTCAGAAATCATATTTGTTTGCATTTGTTGTATGTTAATAGTAAAAGAAGATGAGTTTGAAGACTAAGCAGCTTGTTGACGTGTGTTTTTGAAGCTAATGAACCACTAAAATCAATGTTGTTGAATGAGAGGATCGAAATCAATGAATGATTGAGCCAAGGCTCTGATACCACCTGATGAAATAACCTTAAACACATGTTGATTCCCCCAAGGATCTTTTCAATATCTCTCAATAATCAACAAACATGAACCATGGTGCGGAAACCCATGATAGATGTTATGAAATCAGTGTGTGTGTGTGTGTGTGTGTGTGTGTGTGTGTGTGTGTTTGTGTGTGTTTGAATGCTTGATAATAATAACTGCTTGATTGTATTGATTGTTCAAAAGCTTACAAAAGATTAGGGTAGTGTGCTATTTATAGCCTATACACAAAAGCTATATACAATTACTAAACTACCGTTATGTAAATAAAATTACACAGAAAATAATCCCAAGTCTACAAGTCATCCGCTGTGGAGAATAAGTCATCCGCTGTGGAAGATATCTCATCCGCTGTGGAGAAGACTTGTCATCCGCTATGCATAGTGTTTGTTCATCCGCTGTGGAATGTTCATCTGCTGTGGATGAACATCCGCTGTGGACAGTTGTGTGTGTGCTTGTGTGTTGTCCGCTGTGGAATGTTCATCCGCAGGGGATGAACATCCGCTATGGACTGTTGTGTGTGTTTGCTTGTCTGTTGTCCGCTGTATGTTCTTCATCTACCCTGTGGGATGGATGTTCATCCGTTGTGGGATGAATGTTCATCCGCTGCACACACTTAGATAGATTTCTTCATCCGTTTCTGATGATCTTCATCCGCTGTGGGCTCTTTCTTCATCCGCTGCAGACACTTGTCAAAATTTCTTTTATCTACAATTCTGAAAAAGAAATTTTAACAAATATTAGTGTTTGTTATGAATGATAATGATGCTAATGTGTTAGTAAATGATTGTTTTGGATGTTAGAACACATTATGTTTGTTTGTTTCATATGGCAAGCATCATACTTTTTATGCATTAATTCTTAATGCAATTGTTGAGTCCAACAGTGTGAACACGTACGAAAGTAATGACATTTATAAAAAGAAAGTAATTCAAAGAAAAGATATTTTCATATATATACACAAGGTATTTTAATGTTTTAAAAACTAGAACTCACTTAGCAACGCTGACTTTTATGCATTTTCAGTTGGCAGGTAATTATTGCTGAGGATGGCATGCAGGGGAAGCTACTCGTCGGGGCAAGTCTGGCATCCATTCATGCTTAATGATATTTTTGTTTTGTAATGAAATTAATAGGGTCTTTTGTAACTTAAGAAACAATGATATATTGCTTAACAACAGTAAACATTAATGAAATGAATGGTTTTGGTATTATTTCTTTTCTTAATGTTAATCGGTATTATGTGCGTGTGCTATTTGATTTATGTGCTTTTAGTAGATTTGAATACTGATATAGTCAGGATAGGAAATGCTTGGGGGATGAAGAGTAAAGTAAGTGGCTAATCATAATTGGCCACTATAATTAGGGACTTACTATACTAAACATAAACTGAGCTATTACCTTGAATAACCATGTTAGTGTTTGAATCTTATTGTGTTAGAGGATGGCTGGTGGTAGATCATCGAAAGCTTCCCAAGGAGGAGTACGAGGTGGTCGTGGTGCTGGGCCACGTGCCACAAGGAACAAGTCAAGGACTGCAGAAATGGCTCCTGCTGAGCCTGGGCTTCATCATCCGGAGGGTGTGGATGAGAGTGCTAACTTAAGAGCCTCAGTAAAGGAGGTAGTTGTGGAAGAAGTACATCAGGTCATGCAGACGATCCTACCATTTGTGGTGACCGAGGTCATCCGTGCCGTGCAGGAGGATGAGAGAAAGGAGAAGGAGAAGGAGGGAAGGACCACGGCTGGGAGAAGAGGGAATGAGGAAGATCATGATGAGGAGGAACTAAACGCTAGAATGGCAGCCTCCAGTGATGAGGAAGAGGTGGAAGTGCGGGAAACCGTGAAGGGGTGCAGCTACGGGGCATTCCAGTGATGCAAACCCCCTACTTTCGATGGCAACGGTAATGTTGCTGCTGCTCACCGCTGGGTGAGAGAAATGGAGGCGGTGTTGGAGATTAGTGAGGGTAGGAAGGAGCAGAAGGTAAAGTTCACCACTCACTCATTTGTAGACTCGACGTTGTGTTGGTGGGACAACATTTTCCAAGCCGAGGGAAGCAGGGCCATCGGAAGGATGAAGTGGGGAGAGTTGAAGAAAATGGTGATTGAGGAATTCTATCCTCATTGAGAACTCGATAAGATTAAGAGGGAGTTCCTGTAGCTAGAGACGGGAACCATGACCCACCAGCAATACACCACCAAGTTCAACGAAATGGCTAGGTTGGTGCTAGACCAGGTGACACTCATGTAATGGATGATTAAGAGATATATTCAAGGATTGCTAGTGGATGTCTGCAGACACCTGATTGCTGCCCAACCAAGTACCTTTAGGTCAGTAGTGGACCTGGCAGGAAGACTCTATGATGAGAGGGAAGTGGCTGTGGTTGAGGTGAGCAAGACGGGTAGTGGTGACAAGAACTAGAAAGGGAAACGACTTGGGCGTGGTTACTCCATAAAATAAGAGGATGAGAATGGATGACCAAAGGGTGGTGTCATTAAGTATGGGGATGAAGAAGTGTGACAACTGTGGGAAGGAGCACACTGGTGAGTGCAAGTAGGGATCAAAGGTATGTTTCAAGTGTGGGAGGCCTGGTCATATTGTAAAGAATTGTAGGGTGTTGAGGTTCTATAACTGTGGTGAAGAAGGTCATGTGAGTAGGGATTGAAAGAGGCCGAGGGCCGAGAGTTTGGGGGCGAAGAAGGGGACCGAGAATGAAGGATAGAGGGCAAGCGCTAGAGCATTCACGATGACCCGGGAGGAGGCCAGAGTGGACCCCGATGTCATGTCAGGTATGTTTCTAGTAAACCAAACTTGTGCCTTTATGTTATTTGATTCTGGTGCTAGTAGGAGTTTTATTTCTACTGCTTTCTGTGCTAAGTTGCCTGTTAGTAGTAGGAGTATTGACGAGCCCTTCGAAGTAGAAACTACTATTGGTAAGTCCACCAGAATTTCTGAGATGATAGAAAATTATGATATAGAACTAGAAGGCCATAGGTTCTCTGCTAAACTATTTGTGATGACCCTAGGCGGATTTGATGTAGTTTTAGGGATGGATTGGTTAGCAGCCTTTGAGGCAAACATCATGTGTCACCAAAAGATGATTCGATTAATTACGCCCGATGGAAGTTCTGTGACGGTTTACGGTGATCGAGTGACCACGGTTCCTAAGGTGATTTTGATGGCGGTGGCAGAGAAGTGCATGAAATGCGGATGTAGTGCCTGCCTGACTTATGTGAAGGATGTGGATGCTTCGATACCACAATTGTTTGATGTCCAGTAGTGTGTTGTTTTTCCGGACATGTTCCCAAAAGATTTACCAGGTGTGCCACCGGACCGTGAGATCGAGTTTTAGATTGATTTGATACCCGGTGCTCAACCCGTTGCCAAAGCACCGTATCGATTGGCTTCGACGGAGATGAAGGAACTAATGGTTCAACTACTAGAGTTGATGGATAAGGGATTCATCCGACCGAGTATCTCTCCCTGGGGTGCTCCAGTCCTGTTTGTGAAGAAGAAGGATGGTAGTATGAGGATGTGTATCGACTACCGAGAATTGAACAAGTTGACGGTGAAAAACCGATATCCTATATCGAGAATTGATGACTTATTCGATCAGATCCAAGGTGTTAGTTGGTTTTCAAGGATAGATCTACAATCTGGCTACCATCAATTGAAAGTGAAGGAGCAAGATATTCCTAAGACAGCTTTTCACACGCGTTATGGACACTACAAGTTTCTTGTTATGTCTTTCGGTCTAACTAACATGCCAGTTGCCTTTATGGATTTGATGAACCGAGTGTGTCGGTCAATGTTGGATAAATCAGTGATTGTGTTTATTGATGATATCTTGATTTATTCAAAGAGCGAAGAAGAACATGTCGGCCAAATTCTCTAAGTGCGCTTTCTAGTTGCGCGAAGTTCAATTTTTGGTTCATGTGGTAAATTCTGAAGGAATCATGGTGGACCCAGCAAAGGTTAACGCGGTGATGCAATGGAAGTCTCCAAAGACGTCATCCGAGATTCGTAGTTTCTTGGGTTTGGTGGGCTACTACAGAATATTTATTCAAGACTTTTCCAAGATAGCCTCACCTTTGACAAAATTGACTCGCAAGGAGGTGAAGTTTGTGTGGGGTCGAGAACAGGAGGATGCTTTTGAGGAGTTAAAGGCAAGATTTAGTGGTATATTCGGATGCCACTTATTCGGGAGTAGGCTGCGTGTTGATGCAACGTGGAAGGGTAATAGCCTACACGTCCCGACAACTGAAAATCCATGAGGGCAATTATCCCACTAATGATTTGGAGCAAGCAGCTGTGGTCTTTGTGTTGAAGATTTGGAGACATTACTTTTACGGGACGAAGTGCACAATCTTCACTGACCACAAAAGCCTAAAGTATTTCTTTGAGTAGAAGGACCTCAACATGAGGCAGCGGAGGTGGCTGGAATTGATCAAAGATTATGATTGTGAGATCCATTACCACCCGGGCAAAGCCAATGTACTGGCCGATGCCCTCAGCCGAAAAGAGAGACCTGAGTCGATCCGGGTGAAAGCTTATTAAGTGGTGATGACCTCTGACGTGATGACCCAGGTCAAAGAATTTCAAAATAAGGCGTTGAAAGAAGATCGCCTTAACTCTGAAAGGATGAGAGGTCTAGTCACGGAGTTGGGAGAAAATACCCATGGAGTTAGAACCCGCTTCGGGCGGATGTGGATCCCTTGTTATGGAAACCTACGGGGGCGGATCATGGATGAGGCTCATAAGACTCGATATTCCATTCATCCATGTGCTACCAAGATGTATCATGATATGAAGAAAGATTACTGGTGGCCGAGTATGAAGCATGACGTGGCGGAGTACGTGAGTAAGTGCCTTACTTGCTTGCAAGTGAAGGCAGAGCATCAGAAGCCATACGGGAAGATCCAACCATTGGATATACCCGAGTGGAAGTGGGAGCACATCACCATGGACTTCATTATGAAGTTACCTAGTATGGCAAGAGGGTACGATACTATATGGGTGATAGTTGATCATCTGACCAAGAGTGCTCACTTCCTACCAATCCGTGAGACATATTCATCCGAGAGATTGGCGGATCTATTCATTAAACAGATTGTAGCTCGTCATGGTGTACCGGTGTCTATCGTGTATGACCGTGACACCCGGTTCACATCAAAATACTGGAAGAGATTCCATGATGCGATGGGGACGAGGCTACACATCAGCACACCTTTCAACCGTCAGACAGATGGTCAATAACAACCGTTATCATGCCAGCATTGGTATGCCACCATATGAGATGCTATACGGTAGAAGGTGTAGAACGCCCGTGTGTTGGGGAGACATCAGGCAGAAAGAGTTGGAAAGTCTTGAGGTGATCGAGGCTACGACTGAGAATTTGGAGAGGATCAAAGCCTTTATGAAGGC
Source organism: Flaveria sonorensis (assembly GCA_025506505.1). Classification (NCBI taxonomy): domain Eukaryota; kingdom Viridiplantae; phylum Streptophyta; class Magnoliopsida; order Asterales; family Asteraceae; genus Flaveria; species Flaveria sonorensis. The sequence continues at coordinate 36,418,177 of CM046438.1, read as the reverse complement.
GGCAAAAGATAGACAAAAGTCGTATGCCGACAAAAGGCGTAGACCAATCGAGTTCAATATGGGCGATAGAGTCACGTTGAAGGTCTCACCTTGGAAGGGGATCATCCAGTTTAGGAAGACGGGTAAGCTCAGTCCAAGATACATAGGGCCTTTCTGAATTATCGCACAAGTAGGAGAGGTGGCCTATCGATTAGAACTGTCTGATGAGTTAAGTGGAATTCATCCGACATTCAATGTATCTCATCTGAGAAAGTGCTTAGCCGATGAGGATATGATTGTACCATTGGAGGACATCGAAGTGGATGAACGGCTTAATTATGTATAGCAACTAGTGGCAATTATCGACCGGAAGGAGAAGAGAATGCGAAATAAAGTGGTTCCACTTGTGCGTGTGCAGTGGAAACACCGAAAGGGTTCTGATTCTACGTGGGAGACTGAGGAAGAAATGAGACAGCACTACCCATAGTTGTTTGAAGAGTGACGGGTTTCAGGGACGAAACCTCTTTAAGGGGGGTAGACTTGTAACACCCGAATTTTGTAAAAGAAAAATATATAAAAGAAGAAGAAAAGTATCTTGAAAGAAAGGAAAAGGAGCCAAAGTGGAGGGGGCCAAAGTGTAAAAGGTACAAACTCAAATATTTTAATATATTTTGAATATGGCCGCCCCCATAACACCTTTTTGCATCTGCTTTTCGACTGGAACAAGAAAGAAGAAAGAGAGCAGATTTTTCTCTCGGTTTTTCAAGGAAGAAGAGGCTGATTTTCACAAATTGGTGAGTGTTCTTTGTGTTTTTGGTTCGGTTTTATTGGGTTTCGACCTTAGAACCGATTTTATGTGATCTTTGTGTTTGGTTGTTTGTTTTGTGATGTTTTTAGGTGTTTGAACTCTTGTGCATGCAAGTTTGGAGGAGTTTTACTTGTTGGCTGCATAGGTGAGTTCTAGACACTAGTTTTTATGTGTTTTAAACTTCTTGGGGCTGAAAATGCATGTTTAAAAATGTTTTATAACTGGTTTATGTTTACCCGTATGTATATGTGTGTTTATGTTTGTGTTTATGGTTGATTATGTGTTGTTGATGCTTAGAATGATAGGAATAGGCTTCAAACAGGTTAGAATGCAGATTGGGTTTGAAAACAAGTCTGAAATATGCATAACAGTTGGTTATGCGCCCAAATAGGGCTTATGCGCCTGAAATTTTGACTTAGAAAACTTAAGTGAAGCTCATGCGCCCCAATAGTTCCCATGCGCCTGGAATTTTTGCCAAAATAGTCTAAGTACCAGCCCATGCGCCTAAACAATACCTCATCCGCTTGAAACTTAGCTCAGATGCCTAACTCTTTTCATATGCACCCAAGTACCTCGTGCGCCTACTGACCAAATGACTAAGTGTAGTTCATGCGCCAAAATAGTCTTCATGCGCCTAAGTTTCTCATGCATCTAAGTGTTGGTGTGCCCGCATAGTGCTCATGCGCCTACATAGTGCTCATGCGCCAAGAACACTTAGAAAATTTTCTGAAATCTTGGGAAAAAGGAAATTTAAGGAATTGCCCTGGGATGTTTTGATGGTTGTATTTGTTTATTCCATGCTTGTTTATAGCCTGTTCTTGTGTTCCGTATTATGTATTATTATCTGACTTTACATGGTGTGTTTATGTTCGTATACGTAAAGTATTATCATAATGAAAGTGAAAGATTAATGATAATGAAAGTCGAACATAACGAATGAGTGAATGTCTTGCAAGAAAATTGAATAGAGGTGCACGACCATGTTGTCGTTAGCTCAACTGTGTGCGGTTTAGCTAATCCGAAGGATGCACACAGGGTCAATCTTTGAGATTGACGGGACCCTTGTGGCATGCCCTGGTACTGGCAGGCTTCATGCGCAATGTTAGGGGTCATAATGTTTAGGGTCATAATAGTCTAAGAACATATAACTTACTACATGTATCATGTTAATAGGGTGTTAGGACTTGGACCTTCTCTATACTTGAGGAAACTGTTGTTTAACTTTAAGGTGAGTTTTAGTGTTCCCTTTTTACTACTATTTTGGGATGAAGCATGCTATGATTGAACTAAATTATTCATGTGCTATTTGGTTTCACCTTCCAATAATTTTTTAAAAGCTTGATAATACCTTTCTTCTCCTTGTTTTTCTATTTTAAAACCATTATTATGAGGGAAAACATTTGAAACTATGTTTCCATTAATATTAAAATTTCTTTCTATAACAGAAATAATACTATTAGTGTATTTTTTAATAAACCATGGAACAAAAGGTATGATCTCTTGTTTTTCATTTAATTCATTATAATATTCTTCTTTAAAAAATTCTTTATCTATTTTTTCAAAATTTTTGAAAAACCATGTTCTAAATAATTCCCATTTAGGTTGAAGAAATTCATTAGAGATTTCTTCTCTTACCGGTGATCCCGGGGTAAAATCTAAATTTTCTTTTGGATTCATATTTATACAAAAAATTTTCTGATTCGGTTAGTTCCAGATCTATTCTAATTCCTCGAACTATATTATCCGAGTTTATTCTTAATTCATCTATTTTTCTTTTAGGAAATTCTTCCCTAACTCTAGACGTTGATGCCCTAGAATGACTTCTAACTGTGTAATCTACAGGAGAAATATAATAGTGTGATGACACAGATTTTGATAAGGAGGGTTCATATTTTATTTAATTATTTTCAAATTGTATTTGAACTGACCCTTCATTTGTTTATGAAATATTTGTTGGATTATTATCCACATATTGTTAAGATGGGCTTACTTTATCTAATACCCAATTTTCTAGAAAATTAATTTCTTCCCATTTAATTCTTCTTCTAGTTGTAATATTAGCTTTACTAAAATTAGTTTCTATAAGAATAGTTTCATTTAAAGGTTTATGTACCATTTTACAGAGAGGATTAAGCGTAAACAAAGGCTTGTAATAAATCCTATAATAGATACATATTACCTCTGATCCTGGTACATAATTGTAGCCATGTGTTTTAACATTCAAAGTTAAAGCATCTAAAATATTAACATCAGACAATGATAATTGCAAATTAGGATAAACATTAAAATAAACTGGGTCATGTGCCAGACTAGATTGAACAATTCCCATAAGGGATTGTTTCCAATTTAAGATTTTAGCATCTCTAAGAGCTGCTACAAAACTTTCTGGTAAGCCTTCTAGAGTCAAAGGCTTAAATGCAATTTGCACTAGACCTATATGAATAAATTTATAGTCTTTTTTATATTTTTATAAATCTCTTTTTGATAACAATTTTATTATCATTTCATCTGTGTTTAAGGAAAATGTTTCCTTGGTTGTTTTAACAACTTGTTTTAATCACAATTTTTCATAAGTTCCTAATTTATATATTAGTTTGTAATCAATTTTTGGAATAGTCTATTTATTTAATAATTCTAAATTATGAGGAATATCATATTCTTCCTCCATATTGTTTTTAACGGTATCTTCTGATTTTAAAATATTCATATTGGAATATCAGATTTAAGTGTTGGAACATGCACTCATACATCAACAGAATTACCATGGCTCTGATACCATAAGAGGCAGGACCTCTTATGGAAAAGAGGAGAAAACCATAACACTCAGACAAGGGCAGAAGATTTAAAGAAAAATCTGATTTAGACAAGCATCTTACAGATAGTATTATAAATCTGCCCTTTTGTTTGACCATCTATGTTCCATTCATAGATCATTTTTTCACTATACGAATTATTCACTATGTATTCTTGTTCTTCTATTAGAACATACTGTGGCGTAGTCCTAGGATGATAATACATCCTTTGAGTCGGTTTATTAGCAAACTTAGATAACTTCATGATCTCATCATTGATCTTTTGCCTATAATCTTCTTCTTTTAGACTATCTTCAAAGTCTGTTAATGTATTTATTTTCAGATTTTTTAGAATATTAATTGAATCATTTAATGTTTGCATAAGATTTTCTTCAGATTTCATTTTGAAATCTGTTACCTTAGGAGGTAATTGAATACTAGGAGTAGCAATAGATTCCTTTTCTTTTATCTGGTCATTTATTATGACACTTTATTTTTCTTTGAAATGGCATAATATTTTATCCATTTTCTTTGAAATGTCTTGGAGTTGTTCTCCAATTATTATCAAATAAATATTTGAATAATTTTATTGTTTTATTAAACCATTTATATGAGAAATCGTTATCTGTAAGGTTTCACCTTCCAATAATTTTTGAAAAGTTTGATAATATCTTTCTTCTCCTTCTTTTTCTATTTTAAAACCATTATTAGGAGGGAAAACATTTGAAACTATGTTTCTATTAATATTAAAATTTCTTTCTATAACAGAAATAATACTGTTAGTGTATTTTTCAATAAACCATGGAACAAAATGTATGATCTCTTGTTTTTCATTTAATTCATTATAATATTCTTCTCTAAAAAATTCTTTATCTGTTTTTTCAAAATTTTTGAAAAACCATGTTCTAAATAATTCCCATTTAGGTTGAAGAAATTCATTAGAGATTTCTTCTCTTACCGGTGATCCCGGGGTAAAATCTAATTTTTCTTTTGGTTTCATATTTATACAAAATTTATTTCTGATTCGGTTAGTTCCAGATCTATTCTAATTCCTCGAAGTATATTATCCGAGTTTATTCTTAATTTATTTATTTTTCTTTCAGGAAATGCTTCCCTAACTCTAGATGTTGATGCCCTAGAAGGACTTCTGTGTAACTTACAGGAGAAATATAATAGTGTGATGACACAGATTTTGATAAGGAGGGTTCATATTTTATTTTATTATTTTCAAATTGTATTTGAACTGGCCCTTCATTTGTTTGTGAAATATTTGTTGGATTATTATTCACATATTGTTGAGATGGGCTTACTTTATCTAATACCCAATTTTCTGGAAAATTAATTTCTTCCCATTTAATTCTTCTTCTAGTTGTAATATTAGCTTTACTAAAATTAGTTTTTATAAGAATAGTTTCATTTAAAGGTTTATCTACCATTTTACAGTGAGGATTAAGTGTAAACAAAGGCTTGTAATAAATCCTATAACAGATACATATTACCTCTCATCCTGGTACATAATTGTAGCCATGTGTTTTAACATTCAAAGTTAAAGCATCTAAGATATTAACATCAGACAATGATAATTGCAAATTACGATAAACATTAAAATAAACCGGGCCATGTACCAGACTAGATTGAACAATTCCCATAAGGGATTGTTTCCAGTTTAAGTTTCTAGCATCTCTATGAGCTGCTACAAAACTTTCTGGTAAGCCTTCTAGAGTCAAAGGCTTAAATGCAATTTGCACTAGACCTATATGAATAAATGTAACAGCCCAGCGTAACCGCACCATGATATTGTCCGCTTTGGCCGGGACGAACCACCATCGCCTCACGGTTTTATTTTCACCTAGACCGGGACGTACCACCATCGCCCAGCAAAAACGCGTCATAGTGGAGAAGGTCTCAAGCCACTTATTAAGAAGCCTTCGTTCACCTTCCCAACCAATATGGGATGTTACAATAAATTTATAGTCTTTTTTTATATTTTTGTAAATCTCTTTTTGATAACAATTTTATTATCATTTTATCTGTGTTTAAGGAAAATGTTTCCTCGGTTGTTTTAACAACTTGTTTTAATTCCAATTTTTCAAAAGTTCCTAATTTATATATTAGTTTGTAATCAATTTTTGGAATAGTCCATTTATTTATTAATTCTAAATTATGAGGAATATCATATTCTTCCTCCATACTGTTTTTAACAGTATCTTCTGATTTTAAAATAATCATATTGGAATATCAGATTTAAGTGTTGAAACATGCACTCATACATTAACAGAATTACGATGGCTTTGATACCATAAGAGGCAGGACCTTTTATGGAAAAGAGGAGAAAACCATAAAACTCTGACAAGGGCAGAAGATTTAGAGAAAAATCTGATTCAGACAAGCATCCTATGGACAGTATTATAAATCTGCCCTTCTGTTTGACCATCTATGTTCCATTCATAGATCATTTTTCCACTATACGAATTATTCACTATGTATTCTTGTTCTTCTATTAGAACATCATGTGGAGTAGGCCTAGGATAATAATACATCCGTTGAGTCGGCTTATTAGCAAACTTAGATAACTTCATGATCTCATCATTGATATTTTGCTTGTAATCTCCTTCTTTTAGACTATCTTCAAAGTCTGTTAATGTATTTATTTTCAGATTTTTTAGAATATTAATTGAATCATTTAATGTTTGCATAAGATTTTCTTCAGATTTCATTTTGAAATCTGTTACCTTAGAAGGTAATTGAGTTCTAGGAGTAGCAATAGATTCATTTTCTTTTATCTGGTCATTTATTATGACACTTTGTTTTTTTTTTGAAATTGCATAATATTTTATCAATTTTCTTTGAAATGTCATGGAGTTGTTCTCCAATTATTATCAAATAAAGATTTGAATAATTTTATTGTTTTATTAAACCATTTATATGAGAAATCGTTATCTGTAAGGTTTCACTTTCCAATAATTTTTTAAAAAGCTTGATAATATCTTTCTTCTCCTTGTTTTTCTAATTTAAAACCATTATTAGGAGGGAAAGCATTTGAAACTATGTTTCCATTAATATTAAAATTTCTTTCTACAACAGAAATAATACTATTAGTGTATTTTACAATAAACCATGGAACAAAAGGTATGATCTCTTGTTTTTTTATTTAATTCATTGTAATATTCTTCTCTAAAAAATTCTTTATGTGTTTTTTCAAAATTTTTGAAAAACCATATTCTAAATAATTCCCATTTAGGTTGAAGAAATTCATTAGAGATTTCTTCTCTTACCGGTGATCCCGGGGTAAAATCTAATTTTTCTTTTGGATTTATATTTATACAAAATTTATTTCTGATTCGGTTAGTTCCAGATCTATTCTATTTCCTCGAACTATATTATCCGAGTTTATTCTTAATTCATCTATTTTTCTTTCAGGAAATTCTTCCCTAACTCTAGATGTTGACACCCTAGAATGACTTCTAACTGTGTAATCTACAGGAGAAATATAATAGTGTGATGACACAAATTTTGATAAGGAGGGTTCATATTTTATTTTATTATTTTCAAATTGTATTTGAAGTGACCCTTCATTTGTTTATGAAATATTTATTGGATTATTATCCGCATATTGTTGAGATGGGCTTACTTTATCTAAGACCCAATTTTCTAGAAAATTAATTTCTTCCTATTTAATTCTTTTTCTAGTTGTAATATTAACTTTACTAAAATTAGTTTCTATAAGAATAGTTTCATTTAAAGGTTTATCTACCATTTTACAGTGAGGATTAAGCGTAAACAAAGGCTTGTACATAATTGTAGCCATGTGTTTTAACATTCAAAGTTAAAGCATCTAAAATTTAACATCAGACAATGATAATTGCAAATTAGGATAAACATTAAAATAAACTGGGCCATGTGCCAGACTAGATTGAACAATTCCCATAAGGGATTGTTTCCTATTTAAGTTTCTAGCATCTCTAAGAGCAGCTACAAAACTTTCTGGTAAGCCTTCTAGAGTCAAAGGCTTAAATACAATTTGCACTAGACCTATATGAATAAATTTATAGTCTTTTTTATATTTTTGTAAATCTCTTTTTGATAACAATTTTATTATCATTTCATCTGTGTTTAAGGAAAATGTTTCCTCGGTTGTTTTAACAACTTGTTTTAATCCCAATTTTTCAAAAGCTCCTAATTTATATATTAGTTTGTAATCAATTTTTGGAATAGTCTATTTATTTAATAATTCTAAATTATGAGAAATATCATATTCTTCCTCCATACTGTTTTTAACAGTATCTTCTGATTTTAAAATATTCATATTGGAATATCAGATTTAAGTGTTGAAACATGCACTCATACATCAACAGAATTACCTTGGCTCTGATACCATAAGAGGCAGGACCTTTTATGGAAAAGAGGAGTAAACCATAAAACTCAGACAAGGGCAGAATATTTAGAGAAACGATGGAACTTTGGTGATTGTACATAGTCGTTGTCCAGGATGTTAATATGTGATCAGTGAAGGTCAGACCCAAAACGCCCCACGCCTTCTTGGCTTTATGGCTTAGACGGGTCCCCAGAGTTCAACCACCCACATTAACATCTTAGATGGGCTGTAACCCTATCCCACGATTCCTCTTAAATTTTTACCCTTTTCTAGGTTTTAAGATCTCTTTTTTATTATGATAATCTGTTGAGCATGGTGATGTTCCAACACTTAGAGGTTTAGCCTCTAAGTGAGGCAATCATAAAACAAAATTCAAAGAAAGAAAGAAATTACCAGAGATGGATTCTTTAAACTTTAAACTTCAAATTTTATTGCGGAAGGATTTTTACAAGAGAGAGAGGTGGTTTGGGAATCTGGTGCCTCTAACTAAACACTAAGTCCTCTTTATATAGAGGCCCTGGCACCGAATATTACAGCGAATATGCGCTTATAATTACGTCTGAGGCATTATTGTACAATAAGTCAAAAATTAAATAGTAAAGTTACAATAATGTAACATGTAGACAAAATGCTTTAATAATAGTTGTCGGCCAACTAGTATTATTGACCTTTTTTTCCTCTTCTTGTGGGGCCTATTATATCCTTTTCTCTTTTTCCTTTTGTCAAGATATTGGACCGTATTTTTCTTCGTATTTTGTAATTAACATATCTATGTCTTCTTCAACAGGCTCATCTTCCTGCTGACTATCTTGGAAAAGTTGACTATCTTCCCCGATTTGAGAAGAATCTGATTCAGACATCCTTGAACTTGATGAAGCTTCATCTATTCTAAAATGCTTTGCTATGTCTTTTTTAACTTCTTCCATATATTGATGTAGAAGTTCTTCTTGGCTGATATTATCTGTGCCTGTGGTCATTTGCAATTTTCTGATAATATGTTGGAAAGGACTAGGAGCTTCCCTTTGTTGTTGATTATTCTTCTGTCATTGATATAATTCAATTATTTGTTGGATATGGTCCAACGTGTCCTAGCATTTGATTTTGCCTTCTTCTATCTTCATCTTCTGTTTCCAGAATTTTGTCATGTATGTTCTTTTAAGCAGAACATGTTTTGTGACATCCGGTAATTTTCCGTTACGAAACTCCGTTAGTTCCGTTAAGTCTTGCATACACGTGTCGGGAGCACACACTAGTTGTCGTTGAACGTTGGTGACTTAATAATAATTATAATGATAAACTAATTATAATTTAACTGGTTACGTGATTATCAAGTTGTGCTTATGTGATTATGTGATTTAAATGCTTATTGTGAATTTTATCGCGTAACGTGCAAAACGTGTATATTTATTTCGTGTGTTTTGTGGCAAATGGAAATTATGCATGATTATTATTTGTGACTAATAATAATTGTGTTTAGTAGTTAAAAATTATTTAAAAACTATTCAAAGAGTCTAATTTTTATAAAATACAAAATGCAAGGGTTTAAAGGGTATTATGCAAAAATTATATTTTTAAAACACAAAACCCAACCCTAATAGCACCCATTCGGCCACGACCTGCACTCCCTCACCCTCACCATCATGAATTCAGCCAAGAACAAGCATTCACATTCGAATTTGGATCGATTTCAAGGCATACAACAAGTTAGAACCTTCAATTGCAAACTATTACACATTTAAAGGTTAGATTTTTATATGTTTTTGATGATTCTTCATGTTGGCCGAATGTTCCATGCGAAATCTGCAATTGATGGTCGATTGATGCTTGTTTGTTGTTGTTAATGTGTTTGTTGGGTAGATTACATGTTAATTAATGTCAAGTATGCAATAAAGGTTGGATTTTTACAAGTTCTTATGGAATTTACATTAGGGCCGAAACCCTAATTCGAAATCTGAATTGGATGTTAGTTATTGGTTGTTTGTTGATGCTATTATGTTAGTTGGATTGTATAGATGCTAGTTAACGTCGATTATGCAAGAAAGCTTCGATTATGGTTCATGGTTCATAGGTTACTAAGAATAGTAACTTTATTTTGCATGAATTGATGATTTGATGATGTATGAATGTTATGGATGTGTTTGTGATGATGATTAGATGCTAGGTTGATGATATGAACAATTTAAAATCAAGATGATGTCTTATAGTTCATACATTGCTAAAAATAGTAACTTGTGGTGTTAAATGTTGATGAATCATGATGATTAGGTGTTGTTGATCATGTTTAGATGTTGTCATGGACTTGAATTGGTATATAATTGATGAATTCATGAATGTTGTGTGAGTTTGATGAATTTGGGATGAACTTTCCCAAAAGGGAAACTTTATTTGTGCAAATCCGTGAATTGGATAAATTGAGCATGTTTGGGATATTAGGACCATGCTAGTGTGTTCATGGATGATTTCTAAGGTGACTAAATGTGTAATTTAGGTTGTATGAATTTTGATTTGGTTTGTTACCTGTTTTGGCCTGTTTGTGGAAAAATCATGGTATGAGTCATATAGGTAAGCTAGGACTTTTGTGGATTGATGATTGATTAAGAATGAACATTTTAGATGTTATGAGCAAGATAATAGTTGAGATTCGCATGACTTGTATGATATCTAGTTGTATGATGATCTAGGTAATACATGTGGTTAATGAAGTGCTATATGTAATCAAGTTGTATGTTGATCATGTATGATATGCTGTTGTGTTAGTATTAATGAATTATCACCTATAATGTCACCAACGGGTCAAACGGGTCAACTGGGTCAAATGTGTCTTGTCTTTCTAAAACCTTGAGTCCCTTGGTTTGTAGAGCACTTAGGGTTTCATGTTGATTCTGTGTACACGTACTTATGTACTCTTGTGTTCTAGGTGACCTTTGAAGGTTGTCTTTCCCCTCTTTCTTTCAAGTTAAGCTCTAAGTTAATTCTTGCGCGCATCAGGTGAGTTCTTGCCCCACTCATTTTACATAATCTCTTTTGGGGGAGATAGCATACTGTTGATCACAAACGCTTTTATATATGAGTGTGTATAATATTGATATAGTGCTGTTTACCATGGAAAGTCCTCACACTTTCGGATTGTTAATATTGACTAGCGGGGAAATTTTGGGTAGTACTACTGGGTCTGACGAGCCCCACCTGTGTGACTCGAGGTCATACGGGTGCAATTTTGTCCTAACATATATTCGTCACGACCTGGTAAGTCGTGACGGGAGGCAACAAACGTAACACAGTCAGCTTCGATCGCGAAATCACTATGATTAATATTTTTATGTTAATAGACTAGCTATCTATTGCAATACACTACTTATGATTTGAAAACTGTTTATTGGTTTACCTATTAACGCAAACTCTTGAACTCACCAACCATGTGTTGACTTGTTTAGTATGCTATTCTCAGGTAAAGGTTGCCAGTTGCCTAGGAGCACGCACGTCAGCATTGTTGAGTTGTCTACATTTGCCTTGTTTACAAATTTGGGATTATTTTCATATTAAACAATTGTGATTGGGGCGCGTATGTTTTGCGTATTCTCTTTACATACTACTTGTTTTGGGTTTTCTGGTTTTAAAAACGCTTCCGCAGTATTTTAAACGTTAACTCTGGTTTTGTTTATTAATCATATAGAGTCGTTCTTGGTAACTAATGACTGAGATCCTGGTATGTCACGCGCCTCGCGGTAAAACCCCGCACGCGGATTTTGAGGGTGTGACAGATTGGTATCAGAGCCATTGGTTATAGGGAATTAGGTTGCGTACACACACTAGACTATAACCACACAGTTGTTAGTTACTTATCGCTTACTCTCCTTACTGTATACTCATTGGCATATGCAACACGTACTTCGTAGCATGGCATCATCGTCCAGAAATTTAGGCAAGAGACCTGCATGATCTGAGTCACCTCCTACGTCTCCCGTACCTGATAGGAGATTTAACTGGCCCTGACATCCTTATCCTCCTGGCGAGATAGACTGGGATCATCCTTTCATACCTCCTGAGCTCGATCCTCCGCTGAACTGGGATTTCTACCCCACCTACATAAACCGTATGGCATATAGAGAGCGCGTACCACCAGTAGCACCTACACGACCTAGGACTAGGTCATCAACTGCCTCTACTTTGCCTACACTTTCTACTTTGAGCATCCCCCTGGAGCAGGCATTTGCAGCCCTAGTAGCCACACTGGACACAGAGCGACAGCGGATTAGAGGACTCACTGATGAGAACTCTGCATTACGATCTGAGATGCGTCAGTTGCGTTTCCAGGTAGAGACGCTTCAGGAGCGACTTTTGATGGCCATCGGTGGACATCATACTTTGGCAGGCAACGTGGTAGCACTTAGTGGGCGCATGGACGCACAGGATCACCATAACATAGTGATCGATGATAGGTTTGCTGATTTAGAGGCACAGCTAGCAGCACTTCAGGTTGTTGAAGCCCCTGAACCTTTGGTGGACCCTGATGAGGAAGACCCAGAACAAGAACCCGAGGAAGCCCCCGAAGAAGAACCAGTAGAGATGGATGAGGACAGTGACGGATCTGACGTACTGGACTGATCCTACTTTTAAATGACTTAGACTATGTAGTGTTTCTTCTCTTTGAAACCTATGTGGGAAGGGTTGTTTCCCACCCAACTGACAAACTTAAATTTTGACATTGATGGATATTTTGTGACTCAATTGCAATTTATTTATCTTTGATTATTATTTCTGTTATAAATGTTGTGGTTGTGGTGAATACATTATTTCTTATTGTTTACTGTACCTTGATGAGATTAATGTGTTGGATGTTACTCATTATTGTAATTGTGAATTGTGAAGTGAAATATGGACGCATGTGGAAGAGGACGTGGGCGTGGTCGTGGACGTGGCGCCGGAGGCCGTGGAGCCGAAGCCATAAACATGACGCCTGCGGAATTGGCGGCATTAATTAACGAACATGTTCAGGCGGCAGTGGCTGCTGCCCAACCGGGACAACCAGCAGGTAAATGATAACAAGAGGTTAAACTAATTATCCTAGTTAATTGCCTAGGATATCTGACTAATGTTTGGGATTGTCAAAACAGGACCACCACCATGTACCTACAAGTCCTTCATGGACTGTAAACCCCATACCTATAGCGGGACGGAAGGAGCTGTAGGGCTTGTAAGGTGGTTTGAGAAGACAGAGTCTGTCTTCGCGAAATGCAACTGCCCGCCTGTTGATCAGGTGAAGTATGCCACCGGGACATTGGAAGGCGCAGCACTTTCCTGGTGGAATGCTCAGGTGCAAATGCTGGGTCAAGCCATGGCCAATGAACTACCTTGGGATGAGTTTAAGGGGATTATGACCGAAGAATACTGCCCCCGAAATGAAGTGTAGAAACTGGAGATTGAGTTCTGGCAACTCAAAATGCAAGGCTCAGAAATTAAAGCCTACACGACTCGTACTCATGAGTTAGCCACTTTATGCCCAGGGATGGTGAATGAAATGCACAAGAGGGTTGAGCATTATATACGGGGATTGGTGCCCGAAATTCAAAGTATGGTAACTGCCTCTAACCCCACTACTATACAACAAGCTATCCGAACGGCCCACAGGCTGACTGATCAAGCAGTCGAGCAAGGTCGATTACCTAAGCGGGGCGCGGTGGCAAGCGTGCCCGACCATAAACGCAAGTGGGATGGTTCAAGCAACAAGGGATCGTCATCCAGCAGCCAATCTCAACCTCAACAACAGCAGCAAAGTCAGCAACAACAACGGAAGTTCGATAACAATCGAAGCTTCAACCAGGCGACTCCCTCAAATCAAGGACCCGGTGGGTATGGTGGAAGACAGCCGAAGTGCAACTGGTGTAACTACCACCATATGGGTCGATGTGATAACTTCAAGTGCCAACGTTGTGGGAAGATTGGTCACGCAGCCAAAGACTGCCGGGGTGAACTGATGAAGAAGCCTCAACAATCACAAGAAACTCCGAAAGGTTGTTTTGAGTGCGGAAAAGAAGGCCATTACAGACGCAACTGTCCCCAACTTAATTGGAATGGTAATGGCAACAACAATAATGGAAACACCAGCAATAATAACAATGGCAACAACAATAACAACAACAATGGTAATGGCAACAACAATGGAGGCAATAACAACAATGGAGCCAAAGGAAGAGCCTTCGTCATTGGCTCAGGTGAGGCTCTAAACGACCCTACAATTGTAACTGGTAAATTTTCGGTTAATGGTCGTTTTGGTACCGTATTATTCGATACCGGAGCCGATAGAAGTTTCGTGTCCACTAGGTTCTGTAGTCTTTTAAGTGATATGCCCTCAGCCTTAGAAACTAAATACACCGTGGAGTTAGCTAACGGCACACAGATTCACGTAACGCATATTCTTAGAGACTGCAAGATAGAGCTTGCTGGTCATACATTCACCATAGATCTCATGCCCGTTACGTTAGGAAGCTTTGATGTGGTAGTAGGCATGGATTGGCTTTCCGATAAACAAGCGGAAGTCATATGCCACGAGAAGATCATACGGATTCCCATTGGTGAAGAAGTCCTTATGGTCAGAGGTGATAGGAGTGGTACGGTGATAGGCATCATCTCGTTTATGAAGGCACAAAAGTTGTTACGAAAGGGTCGACTAGCCATATTGGCACTCGTCACAGATAAACAGATCGAGGAAAAGAAGATAGAGGATATCCCCGTAGTCCATGAGTTTCCCGAGGTGTTTCCGGAAGACCTGCCTGGATTACCACCTCATCGTCAAGTTGAATTCCAAATTGAGTTGACTCCAGGAGCCGCTCCAATTGCGAGAGCACCGTACCGGTTAGCTCCGAACTAACTGCAGGAATTATCTGCCCAACTACAAGAGTTATTGGATAAAGGGTTTATCTGACCTGAGTTTGTCGCCCTGGGGAGCGCCAGTTCTATTTGTGAAGAAGAAGGATGGTACATTTCGAATGTGCATTGACTATAGGGAACTGAACAAGGTTACTATCAAGAATAGATATCCCTTACCTCGTATCGATGATTTGTTTGATCAACTGCAAGGATCAAGCTATTACTCTAAGATTGATCTGAGGTCTGGGTATCATCAGCTGAGAGTTCGAGAAGAGGACATCTCGAAGACTGCTTTCCGTACACGATATGGTCACTATGAATTTTTGGTCATGCCATTTGGGTTGACGAATGCACCACAGTATTCATGGACCTCATGAATCACGTGTGCAAACCCTATCTTGATCAGTTTGTTATCGTCTTTATTGATGACATACTGATATACTCAAGGACCGAGGAAGAACACGGAGAGCACTTACGTTTAATCTTGGAATTACTTAGAAAGGAACAGTTGTATGCAAAGTTTTCTAAGTGTGATTTCTGGATACGTAAGGTACAATTCTTGGGTCATATTGTCAACGAGAAGGGAATACATGTTGATCCTGCTAAGATTGAAGCGATAAAGAATTGGTCTGTTCCTAAGACACCGAGTGAGATACGACAATTCCTTGGATTAGCCGGATATTATCGACGATTCATTGAAGGATTCTCTAAGATTGCACAACCTCTCACAGCCTTGACTCATAAGGGAACAACATACAAATAGGGTGAGAATCAGGAATCTGCTTTCCAGTTGCTGAAACATAAACTGTGTAGCGCACCAATATTAGCGTTACCAGATGGTAGTGATGACTTCGTAGTCTACTACGATGCGTCTATTCAAGGACTTGGATGCGTCTTGATGCAGCGGGATAAGGTGATAGCTTACGCTTCTAGACAATTGAAGATTCATGTGAAGAACTATACCACCCATGACTTGGAACTGGTTGCGGTACTTTTTGCCTTAAAGATCTGGAGACATTACTTGTACGGTACCAAATGCACTATTTACACTGATCACAAGAGTCTCAAGCACATCTTTGAGCAAA
Source organism: Flaveria sonorensis (assembly GCA_025506505.1). NCBI lineage: Eukaryota > Viridiplantae > Streptophyta > Magnoliopsida > Asterales > Asteraceae > Flaveria > Flaveria sonorensis. The sequence goes on along the minus strand of CM046438.1, from coordinate 36,402,271 downwards.
AGGAGTTGAACATGAGGCAAAGACGCTGGGTGGAATTGTTAAACGACTACAATTGTGCTATTAAGTACCACTCGGGGAAAGCAAATGTAGTTGCCGACGCGCTGAGTAGGAAAGAAACTACTAAGCCTCGACGTGTGCGAGCTTTGCAACTTACTATCAGCACACAGTTACCTGAACAAATCCGAGAGGCTCAGACAAAAGCTTTGAAAGCAGAAAACATTGGGTCTGAATCGTTAAGGGGTATGGAAAAACAATTGGAAGTAAAAGCGGATGGAATTCGTTACTTCATAGATAGACTTTGGGTACCTCTACACGGAAATCTGAGAGACTTTGTCATGAGTGAGGCACACAAGTCTAAGTACTCCATACATCCTGGATCTGACAAGATGTATCACGATCTGAAGGGGCACTATTGGTGGCCTAATATGAAAGCGGATGTAGCTACTTATGTGAGCAAGTGTCTGACCTGCTCAAAGGTAAAAGTGGAGTACCAAAAGCCATTTGGACTACTACAAAAACCTGAGATCCCTATGTGGAAGTGGGATCAGATATCAATGGATTTTATTACTAAGTTACCTCGCACTTCTACGGGATGTGACATAATATGGGTTATCGTGGACCGATTAACAAAGTCTACTCATTTCCTAGCGATAAAGGAAACAGACAAGATGGAAAAATTAACTCGACTCTATTTGAAGGAGATCGTTTCGAGGCATGGAGTACCGATCTCAATTATTTCTGACCGCGATTCTCGTTTCACATCACACTTCTGGCAGTCGTTGCAGAAAGCTCTAGGTACGCGATTGGATATGAGTACTGCTTATCATCCACAGACTGATGGTCAAAGCGAGCGTACTATACAGACTTTGGATGACATGTTACGTGCTTGTGTGATTGACTTCGGGAATAACTGGGAAGTTCACCTACCATTGGTGGAATTTTCTTACAACAACAGTTATCACACTAGCATAAAGGCAGCACCTTTTAAAGCTTTGTATGGGAGAAAGTGTAGATCACCAGTTTGCTGGGCTGAAATTGGTGATAGTCAATTAATGGGTCCTGAGTTAGTACATGAGACAACTGAGAAGATTGTTTAGATAAGAAACCGCATGGCTGCAGCGCGAGACAGACAGAAAAGCTATGCTGACAAGCGACGGAACCCTTAGAATTTCAAGTTGGTGACAAAGTCTTATTGAAAGTCTCACCATGGAAAGGCGTGATTCGGTTTGGTAAGCGAGGAAAGCTAAATCCGAGATATGTTGGACCATTTGAGATCTTGGAAAGAAAGGTCCAGTAGCTTATCGACTAGCCTTACCTGATTCATTGAGTGGAATCCATGATGTATTCCATGTTTCAAATCTAAAGAAATGTTTAACGGATGAAACTATGGTTGTACCGCTGGAAGAAGTTCAAGTAGACGAACAGTTACGCTTCATTGAGGAACCTGTCGAAGTGATGGATCGTGAGGTGAAAACGCTTAAGCAAAGCAAGATACCCATCGTCAAAGTTCGTTGGAACTCGAGACGTGGACCAGAATTCACGTGGGAACGTGAAGACCAAATGAAGCTTAAGTATCCTCAGCTATTCGAAAAGACGATGCCAGCCGGCGAAGGTACTGATTAAATTTCGGGACGAAATTTCTTTCAACATGGGGATGATGTGACAACTCATCCAAAACTCACACGATTTCGATTTCCTTGTGCCATTGCAGTAGACTAGTGATGGAACACTAACCATGTAACGCAATTTTCGGGACGAAAATTCTTTCAACATGGGGATAATGTGACATCCGGTAATTTTCCGTTACTAAACTCCGTTAGTTTCGTTAAGTCTTGCATACACGTGTCGGGAGCACACACTAGTTGTCATTGAACGTTGGTGACTTAATAATAATTAATAATGATAAACTAATTATAATTTAACTGGTTACGTGATTATCAAGTTGTGCTTATGTGATTATGTGATTTAAATGCTTATTGTGAATTTTATCGCGTAACGTGGAAACGTGTATATTTATTTCGTGTGTTTTGTGGCAAATGGAAATTATGCATGATTATTATTTGTGACTAATAATAATTGTGTTTAGTAGTTAAAAATTATTTAAAAACTATTCAAAGAGTCTAATTTTTATAAAATACAAAATGCAAGGGTTTAAAGGGTATTATGCAAAAATTATATTTTTAAAACACAAAACCCAACCCTAATAGCCCCCATTCGGCCGCGACCTGCACTCCCTCACCCTCACCATCGCGAATTCAGCCAAGAACAAGCATTCACATTCGAATTTGGATCGATTTCAAGGCATACAACAAGTTAGAACCTTCAATTGCAAACTATTACACATTTAAAGGTTAGATTTTTATATGTTTTTGATGATTCTTCATGTTGGCCGAATGTTCCATGCGAAATCTGCAATTGATGGTCGATTGATGCTTGTTTGTTGTTGTTAATGTGTTTGTTAGGTATATTACATGTTAATTAACGTCAAGTATGCAATAAAGGTTGGATTTTTACAAGTTCTTATGGAATTTACATTAGGGCCGAAACCCTAATTCAAAAATCTGAATTGGATGTTAGTTATTGGTTGTTTGTTGATGCTATTATGTTAGTTGGATTGTATAGATGCTAGTTAACATCGATTATGCAAGAAAGCTTCGATTTTGGTTCATGGTTCATAGGTTACTAAGAATAGTAACTTTATTTTGCATGAATTGATGATTGATGATGTATGAATGTTATGGATGTGTTTGTGATGATGATTAGATGCTAGGTTGATGATATGAACAATTTAAAATCGAGATGATGTCTTATAGTTCATACATTGCTAAAAATAATAACTTGTGGTATTGAATGTTGATGAATCATGATGATTAGGTGTTGTTGATCATGTTTAGATGTTGTCATGGACTTGAATTGGTATATAATTGATGAATTCATGAATGTAGTGTGAGTTTGATGAATTTGGGATGAACTTTCCCAAAAGGGAAACTTTATTTGTTCAAATCCGTGAATTGGATAAATTGAGCATGTTTGGGATATTAGGACCATGCTAGTGTGTTCATGGATGATTACTAAGGTGACTAAATGTGTTATTTAGGTTGTATGAATGTTGATTTGGTTTGTTACCTGTTTTGGCCTGTTTGTGGAAAAATCATGGTATGAGTCATATAGGTAAGCTAGGACTTTTGTGGATTGATGATTGATTAAGAATGAACTTTTAGATGTTATGAGCAAGATAATAGTTGAGATTCGCATGACTTGTATGATATCTAGTTGTATGATGATCTAGGTAATACATGTGGTTAATGAAGTGCTATATGTAATCAAGTTGTATGTTGATCATGTATGATATGCTGTTGTGTTAGTATTAACGAATTATCACCTATAATGTCACCAACAGGTCAAACGGGTCAACTGGGTCAAATGTGTCTTGTCTTTCTAAAACCTTGAGTCCCTTGGTTTGTAGAGCACTTAGGGTTTCATGTTGATTCTGTGTACACGTACTTATGTACTCTTGTGTTCTAGGTGACCTTTGAAGGTTGTCTTTCCCCTTTTTCTTTCAAGTTAAGCTCTAAGTTAATTCTTGCGCGCATCAGGTGAGTTCTTGCCCCACTCATTTTACATAATCTCTTTTGGGGGAGATAGCATACTGTTGATCACAAACGCTTTTATATATGAGTGTGTATAATATTGATATAGTGCTGTTTACCATGGAAAGTCCTCACACTTTCGGATTGTTAATATTGACTAGCGGGGAAATTTTGGGTAGTACTACTGGGTCTGACGAGCCCCACCTGTGTGACTCGAGGTCATACGGGTGAAATTTTGTCCTAACATATATTCGTCACGACCTGGTAAGTCGTGACGGGAGGCAACAAACGTAACACAGTCAGCTTCGATCGCGAAATCACTATGATTAATATTTTTATGTTAATAGACTAGCTATCTATTGCAATACACTACTTATGATTTGAAAACTGTTTATTGGTTTACCTATTAACGCAAACTCTTGAACTCACCAACCATGTGTTGACTTGTTTAGTATGCTATTCTCAGGTAAAGGTTGCCAGTTGCCTAGGAGCACGCACGTCAGCATTGTTGAGTTGTCTACATTTGCCTTGTTTACAAATTTGGGATTATTTTCATATTAAACAATTGTGATTGGGGCGCGTATGTTTTGCGTATTCTCTTTACATACTACTTGTTTTGGGTTTTCTGGTTTTAAAAACGCTTCCGCAGTATTTTAAACGTTAACTCTGGTTTTGTTTATTAATCATATAGAGTCGTTCTTGGTAACTAATGACTGAGATTCTGGTATGTCACGCGCCTCGCGGTAAAACCCCGCACGCGGATTTTGAGGGCGTGACATGTTTTCACTGGTATAACCAGTTTCAGGGATCCATTTCCATATCCATGGGATACTGAACTGGACAAAATAATGTAATGAGGCAATTCACTCAATAAAATTGTTATTGTGTTGTGCCTCTATTAAGGCAGGAGATAATTCCACCCATTGGGTGTATAAGGTTTTAAACCTTAGTGATTCTTTATTAAAGATATTAATTGATGGACCGTATGACTGCCACCATTTATAAAACCAGATCGGAATATCCGATTCATAGGCTTTAGAACATATTTTAATAAACCAAGAATGTTTATAATTCTGGTTTTCAAATAGGAATGCTTTATGAAAGGCATTCACATAATCCTAATAGTTATACTAATGGGAGTTTTTGTTTCAGGGTGTAGAATTTCCCTGTCTTTTAATGGAGATATTTCCCAATTTTCAACAGATATGATCTGTTTGATTATTATTTTGCTAAAACTTATTGTTTTATTGCTCCCAGTATAATGGGTAAGCTCACAATTTGTGGCTTTGAGGATTTCCTCATAATATTCTGGACTTATAAGTCTCAGTTGGATAGAATCCAGTATCAAAGTATCTTTTGATTATAAACCAAGGTTGATCACTTCATTTTTTATCTTTGTGATCTAAAAGGAGTATAACATCCTTTTATGGATTATGAATCCAGTTTTCATCTTCATTTTCACTAGCAGCTTGAGCATATGATGTTGGTTCAGAGGTTTGACTCTGAGCTTCTTTATTGTAAGGCCCCGTTCCCGGAGACCTCGCAGTTGGACGATCATAGCACAATTAATAAAACTTACATAGTTATTAAACATTGCAGCGGAATTTTCAACAAAATAGCCATTCATTAATCAATAAACACTGTTGCTAAGCAATACATAAAAGTTTGTTATCAGTTACAAAATATCGTTTGATTGCATTACAAAGCAAAAATAATATTAACCATGAACGGATGTCAGCCTTGCCCCGACGAGTAGCCTCCCCGAGTGCCATCCTCAACAATATTACCTGCCAACTGAAAATGCATAAAAGTCAGTGTTGCTGAGTGAGTTTTAGTTTTAAAGTCATAAAAAAATGCCTTGTAAGGATTGTATATGAAAATACACTTTCAAATACTATTTCTTCGTTCTCAGGTGATCACACACCATACATACATTCAATTCATTCCATTATCATCATCATAATCCTTCCTTTTCATCGTTATTATCTTTCACTTTCGATGTGGACAATTGTGCCTGAGGTCTATACTTAGACCCTGAATACGGAGCATGAAGCTTAGCCCAGTCACTTGGGGTATGCAACAAAGGTCCTGTCAATCTAAATGATTGACCCCGCGTGCATCCTCATGGGTTTTACAACCGCACGCAGTTGAGCTAACAACCTCAGGCTGTGAACCTCCTTTTGTTTGCTTGCAATCTTTTCATTCATTCATTTATTCATTATGTTCCACTTTTCATTAACATTAATCTTTCCCCTTAGTTAATGATAATACTTTATGAGCATAGTCAAACCACATAAAGCCACATAATATAATAATAGGAACACAAGACCCACCATAAAACATGAATAAAATAATCAATAAATAATCACTGGTCCACCCTAGGTCAAACCCTACAATTCAGCTTTCTTCAAAATTTCCGAAAATATTCTAAGTGTCCTAGGCGCATGAGGACTATGCAGGCGCATCAGAACTGCATGGGCGCATTAACACTATTTGGGCACATGATCTCTACACTTAGATATTTCAGCAATGTTTCTGGGCGCAACTGTTCAAGCGCATGGACCTACCTTTAATATACTAAGGCAAAGTTTTGGGCACCTGCGCACTATTGGGGCGCATGAGCCCCTACTTAGAAATTTCTAAGGAAATTTCTAGGCGCATGGGTCCTATTTGGGCGCATGGCCTGTACTTGTACATATTTTCACCAAGTTCCCAGGCGCATGGGCCCTGTTTAGGCGCATGACCGCCTGTTGTGCACTTCTACATATCAGAATCCGTTCAAGCCTGTTCTAGCACCTGTTCAAAGCCTAAATAATCATTTCTAAGCATTCTCAACACATAAACAAGCATGAATACAAGTATATACATGCATATACATACGGGTACATAGATAAAGCCTTGAAAACTCATTTTGATGCATTTTCAGCCCTAAAGATTGTTTAAAATACATATAAACGGGGTCTAGAACTCACCTATTGCAGAAGACAAGTAACAGTCCACCAAACTTGGCTGCACTAGAGTTCAAGACACCTAAACAAGCAAAACAACCAACCAAAACACGAATAACACTTAGGAATCGGTTCCTAAGGGCGAAACCACCAAGAAACCGAGCCAATTAACATGTAAGCACACATACCTCGAAGGTTTCAACTTCTCTTCTTCTTCACAACCGAGAGAGACAAAATGCAGCTTCTTCTTCCTTTTCTTCAGTTTTAGCAGCAGTTAGAAAGGGGTGTGGGCGACCATACCCCTTTTATACATGCTTTTTGACTTTTTATGTAAATTCACACTTTACACCCCTTATCTTTGCCTTCTTTTTAGTTGACCAAATTTTCAGGTGTTACAATTCTACCCCCCTTAGAGAGGTTTCGTCCCCAAAACCCGTCATTCTTCAAATAACTATGGGTAATGCTGTCTCATCTCCTCTTCAGTCTCCCACGTAGACTCAGAACCCTTTCGGTGTTTCCACTGCACTCGCACAAGTGGAACCACTTTATTCCTTAACCTTTTCTCCTTCCGGTCGATGATTGCTACTGGTTGCTATACGTAATTGAGCCGTTCTTCCACTTCAATATCCTCCAGTGGTATGATCTTGTCTTCGTCAGCTAAGCACTTCCTCAGATGAGATACATGGAATGTCGGGTGAATCCCACATAACTCATCAGGCAAATCTAAACGATAGGCCACCTCTCCTACTCGTGCAATGATTCGAAAAGGTCCTATGTATCTAGGGCTCAGCTTGCCTCTCTTCCTGAACCTGATGATCCCTTTCCAAGGCAAGACCTTCAACATGACTTTATCACCCACATTGAACTCGATCGGTCTACGCCTCTTGTCAGCATATGACTTCTGCCTATACTTGGCGGCCTTCATAAAGGCTTTGATCCTTTCTAGCTTCTCAGTCGTAGCCTTGATCACCTCAATGCTTCCTAATTCTTTCTGCCCAATGTCTCCCCAACATATGGGCGTCCTACACCTCCTACCGTATAGCATCTCGTATGGTGGCATGCTAATGCTGGCGTGATAACTGTTGTTGTACGAGAACTCTGCTAACAGTAAGTGATCATCCCAGCTTCCTCCAAAGTCGATCACGCACGCACAAAGCATATCCTCGAGTGTCTGAATTGTCCGCTCAGACTGACCATCTGTCTGAGGATGGTAAGCTGTGCTGATGTGTAGCCTCGTCCCCATGGCATCATGAAACCTCTTCCAGAACTTAGACGTAAACCGGGTGTCGCGATCTGACACAATAGACACCGGCACGCCATGACGGGCTATAATCTTTTTGATGAACAGATCTGCCAATCTCTCAGATGAATACGTCTCGCGGATCGGTAGGAAGTGAGCACTCTTTGTCAACGGTCAACTATCACCCAAATGGTATTGTACCCCCTTGCAGTGCGGGGCAGCTTCGTGATGAAGTCCATGGTGATGTGCTCCCACTTCCACTCGGGTATATCCATCGGTTGGATCTTCCCGTATGGCTTTTGATGCTCTGCCTTCACTTGCAAGCAAGTAAGGCACTTACTCACATACTCCACTACATCGCGCTTCATACCCGCCACCAATAGTCTTTCTTTATATCTTGATACATCTTAGTGGCACCGGGATGAATAGAGTATCGAGTCTTATGAGCATCGTCCATAATTTGTCCACGTAGGTCTCCATACCGAGGAATCCACATCCATCCAAAACGGGTTCTAACCCCGTAGGTGTTCTCTCCCAATTCTGAGACTAGACTTCTCATTCGTTCAGAGTTGAGGCGATCTTCTTTCAACGCCTCTTCCTAAAATTCTTTGACTTGCTTCATCACATCCGAGGTCGTTATTTACTGGTATTCTTTCACCCGAATCGGCTCGGGTCTCTCCTTTCGGCTAAGGGCATCGGCCATTACGTTGGCCTTTCCTGGGTGGTAATGGATCTCGCAATCATTGTCTTTGATCAGCTCTAACCACCTCCTTTGCCTCATTTTGAGATCCTTCTACTCAAAGAAGTACTTTAAGCTTTTGTGGTCGGTGAAGATTGTGCACTTTGTCCCGTATAAGTAGTGCCTCCAAATCTTCAACGCAAAAACCACCGCAGCCAACTGCAAGTCATGAGTGGGGTAATTGGCTTCGTGGGTCTTCAACTGTCGGGATGCGTATGCTATCACTCTTCCTCGTTGCATTAGTACGCAACCCAGTCCCGAATAAGAAGCATCTGAATAGACCACTAAATCCTCACCCCCTTCGGGCAGTGTCAAGACATGAGCCTGAGTTAATCTTGTCTTTAACTCCTCAAAAGCATCCTCTTGTTCTCGTCCCCACACATACTTCACATCCTTGCGGGTCAATTTGGTCAAAGGTGAGGCTATATTAGAAAAGTCTTGAATAAATCTTCGGTAGTAGCCCGCCAAACCCAAGAAACAACGAATCTCGGATGGCGTCTTTGGAGACTTCCATTGCATCACTGCCTTAACCTTTGCCGGGTCCACCATGATTCCTTCAGCATTGACCACGTGACCCAGAAATTGGACCTTGCTTAACCAGAAAGCACACTTAGAGAATTTAGCATAAAGCTTCTCCCTTCTAAGTGTCTCCAACACCTCGCGTATGTGACCGGCATGTTCTTCTTCGCTCTTCGAATAAATCAAGATATCGTCAATAAACATAATTACTGATTGATCTAACATTGGCCGACACACACGGTTCATCAAATCCATAAAGGCAGTTGGCACGTTAGTCAGACCAAAAGACATAACGAGGAACTCGTAGTGTCCATAATACGTGCTAAACGCTATCTTAGGAATGTCTTGTTCTTTTACCTTCAGTTGATGGTAGCCAGATCGAAGATCTATCCTTGAGAACCAACTGGAACCTTGGAGCTGATCAAGCAAGTCATCTATTCTTGGTAGGGGATATCGGTTCTTCACCGTTAACTTGTTTAACTCACGATAGTCTATACACATCCTCATACCACTGTCTTTCTTTTTAACAAACAAGACCGGAGCACCCCAGGGAGAGATGCTTGGTCGGATGAATCCTTTGTCCATCAACTCCTGTAGTTGAACCATAAGTTCCTTCATCTCTGTCGGGGCTAATCGATACGGTGCCTTGGCAACAGGTTGAGTACCGGGTATCAGATCGATCTGGAATTCGATCTCGCGATTAGGTGGCACTCTTGGGAGATCTTCGGGAAACACATCCGAGAACTCACACACCACTGGCACTTTAGACAATTGTGGTATCGATGCGTCCACATCCTTTACGTAGGCCAGGTAGGCACTACATCCGCGTCTCATGCACTTCTCCGCCACAGCCATCGAGATCACCTTCGGGACCGTAGTGACGCGATCACCATAAACCCTCACCGAACTCCCATCGGGTGCAATCAATCGAATCATCTTCTTGCGACATACGATGTTTGCCTCATAGGTTGCTAGCCAAACCATCCCTAGTACTACATCGAATCCTCCTAGGGGTATCACATATAGCTTAGCAGCAAACCTATGGCCTTCTAATTCTATACCACAGTCTTCAATTATACTAGAAATTCTGGTAGACTTACCGATATCAGTTTCTACGTCAAAAGACTCATCAATACATCTACTACTAACAGGCAACTTAGCACAGAAAGTAGCAGATATGAAACTCCTACTAGCACCACAGTCAAATAATACAGAGGCACAAGTTTGATGTACTAGAAACATACCTGACATGACGTCGGGGTCTACCCGGGCTTCCTCTTGCATCGTAGTGAAGGCTCTAGCAATCGCCCTCTGCCCTCCTTCTTCGGCTCTCTTCTTCGCCACGGAGCTTTCAGCTCTCGACTTTTTGCAGTCTCTGCTCATGTGGCCGTACTCACCACAGTTGAAGCACCATGGGACCTCACACATCCTTGCCATGTGGCCGGGATTCCCACACTTGAAGCAGACATTCGACCCCAAGCGACATTCCCCGCTATGCTCCTTTCCACGCTTGTCATACATCTTCGACCCCGAGCCTGCAGTAATAGCTCGGCGGTTATCCACCCTCTGCCTCTTGTTATTCGGGGTGTAACCACCATGCCTGAATCTCTTTCCTCTCCAGTTATTACCTCCACCATCAATCTTCTTCACCTCAACCATTGCCACCTCCCGTTCATCATACAATCTTCCCGCCAGATCCACTGCCGACCTGAAAGTGCTCAGTTGGGCAGTGATCAAATGCCTGCGAATGTCAGCTGGCAACCCCTGAATATACTGCTTGATCTTCCTTGATGTCGGCGTCACCTGTTCGGGAACCATTCTCGCCATCTCAATAAATTTGGAGGTGTATTACTGATGGGTCATAGTTCCCGCCTCCAGCTGGAGGAACTCTCTCTCGATCTTGTCAAGCTCCAGATGAGGACAGAACTCCTCGATCACCGACTTCTTCAGTTCTCCCCACCTTATCCTTCCAATGGCCCGGTTGCCCTCGGCCTGGACTATGTTGTCCCACCAACACAACGTCGTGTCGACAAAAGAGTGAATGGCGAACTTCACCTTTTGGTCCTCCCGACACTCACTGATCTCCAAAACAGCCTCCATCTCCCTTACCCATCGGTGAGCAGTGGCAGCATCACCATTGCCATCAAAAGTCATGGGCTTACATCGTTGAAAAGCCCCATAACTACATCCTTTCGTAGTTTCCCGCACCACCACTTCTTCATCATCACTAGAGGCTCCCCCTCCAGCATTTAGCTCCTCCTCCTCATCGTGATCCCTCACATCACTTCTTCTACCAGCAGTTTTTCTCTTCTCCTCTTCCTTCTCCTTTCGTTCATCCTCACTCACAGCCTTGATCACTTCAGTCACGACAGATGGTAGGATTGTCTGCATGACCTGGTGAGCCTCCTCCACCACCGCCTCCTTCACCGAGGCCCTCAAATTCGCACTCTCATCCACCCCCTCAGGGTGATGAAGATCGGGCTCAGCATGAGTCGCCTCTGCAGTCTTGGTCTTGTTCCTTGTACTACATGGCCTACCACGAAAGCCCCGCGTTCCACCACGAGAAGCTTTAGAGGATCTACCACCAGCCATCCACCAAAACACTATAAGATTCAAACACCAACACGGTCATTCAAGGTAATAGCTCAGTTTATGTCAAGTATAGTAAGTCCCTAATTACAGTGGCCAGTTATGATTAGCCACTAACTTTACTCTTCATCCCCTGAGCATTTCCTCTCCTGACTACATCAGTACTCAAATCTACTCAAGGCACATAAATCAAATAACATGCGCACATAATACCGGTTAACATCATAAAAAGAATTACCTAATGGCACATAGCTACTCGGGCCGGCATCCCTCCATTCGGTCCCATTTTCAGTTTAACTTTAGGTTTTGTTTTGAAAGTTTTTACTCATTTCTCTTAAACTTTGGCTCTGATACCAACTTGTAAGGCCCCGTTCCCGGAGACCTCACAGTTGGACGATCATAGCACAATTAATAAAAACTTACATAGTTATTAAACATTGTAGTGGAATTTTCAACAAAATAGCCATTCATTAATCAATAAACACTGTTGCTAAGCAATACATAAAAGTTTGTTATTAGTTACAAAAGATCGTTTGATTGCATTACAAAGCAACAATAATATTAACCATGAATGGATGTCAGCCTTGCCCCGACGAGTAGCCTCCCCGAGTGCCATCCTCAGCAATATTACCTGCCAACTGAAAATGCATAAAAGTCAGCGTTGCTAAGTGAGTTCTAGTTCACCAAGTTCCCATGCACATGGGCCCTGTTTGGGCGCATGACCGCTTGTTGTGCACTTCTACATATCAGAATCAGTTCAAACCTGCTCTAGCACCTGTTCAAAACCTAAATAAACATTTCTAAGCATTATCAACGTATAAACAAGCATGAATTACAAGTATATACACGCATATACATACGGGTACATAGATAAAGACTCGAAAATTCATTTTGATGCATTTTCAGCCCCAAAGATTGTTTAAAATACATATAAACGGGGTCTAGAACTCACCTATTGCAGAAGAAAAGTAAAACTCCACCAAACTTGGCTGCACTAGAGTTCAAGACACCTAAACAAGCAAAACAACCAACCAAAACACGAATAACACTTAGGAATCATTTCCTAAGGGTGAAACCACCAAGAAACCGAGCCAATTAACATGTAAGCACACATACCTCGAAGGTTTCAACTTCTCTTCTTCTTCACAACCGAGAGACACAAAATGCAGCTTCTTCTTCCTTTTCTTCGGTTTCAGCAGCAGTTAGAAAGGGGTGTGGGCGACCATACCCCTTTTATACATGCTTTTTGACTTTTTGTGTAAATTTACACTTTACACCCCTTATCTTTGCCTTCTTTTTAGTTGACCAAATTTTCGGGTGTTACATTTATAGGCTAAAAATTCTTTAAAAGTTTTTTCATCAAATTGAGTATTCAAAGTGGATGAACGATCCATAGCTATAAGCTTTTTATTACCCATTTGATGGATAATTCTTTCTGCTCCTCTTCCTCTATAAGAGGAAGATCATCCGCGGCCTCTTCCCCTTTCCCAGAGGATCATTCCTGAAAGTCTAAACATTGGGATTAGAATAGAAGTATTTATCCACAAGAAAGTATTATTTCTTTATATTTTAGATCCTTTAGTTGTTTATTTAAGGATCTTATTTGATATTTAATCTGTTTAATAGCATAATCTTTTGCTTTGTTTGATAAGAAGGGAATTTCTTCTATTTCTTGAATATTATTATTCAATCCTATTAATTCAATTTGGATATTATCCATTTTTCATTTAATTTGGATACTGCTATCCTCAAGGTTCCTTTTGAATGACTCATTGATTCAAATATTCTCTGGTAAGAAAATCGGGCAAATTGTTATCAGTTCCCTTTTTGTATATGATTTCAAAATCAAATGGTGCAAGATGAGATTGCCATCTAGCAAACATCTGCTTAGAAACATCATGTTTAAAATCTTTGTTAAACATGTATTTAGCTGCATTACAGTCAGTTTTAATTATAAACTTCTTGTTGAATAAATCATCTTGAAATTTTAAAACACATTTGACTATTGCAAGAATTTCTTTTGCAATAGTTGCATAATTCTTTTGACTTTCATTCCATTTTCCAGAATGAAACCTAACAAGATATTCTTGTTTATTAATTGGAGATATCTGTTTTAATATACATCCGTATCCTATATCTGAGGCATGAGTTTCAACAATTTTTTCCCATTCTGGGTTTGCAATCATTAAGCAAGGAAGGTTTTGAACCTTTTGCTTAATCTTTTGAACTGCTTTAGTATGATCGATAGACCATGGCTTAGGATTTTCCTTAGCCTATCGTATAGTAAAGCAGTGCCTTCTGCTAAATTTTTATAATAAGGAAGAATGTAATTTAGACTTCTAAGAAATCTTTGTAATTGGGTTTTTTCTAAAATCTCATCCGGAAATTTGGATGCAAATTCAATACTTCTATTAATTGAAATTATATTTCCTTGGTTAATATTATGACCTAAAAATCTGACTTTAGTTTGAAAAAGTAACATCTTTGGTCTAAATATAACTAAACCCTTTTTTAAGATTATATTTTTGAATATTTCTAAATGTTTAAAATGAGTTTCAATATCTTTTGAAAATACAACTATATCATCAATATAAACGATGATAAATCCACTATAAGGGATGAAAATGTCATTCATAATATTTAGGAATTCTGAAGGGACATTTTTTATTCCAAATGGCATAACATTCCATTCGTAATGTCCAACAAGTACTGTAAAAGCAGTTTTATACCTGTCTTTTTCATCAATTTGAATTTGCCAATACCCTGATTTTAAATCAAATTTAGAAAATATATTTGACTCGTATAACTTGTCTTATAAATCCTTTTTATTAGGTATAGGATACCTAATCTATTTTAAAACCTTATTTAGCCGTTTATAATTAATTACTAATCTTGGTACACCTCTTTCTTGTTCAGAATGTTTATTAACATAAAAGGTTGTACATGACCATGGAGACATTGAATTTCTTATTAAATTCTTGTTTAAAAGAGATTTTATTTCTTGTTTACATAATTCCAGATATTCAGAATTCATTTGACAAGGTCTCGCCTTGGTCAAGATTAGACTTTCATTAAAGTTTTCTTCGTATGGAAGTGAAACAATATGTTTCTTTCTATCCCAGAAAGCATTGGGATGATCATTACATATTTGTAAGCTATATTGGTGTTCTATGAATTTAATTTTTTCTTGTAATTTTAGATTATTTAATCTTTCTTGAAGATTTAAAGAAAATATTTCTTCTGTAAAAATTTAATTTGATTTATCTTTGCTTTCAGCAAATCATTTCTTAAATTATTCAATGTCCTTGTTATTGTATTAGATAAATTTAAAAACAATTTCTTTCCCTCATACGTACCAGTTATTCCAGTACGGTCTACGTTTCTTAAAGGAAAGACTTTATCAAAGAAAGGGCTTCCAAGTATAACTTGGTTTCCAAGATTCTTTACTAGTACAAAGCTTGTACTAATACAGGTAATATCTTGGCTAATAAAAGCCTGAGGAATTTTATAATTTACCTCTAACTTACCTTTCCCAGCATGACTGAGAGTATGAGTAGTTTTATAATAGTATTTAGTAGGAATTAATCCTTACTGTATACAATTTAAATCTGCGCCGCTATCAAAGAGTGCAATTACTTCTATTAAGAAATCATTTCCTAGTAATAGTTTAATTTTTCCATGCCATTTTTGAGAAGTAATAATTTCTCTTATATTTTTCAGTTATAATTCTGATTCTTCTATTTGTTGCATGTTTAATTTATCTTTTTCTAGATATATTATTCTATGATCTAGTTCTTTATTATTTTGTTGTAAAATCTTTATTTCTGATTTTAAATTATCAATTTGCCTTTTTAATTGTTGTATATCAATAGGTTTTTTATCTTAATTTTTTTGGTTTAATTGAATTTTTAACTCAGCCAGAGAAAATGGTTTTTGATCTTTAGAATTTGACCAAGAAGGAACTTCTTGTTTTCCCATATATGAAGAGATTATTTTCTCTTAATCTGTGGATCGTCTACCACTTTTAATAATTCTATTATTTCACTTGTTAATACATTTATTTCCATATTTTTAAATTGTGAAATTATTTGATAAATATTTTCTTCTTCTTCTTCTGAAGTATTATTACCGCAATTGTTTTTGCAACAGTTTTCTTCTTCAGAGGAAGAGTATAAGCTTTCATTTTCTAAAATATTTAAATCTTCATTAGAAGATTGATCAGATCCAGAATCTGATCCTAATAATATTTTTGATATTTGATTTCTTAAATCTTTATCTTCTAGCTTATTAAGCTTCTTCCTAAGCCAGCAAGTTTTTGCTTTGTGACCTATTTTTTCGCATTTTTTACAAATCAATTTTGACTTATATGTCTTATACGAAGGTTTATGTTCCTCGTATTTTTGAATTCTTTTATTCTTTCTATCTTCCCTTTTCCTTTTTCTTTTTTGATGTTGATAGGGATTAGATTTTTTAATCTTTCTAGTATTACTTGAGGTTTCTCCTATACCGAATTGGCTACAGAATTCACCTAATTGTTTCTTTTCATTTAAAGAATGTTTTTTAATTTCTTGGTTTAATTTAATTTCATTACATAAATTTAAACCTTCTTGAATACAAGTTCCTATTAACTTGCCATAAGTATACTCATCATAATTTATACTTATTCCTCCTTTTCTAAGGTTATTCCTAACCCTTTCTGCAAATAAATAAGGGAGGCCATCTAAGAATTTTGACTTCCAATGTGAGCTATTAGACTTAGGGAGTTCCATTACTCTGCTTAGGAAGGTATCCTTATACCACCTAAAAGATGTTAGGGTTCTACACTTAAGATTTTGTAGAAGAGTCCTAATATTTTCCGAATTATCAGACCATCTGCCTGTAAAATGTTCTATGATATTAACTATTAAAGTATAAACTGAGTTGTTTTCAACAACACCATTATCCTCTTTTGTGCTATTGAGAATTTCTTGTCTATCTAAATCTGATAGATAATTATCCCACCAACCTTTAAGTTGGCCTGTAAATCCTGATATAATCATCTGAGCTATTGTTTTAGTCGTATTCTTATTATTCTGGCAAATAGTGCTATACATAAGCATCCTATGGATAGTATTATAAATCTGCCCTTCTGTTTGACCATCTATGTTCCATTCATAGATCATTTTTCCACTATACGAATTATTCACTATGTATTCTTGTTCTTCTATTAGAACATCCTGTGGAGTAGGCCTAGGATAATAATACATCCTTTGAGTCGGCTTATTAGCAAACTTAGATAACTTCATGATCTCATCATTGATCTTTTGCTTATAATCTTCTTCTTTTAGAATATCTTCAAAGTCTGTTAATGTAATTATTTTCAGATTTTTTAAAATATTAATTGAATCATTTAATGTTTGCATAAGATTTTCTTCAGATTTCGTTTTGAAATCTGTTACCTTAGGAGGTAATTGAATACTAGGAGTAGCAACAGAATCCTTTTCTTCTATCCGGTCATTTATTATGACACTTTGTTTTTCTTTGAAATGGCACAATATTTTATCCATTTTCTTTGAAATGTCTTGGAGTTGTTCTCCAATTATTATCAAATAAAGATTTGAATAATTTTGTTGTTTTATTAAACCATTTATATGAGAAATCGTTATCTGTAAGGTTTCACCTTCCAATAAATTTTGAAAAGCTTGATAATACCTTTCTGCTCCTTGTTTTTCTATTTTAAAACCTTTGGTAGGAGGGAAAACATTTGAAACTATGTTTCCATTAATATTAAAATTTCTTTCTATAATAGAAATAATACTATTAGTGTATTTTTTAATAAATGTAAGGACCCGTTCCCGGAAACCTCACAGTTGGACATTCACAGCACAACTTATAAAACATTACATAACTTATCAAACATTGTCGCGGAACTTAAATATCAAAAGTCATTCATTAGTTTAAAACCACTGTTGCTAAGCAATACATATTTGTTAATAGTTACAATAGATCATTAGTTTGCATTACAAAACAACAATGTTATATTCATGAATAGATGTCAGCCTTGTCCTGACGAGTAGCCTCCCTGAGTGCCATCCTCAGCAAATTACCTGCCAACTGAAAACGCATAAAAGTCAGCTTTACTGAGTGAGTTCTAGTTTTAAAATCATAAAAATATCTTGATAGATTTGTATACAAAATACTTCTTAAAGAAAATATCTTATCTTTCTTTCGGATGTGATCACACATCATACATACAAATCATATCCATTACATCATCACCATTCTTTTTCTTGCTTATTTATTATTATCTTTCACTGTCCATATGGACCAAAGTGTTATACCCCCCATATAATGCGCATAAACCTGGTACTGGGCCTTGAAGTCTATAAATAGACTCCATCTGTGGTGCACATATGCTGGCACCAGTACCGGGGCAGCAACAGTGGTCCCCTTAATCTTAAAGATTGACCCTGTGTACATCCTTTGGGTTAGCTAAACCGAACACAGTTGAGCTAACGACAACATGGTCGTGCACCTCCTGTAAAGTTTTACTTGCAAGTCTTTTCATTCTTTATATTCCACTTTTCGTTAATATTAATCTTTCACTTGATTAATAATAATACTTTATGATCATAGGCAAACCACATAAAGTCACACGTTAATATCATAATAGGCACATAAGGACAGCCCACAACATGCATAAGATAATCAGATACAAGCATCAAGTCAACCATGGTCAAACCCTAATTTGATCTTCCAAAATTCCAGAAAATTCCTTAAGTCTTAAAGAAATACGGGTGAACAAAACCAATGCAGGTGAACAAAAACTAATGCGGGTGAACACTTGCAAATACGGATGAACAAAAGTGAATGCGGGTGAACACTTGGTAATTATTCTGTCTTAAAAGAAATGCCGTTGGATACTATAGCAAATGCGCATGTATAAAAAGAAATGCTGATGGACACTTAGGCTGAATTTAGGCTAATGCGGGTGAACAACTGTAAATGTAGGCGAACAAAACAATTAGGCAATTATCACAGTGTAAATGCGGATGCACCATCAGACCTGTAAATGAGACTTATGTTATAACCAGTTCTAAAACCTCATTTTCATACATTCTTAACATCGATCTATCATGCTAAACTCTTAGGACAAGCTTACAACCTCATAGAACATAGAAATTCATACACATACATACACAGTTATCATACATAACGGTGGTAAAACATTTTAAATGCATTTTCAACCCCAAAGAAGTTTAAAAACATAGAATCGGGGTCCTAGAACTCACCTATTGCAGCAAACAAGTGAATCTCCTCCTAACTTGGGTGCACAAGAGTTCAAACACCTAGAACAAGCCAAAACAAACACCCAAACACCAAGAACACATAGAAATCACTTTCTAAGGTTGAAACCTCAAAGAAACCGAACCAATTAATCACAAAAACCTACTAACCTTGAAGATTCTTCTTCACCTTCATAATTCGACTGAGAGAAAACACAAAACTCAGCTTTCTTTCTTTTCTTCTTCGAAAAGCAGCAACAGAAAGAGCATGGGCGACCATGCTCGTTATACACCCACTTTTGACTTTTGTACTATTTTACACTTTTCACCCTTCAACTTTGGCCTTTATAAAAATTCGGGTGTTACAAGTCTACCCCCCTTAAAGATGTTTCATCCCCGAAACCTGTCGTTCCTCAAATAACTAAGGGTAGTGCTGCCTCATTTCTTCTTCGGTCTCCCACGTAGACTCGGAACCCTTTCGATGCCTCCATTGTACACGCATAAGTGGAACCACTTTATTTCTCAATCTCTTCTCCTTTCGGTCGATGATTGCCACTGGTTGCTCCACATAATTGAGCCGTTCATCCATTTCAATATCATCCAATGGTACAATCATATCTTCGTCAGCTAAGCATTTTCTTAGATGAGATACATGGAATGTTGGGTGAATCCCACTTAACTCATCGGGCAATTCTAGATGGTAGGCCACCTCTCCTACTCGTTGAACGATTCGGAAAGGCCCTATGTATCTTGGACTCAACTTGCCCCTCTTCCGGAATCGGGTGATCCCTTTCCAAGGCGAGACCTTTAGCATGACTTTATTACCACGTTGAACTCGATGGGTCTACGCCTCTTATCGGCATATGACTTTTGCTTATCTTTGGCTGCCTTCATAAAGGCTTTGATCTTTTCCAGCTTCTCAGTCGTAGCCTCAATCACTTCGATGCTTCCCAATTCATTCTGCCCAATGTCTCCCCAACACACGGGCGTTCTACACCTCCTACCGTACAGCATCTCGTATGGCGGCATACCGATACTGGCATGATAACTGTTGTTGTACGAGAACTCTGCTAACGGTAAGTGATCATCCCAATTTCCCCCAAAATCGATCACGCAAGCATGAAGCATATCCTCGAGCATCTGGATCGTCCTCTCAGACTGACCATCTGTTTGAGGATGGTAAGCCGTGCTAATACGTAGCCTCATCCCCATGGCATCATGAAATCTCTTCCAGAACTTCGACGTGAACCGGGTGTGACGATCCGACACGATAGACACCGGCACACCATGACGAGCTACAATCTCTTTGATGAACAGATCCGCCAATCTCTCAGATGAATAGGTCTCATGGATCGGTAGGAAGTGAGCACTCTTTGTCAACCGATCAACTATCACCCAAATAGCATCGTACCCCCTTGCAGTACGGGGTAGCTTCGTGATAAAATCCATAGTGATGTGCTCCTACTTCCACTCGGGTATATCCAACGGTTGAATCTTCTCGTATGGTTTCTGATGTTCTGTCTTCACTTCCAAGCAAGTAAGGCACTTACTTACATACTCTGCCATGTCACGTTTCATACTCGGCCCCCAGTAGTCTTTCTTCATGTCTTGATACATCATGGTAGCACTGGGATGAATGGAGTATCGAGTTTTATGAGCTTCGTCCATAATTCGCCCACGTAGATTCCCATATCGAGGAATCCACATTCGCCCAAAGCGGGTTTTAACACCTTGGGTATTCTCCCCTAATTCTGCTACTAGACCTCTCATTCGTTCGGAGTTGAGGCGATCTTCTTTTAACGCCTCATTTTGAAACTCTTTAACTTGCGTTATCACGACTATGGTCATCACCAACTGATATGCCTTTACCCGAATCGGTTCGGGTCTCTCCATCCTGCTAAGGGCATCGGCCACTACGTTGGCCTTGCCCGGGTGTTAATGGATCTCGCAATCATAGAATTTGATCAACTCTAACCACCTTCTCTGCCTCATGTTGAGATCTTTCTACTCGAAGAAGTATTTCAAGCTCTTGTGATCCGTGAAGATTGTGCACTTGGTCCCTTATAAATAGCGCCTCCAAATCTTCAACGCAATGACCACCGCAGCCAATTCTAAATCATGTGTGGGGTAATTAACTTTGTGGGTCTTTAACTGTTGGGAAGCGTAAGCTATCACTCGTCCACATTGCATTAGCACGCAACCCAATCCCGAATAAGATGCATCTGAATACACCACTAAGTCTTCACTTCCTTCGGGCAATGTTAAAATAGGAGCTCGAATTAATCTTGCCTTTAACTCCTCAAAAGCATCCTCCTGTTCTCGTCCCCACACAAACTTCACATTCTTGCGTGTCAACTTAGTCAAAGGTGAGGCTATCTTGGAAAAGTCTTGAATGAACCTTCGGTAATAACCCGCCAAACCCAAGAAACTGCGAATCTTGGATGGCGTCTTTGGTGACTTCCATTGCATCACTGCCTCAACCTTTGCTGGGTCCACCATAATTCCTTCGGCATTCACCACATGACCTAGAAATTGAACCTCGCGTAACCAGAAAGCACACTTAGAGAATTTAGCATATAACTTTTCTCTCCTAAGTGTCTTCAACACTTCACGTATGTGATCGGCATGTTCTTCTTTACTCTTTGAATAAATCAAGATATCATCAATGAACTCAATTATTGATTTATCCAACATTGGCCGGCACACTCGATTCATCAAATCCATAAAGGCAGTTGGCGCGTTGGTTAAACCGAATGACATGACGAGAAACTCGTAATGTCCATAACGCGTGCGGAACACTGTCTTCAGGATATCTTGTTCCTTTACCTTCAACTGATGATAACCCAATCGGAGATCTATTCGGGAAAACCAACTAGCACCTTGAAGCTGGTCAAACAGTTCATCAATCCTTGGTAGGGGGCATTTGTTCTTTACTGTCAACTTGTTTAACTCATGGTAGTCTATGCACATTCTCATACTACCATCCTTCTTTTTGAAGAATAGGACCAGAGCACCCCAAGGAGAGATACTCGGTCTGATGAACCCTTTGTCCATCAATTCCTGTAGCTGATCCATCAGTTCCTTCATCTCAGACGGAGCTAACCGATATGGTGCTTTTGCAACTGGTTGTGCACCGGGAATCAAGTCAATCTGAAACTTGATCTCGCGGTTAGGTGGCACACCTGGCAAGTCTTCTGGGAACACGTATGAGAAGTCACACACTACCGGCACGTCGGACAATTGCGGTATCAACGCATTCACATCCTTTACATACGCCAAGTAGGGACTACATCCGTGCCTCATACACTTCTCTGCCACCGCCATCGAAATCATCTTTGGAACCATAGTGACGCGATCACCATGACGTCAGGGTCTACCCAGGCTTCCTCTCGGGTCATCATGAAGGCTCTTGCACTTGCCCTCTGCCCTCCTTCTTCCGGCCTCTTCTTCAACCCAGAACATTCAACCCTTGGCTTCTTGCAATCCTTGTTCATATGGCTAATCTCACCACAGTTAAAGCACCGTGGGGCTCCACACATCTTTGAAATGTGACCGGGCTTGCCATATTTGTAGCGGACATTCATTCCCAAGTGGCATTCCCCGCTATGTTCCTTCCCACACTTATCACACCGCTTCAACCCTGAGCTTGCAGTAACCACTCGGCGATCATCCGGCCTCGGCCTCTTACTGTTCGGGGTGAAACCACCATGCTTGAATCTCTTCCTGTTCAAGTTTCTGTCACCCCCACCAGTCCTTTTCACCTCAACCACAGTTCCCTCTCGTTCATCATACAGCCTTCCCGCCAAATCCACTGCTGACCTAAAAATGCTCGGTCGAGCAGTGATCAAATGCCTGCGAATGTCAGCCGGCAACCCCTGAATATACCGCTTGATCTTCCTTGTAGCCGGTGTAACTTGTTTGTGCACCAGTCTCGCCATCTCGTTGAATTTGGTGGTATGTTGCTGGTGGGTCATGGTTCTCGCCTCAAGCTGTAGGAACTCTCTCTCTATCTTGTCAAGTTCTTGATGAGGACAGAATTCCTCAATCACTAACTTTTTCAGTTCACTCCATCTCATCCTCCCGACAGCCCTGTTGCCCACAGCTTGGACCAGATTGTCCCACCAACACAGTGCCGAGTCAACGAATGAGTGAGTGGAAAATTTAACCTTCTGATCCTCCCTGCACTCACTAATATCCAACACTGCCTCCATCTCTCTAACCCAGCGGTGGGCAGTAGCAGCGTTACCGTTGCCATCAAAAGTAGGGGGTTTACACCATTGGAATGCCCCGTAGCTGCATCCCCTCGCGGTTTCCCGTAACTCTACATCTTTTTCATCACTAGAGGCTCCCCTTTCAACATTTATCTCCTCCTCATCATCATGATCTCCCTCATTCTCCCTTCTCCCAGCAGCAGGCCTTCTCTCTTCCTCCTTTTGTATACAAAATACTTCTTAAAGAAAATATCTTATCTTTCTTTCGGATGTGATCACACATCATACATAGAAATCATATCCATTACATCATCATCATTCTCTTTCTTGCTTTTTTATTATTATCTTTCACTGTCGATATGAACCAAAGTTCTATACCCCCCATATAATGCCCATAAACCTGGTACTGGGCCTTGAAGTCTATAAATAGACTCCATCCGTGGTGCACATATGTTGGCACCAGTACCGGGGTAGATACAGTGGTCCCCTCAATCTTAAAGATTGACCCTGTGTACATCCTTTGGGTTAGCTAAACCGTACACAGTTGAGCTAACAACAACGTGGTCGTGCACCTCCTGTAAATTTTTACTTGCAAGTCTTTTCATTCTTTATGTTCCACTTTTCGTTAATATTAATCTTTCCCTTGATTAATAATAATACTTTATGATCATAGGCAAACCACATAAAGTCACATGTTAATATCATTATAGGCATATAAGGACAGCCCACAACATGCATAAGATAATCAGATACAAGCATCAAGTCAACCATGGTCAAACCCTAATTTGATCTTCCAAAATTCTAGAAAATTCCTTAAGTCTTAAAGAAATGCGAGTGAACAAAACCAATGCGGGTGAACACTTGCAAATGCGGATGAACAAAACTGAATGCGGGTGAACACTTGCAAATGCGGATGAACAAAAGTGAATGCGGGTGAACACTGGCAAATGCGGATGAACAAAAGTGAATGCGGGTGAACACTTGCAAATACGGATGAACATTTGGTATATATTATGTCTTAAAAGAAATGCTGATGGACACTGTAGCAAATGCGCATGTATAAAAAGAAATGTTGATGGACACTTAGGCTGAATTTAGGCTAATGCGGGTGAACAACTGTAAATGCGGGCGAACAAAACACTTAGGAAATTATCATAGTGTAAATGCGGATGAACCATCATACCTATAAATGAGACTTATGCTATAACCAGTTCTAAAACCTCATTTTCAGACATTCTTAACATCGATCTATCATGCTAAACTCTTAGGACAAGCTTACAACCTCATAGAACATAGAAGTTCATACACATACATACATAGTTATCATACATAACGGTTGTAAAACATTTTAAATGCATTTTCAGCCCCAAAGAAGTTTAAAAACATAGAATCGCGGTCCTAGAACTCACCTATTGCAGCAAACAAGTGAATCTCCTCCCAACTTGCGTGCACAAGAGTTCAAACACCTAGAACAAGCCAAAACAAACAGCGAACACATAGAAATCAGTTTCTAAGGTTGAAACTTCAAAGAAACCGAACCAATTAATCACAAAAACCTACTAACCTTGAAGATTCTTCTTCACCTTCACAATTCGACCGAGACAAAACACAGAACTCAGCTTTCTTTCTTTTCTTCTTCGGAAAGCAGCAGCAGAAAGAGCATGGGCGACCATGCTCTTTATACACCAACTTTTGACTTTTGTACTATTTTACACTTTTCACCCTTCAACTTTGGCCTTTATAAAAATTCGGGTGTTACAATAAACCATGGAACAAAAGGTATAATCTCTTGTTTTTCAGTTAACTCATCGTAATATTCTTTTCTAAAGAATTCTTTGTCTGCTTTTTTAAAATTTTTGAAAAACCATGTTCTAAATAAGTCCCATTTGGGTTGGAGAAATTCATTAGAGATTTCTTCTCTTACCGGTGATCCCGGGGTGAAATCTAATTATTCTTTTGAATTCATATTTATAAAAATTTTGTTTTTTATTCGGTTAGTTTCGAGTTATCCGATTTTATTCTTAACTCATCTATTTTTCTTTCAGGATATTCTTCCCTAACTCTAGATGTTGATGCCCTAGAAGGACTTCTAACTGTGCAATCTATAGGAGAAATATAATAGTGTGATGACATAGATTTTGATAAGGAGGGTTCATATTTTATTTTATTATTTTCAAATTGTATTTGTACTGACCCTTCATTAGTTTGTGAAATATTTATTAGATTATTATTCACATATTGTTGAGATGGGCTAACTTTGTCTACTATCCAATTTTCTAGAAAATTAATTTCTTCTCATTTAATTCTTCTTCTAGTTGTAATATTAGCTTTACTAAAATTAGTTTCTATAAGAATAGTTTCATTTAAAGGTTTATCTACCATTTTACAGTGAGGATTAAGCGTAAACAAAGGCTTGTAATAAATCCTATAACATATACATATTACCTCTGATCCTGGTACATAATTGTAGCCAAGTGTTTTAACATTCAAAATTAAAGCATCTAAAATATTGACATCAGACAATGATTATTGCAAATTAGGATAAACATTAAAATAAACTGGGCCATGAGCCAGACTAGATTGAACAATTCCCATAAGGGAATGTTTCCAATTTAAGTTTCTAGCATCTCTAAGAGCTGCTACAAAACTTTCTGGTAATCCTTCTAGAGTCAAAGGCTTAAATGCAATTTGTACAAAACCTATATGAATAAATTTATATTCTTTTATATATTTTTGTAAATCTCTTTTTTATGACAATTTTATTATCATTTCATCTGTGTTTAAGGAAAATGTTTCCTCGGTTGTGTTAACTACTTGTTTTAATCCCAATTTTTCAAAAGTTCCTAATTTATATATTAGTTTGTAATCAATTTTTGGAATAGTCCATTTATTTAATAAATCTAAATTATGAGGAATATCATATTCTTCCTCCATACTGTTTTTAACAGTATCTTCTGATTTTAAAATATTCATATTTGAATATCAAATTTAAGTGTTGAAACATGCACTCATACATCAACAGAATTACCATGGCTCTGATACCATAAGAGGCAGGACCTTTTATCGAAAAACGGAGAAAACCATAAAACTCAAACAAAGACAGAAGATTTAGAGAAATGATGGAACTTTGGTGATTTTACACAGCCGTTGTCCAGGATGTTAATATGTGGTCAGACCCAAAACGCCCCACACCTTCTTGGCTTTATGGCTAAGACGGGTCCCCAGAGTTCGACCACCTGCATTAACATCTTAGATGGGCTGTAACCCTATCCCACGATTCCTCTTAAATTTTTACCCTTTTCTAGGTTTTAAGATCTCTTTTTTATTATGATAATCTATTGAGCATGGTGATGTTTCAACACTTAGAGGTTTAGCCTCTAAGTGAGGCAATCATAAAACAAAGTTCAAAGAAAGAAATAAATTACCAGAGATGGATTCTTTAAACTTTAAGCTTCAAATTTTATTGCAGAAAGATTTTTACAAGAGAGAGAAGTGGTTTGGGAATCTGGTGCCTCTAACTAAACACTAAGTCCTCTTTATATAGAGGCCCTGGCATTGAATATTACAGCGAATATTCGCTTATAATTGCGTCTGACGCATTATTGTACAATAAGTCAAAAAGTAAATAGTAAAGTTACAATAATGTAACATGTAGACAAAATGCTTTAATAATTGTTGTCGGCCAACTAGTATTATTGACCACTTTTTCCTTTTCTTGTGGGGCCTATTGTATCTTTTTCTCTTTTGCCTTTTGTCCAGATATTGGACTGTATTTTTCTTCGTATTTTGTAATTAACATATCTATGTCTTCTTTAACAGGCTCATCTTCCTGCTGACTTTCTTGGAAAAGTTGACTATCTTCCTCGATTTGAGAAGAATCTGATTCAGATATCCTTGAGCTAGATGAAGCTTCATCTTTTCTAAAATACTTTGCTATGTCTTTTTTAACTTCTTCCATATATTGATGTAGAAGTTCTTCTTGGCTGATATTATCTGTGCCTGTGGTCATTTGCAATTTTCTGATAATATGTTGGAAAGGACTAGGAGCTTCCCTTTGTTGATTATTCTTCTATCGTTGATATAATTCAATTGTTTGTTGGATATGGTCCAACGTGTCCTGGCATTTGATTTTTCCTTCTTTTATCTTCATCATCTGTTTCCAGAATTTTGTCATGTATGTTCTTTTTAAGCAGAACATGTTTTCACTGGTATAACCAGATTCAGGGATCCATTTCCATATCCATGGGATACTGAACTGGACAAAATAATGTAAAGAGGCCATTCCCTCGATAAAATTGTTATTGTGTTGTGCCTCTATTAAGGCAGGAGATAATTCCACCCATTAGGTGTATAAGGTTTTAAACCTTTGTGATTCTTTATTAAAGATATTAATTGATGAACCGTATGACTGCCACCATTTATAAAACCAGATCGAAATATCCGATTCATAGGTTTTAGAACATATTTTAATAAACCAAGAATGTTTATAATTCTGGTTTTCAAATAGGAATGCTTTATGAAAGGCATTCACATAATCCCAATAGTTATATCTAATGGGAGTTTTTGTTTCAGGGTGTAGAATTTCACTGTCTTTTAATGGAGATATTTCCTAATTTTCAATAGATATGATCTGTTTGATTATTATTTTGCTAAAACTTATTGTTTTATTGCTCCCAGTATAATGGGTAAGCTCATAATTTATGGCTTTGAGGATTTCCTCATAATATGTTCTGGACTTATAAGTCTCAGTTGGATAGAATCCAGTATCAAAATATCTCTTAATTATGAACCAAGGTTGATCACTCCATTTTTTATCTTTGTGATCAAGAAGGAGTATGACATCCTTCTTTGGATTATGACTCCAGTTTTCATCATCATTTTCACTAGCAGCTTGAGCATATAATGTTGTTTCTTCAGAGGTTTGACTCTGAGCTGCTTTATAAGCTAAAAATTCTTTAAAAGTTTTTTCATCAAATTGAGTTTTTGAAAAGGATGATGCATATGATGATCCATCCATAGGTATAAGCTTTCTACTATCCATTTGATGGATAATTCTTTCTGCTCCTCTTCCTCTATAAGAGGAAGATCTTCAGCGGCCTCTCCCCTTTCCCAGGGGACCATTCCTGAAAGTCTAAACATAAGGATTAGAATAGAAGTATTTATCCACAAGAAAGTATTATTTATTTATATTTTAGATCCTTTAGTTTTTTATTTAAGGATCTTATTCGATATTCAATCTATTTAATGGCATAATCTTTTGCTTTGTTTGATAAGAAGGGAATTTCTTCTATTTCTTGAATATTACTATTCAATCTTATTAATTCAATTTGGATATTATCCCATTTTTCATTTAATTTGGATACTGCTATCCTCAAGGTTTTTTTTGAATGACTCATTGATTCAAATATTCCCTGGTAAGAAAATCAGGCAAACTGTTATCAGTTCCCTTTTTGTATATGATTTCAAAATCAAATGGTGCAAGATGAGATTACCATCTAACAAACATCTGCTTAGAAACATCATGTTTAAAATCTTTGTTAAACATGTATTTAGCTGCATTACAGTCAGTTTTAATTATAAACTTCTTGTTAAATAAATCATCTTGAAATTTTAAAACACCTTTGACTATTGCAAGAATTTCTTTTGAAATAGTTGCATAATTCTTTTGACTTTCATTCCATTTTCCAGAATGAAACCTAACAAGATATTCTTGTTTATTAATTGGAGATATCTATTTTAATATACCTCCGTACCCTATATCTGAGGCATCAGTTTTAATAATTTTTTCCCATTCTAGGTTTGCAATCATTAAGCAAGGAAGGTTTTGAACCTTTTGCTTAATCTTTTGAACTGCTTTAGTATGATCGATAGACCATGGCTTAGGATTTTTTCTTAGCCTATCGTATAGTAAAGCAGTGTCTTCTGTTAAATTTTTATAATAAGGAAGAATGTAATTTAGACTTTCAAAAATCTTTGTAATTGGGTTTTTTCTAAAATCTCATCCGGAAATTTGGATGTAAATTCAATACTTCTATTAATTGGAATTATATTTCCTTGGTTAATATTATGACCTAAAAATCTGACTTTATTTTGAAAAAACGACATCTTTGGTCTAGATATAACTAAACCATTTTTTAAGATTATATTTTTGAATATTTCTAAATGTTTAAAATGAGTTTCAATATGTTTTGAAAATACAAGTATATCATCAATATAAATGATGATAAATCCACTATAAGGGATGAAAATGTAACAACCCCGAAATTTGGGCCTGAAAATTTCTTCAAAACAACCCAAGGCAGTGCATTAAACGTGATGAAGCCCAATAAACCAATAGCACAATGGTGGCCCAGTAAGAAATTTAAAACCCTAAAGTAGTATCTTTATAATTTAAATAAAACATTTCGTTGACCGAGAAATTTATTCTATGAATTGACAACCGCATAACAAAATCTCTACATGTCGAACTACTTAACGAAAGACTACAGGCTGATATCCGGCAAACAACGAAAACCCGACATGGCTAATTAATATTAAGCAATAACATGTGGACATGTTTTAGATTGAGAATGGAAACGAAACTAAAAGAGCTTATGCGAATTGAGCAAACCCTAATAACAATAACCATAACTACGCAAGTTTGATTAACACCTGACATGTATTAATAATCGTGCAACGACTGAAAATGTCAATAAGCAACGTATTTAATTTAGAATTACAAATTTATCACTAATCTTTTATTTATTTATTTATTTTTATATTGTTTTAACAAAGTAACAACTAAATCGCGAATGGAAATCAAATCCGGAAAATAATTTAAATACGTGATGTTCGATGTCGTCAATTTAAACGTCACCCGATAATTAATATAAAATCTCCGCGCACCTTTGTATACGAAATAAAATTCCTGAAACTAACTTAAAAGACGGAGACACAGTGCGAGGCGCGCTCGGTCGAGGACAGTGTCGACACTGTATAGAAAGGCAGTGTGGAAAAAAAAATCTGGGTATATAAACCCACATTCCAACCTTTTCACTCATATCACACACATACAAACACACACTTAGAGAGCGCAAGAGAGGAGAGCAGATCGGAGATATGGAGCAGGGCGGCAGAGCCCGGCGGCGACCGGCGGCCGGCCACCTCGCACGGCGGCGCATGGTCGTGCTCCGGCAAGCGCCATATACCAAATCGAAGCCCTCGTCAAGGCAAACACGATGGTGGTGGTCGTTTCGTCAGCAGAAAACCGTGGGGAGCTTCGATGGTCGAGAGGGAGCCGCTCCGGTGAACCCCCATGGCAGCGAGTGGTGGTGTTGTCGTGGTGTTCCAGCACCACCGACGACGGCGCCCGAGGTCGCGACGGGAGGGGGTGTCCGTAGGTGTCTTAGACCCGCCCCACTGCCTTCTCTCTCGGTAAGGTTCCCCTAGAACCGATCTAGTTCATTCATCCTTTGTTTTCTTGAACTACAAACCACAAATCATCTGTACCGGATCGGGGCTCACGACGGTGGTAGTGGTGGATGGTGCAAGTCGCGGTCGATGGATCTGTGTTACGGGGCCACGGGGTGCTGATGGTGGCTGCCGGCTGTGAGGACAGCCCCCTGCCGCCGAGCAGCAGCGGTGGTATGTGGTGGTTTGTTGGTGTTAGGGCTGCGATGGTGGTGCTCGGTTGTGCCGGCGAAGGGGTATGGCGGTGATTGTGGGATTATGCGTGATGTGGTGGTTTCGTTGTGGGTTGAGCGTTTTGGGTGTTAGATGGTGGTATGTGATGGACATGGGTGGTGTTTGGTAAAAGGTTTGAAATTAATGGTGTTGGGTACTAAGATGTTAAATGGATGTGTTTGGGGTTTGGAATTGGAAGTGGTTGGGCAAGGGTCGACACTAGACTAATGGCGTGAATTATCGGGAAGGTATACGCGCACGTTCGCTTATTTAACGTATCTACGAATCGATTGAGCTCGCCTTAAATTACTTATCATAAATGTTGTATAATAATAATAATGGTAATAATAACAATGATAATGTTAATAAAGATCTAGAATCGAATTAAAAACATGAACACATATATATACGCATGATTATGTATACTCTTATATGTTATACAAAACACTAGTTAAACGCATAATCACGAGCTAAATGTGACATAATGTAATGTAAATTTATAATAATAAAGTTACTAATACAAACAATTGTGTCACTATCGTGAACACCAATATTGTTACATTGTGCTAATATTATTGTTAATACTCATATACGTGTTCTATCAAATAGTTTTATTGGTTATTGATCAGGTTATGTAAAATAATGACGAAGACGCTTCAAGTTGTGAACTAAGACTAATACAATTAAAGAATTCCACTCGCGATTCATATTTCTAGTAACTGAAATAAATAATACTATTATCATAATGATGCTACTACACCATCGTTATCATCATGTATTATTTATAAACACTAGCATCACTAACGTTATCTTAGTAATAATATCCTATTCCTAATGAATGGTTAATCAAACGTTATTACTACCTAGTTCACCATGGATGACCTTTATTATGTACAATGTTGATGACAACATTAATAATAGTTGCATTTATTTATTGATATAATCGTATAAATTTCATTGTTACTACTAACTTACCAAAAGTGGTATAAATAATAATACATTATCACCATCATAACTTTTAGAGATACTTATTAATACTAATATAGTTATTATCGTACCAACGACTGTTACTTATTATCTCATTATTATCGTTAAGATTATTAATATTCACGTTAAAGTCATTAATACTAATATCACCTATCTTATACGATGCCTTGAATGATAATAATACGCGTTAATACAACTTGAGCACACAAAAATTATACGATAATTAAGTATAGATAGTATTCTATTATAATAATGAGCAAGGCAAATTCAAAGCAAACGGTTATCGAATATGTGTATGTATACCTTTAAAAGCATAACCTAATCCCACGGAAGTCTCGAATGATAACAAAACCTGGAACACGTAATGATCCTAGAACAATACTAAAAGAGGGAGCTCAGTCTTATTGCAAATAAATACAAACAATTACCATTCATCAAAATGTACATTTATGGATAATTGTAACTAGGTCACCATGAGGACTACACACACAACATAGGGAAACTTAGGGCACTGATATAGATTACGCATGCAGTGAGCCAAGGTGAGTTCCTAATGTTCCCATTTTACTATTATTTTGGAAAGAAGCGTGCTCTGTTTGAACTAACTTGTTTGAGTACTATTCAATGCTATTGTATGTTATGACTATTGTTAGAACCTGCACCCATTGTATCACAATCATTAATTCTATGTGAACCGCTTGTTTATATGGGTAGATCTACTTGGGGATTCCCCTACGCACAGTGCCTTCCGATACAGGAAGGGTACCATACTGAGATCATGCGGGGTCGTTGTGGCATGTAACAGGTTTTATAAGATACTATGGTGTACCACTCGGTAGGTATGGTATACTGTTCTGAGGCTCAGTTTCCCCCATGGGATAACCGGCAACACAAGTTTAGAAGAGGCTAGCCGGGGCTGAGTGCAGGGTTGATTGTGATCCCACAACCGTGATACTTATGTTTTTAAACTAAACTTATGGATTCTAAAGAGCCCTTTTGTTTTCAAACTTTAAGCACTTGAACTCACCAACTTTTTAGTTGACACAAATCTTTTTGAGCATGTTTCAGGTAACCCTTGATGAAAGCTTGGATTTTAATGGAGACTTTTTGGATGGCTAAGCACCGTGACTACCCATGACATTACTTAAACTTTTAAAACATTATTAAACATTTGGATTTGTTGTGTATTAATTTGGATAATTTCTATAATGGGTGTTTAGTCTATGTTTGGGCAAGACTTTCACAGCCCGGATATTGTTGTTAAATGTAATGCCATGTGATTTCTCTCCTTGTGTGCTCTTGAGTGGTTAGTTTTCGTTGCCATGAATGTTACCAGTCTGCGACGTCCAACCCTCCTTAGGCCCGGGGTGTGACAGAAAATGTCATTCATAATATTTTGGAATTCTGAAGGGGCATTTTTTAATCCAAATTGCATAACATTCCATTCGTAATGTCCAACAGGTACTGTAAAAGCAGTTTTATACCTGTCTTTTTCATCAATTTGAATTTGCCAATACCCTGAATTTAAATCAAATTTAGAAAATATATTTGACTCGTATAACTTGTCTAATAAATCCTTTTTATTAGGTATAGGATACCTAATCTATTTTAAAACCTTATTTAGCAGTTTATAATTAATTACTAATCTTGGTACACCTCTTTCTTGTTCAGAATGTTTATTAACATAAAAAAATGTACATGACCATGGAGACTTTGAATTTCTTATTAAATTCTTGTTTAAAAGAGATTTTGTTTCTTGTTTACATAATTCCATATATTCAGAATTTATTTGACAAGGTCTCGCCTTGGTCGAGATTTGACTTTCATTAAAGTTTTCTTCGTATGGAAGTGAAATAATATGTTTCTTTCTGTCCCAGAAAGCATTAGGATGATCATTACATATTTGTAAGCTAAATTGGTGTTCTATGAATTTAATATTTTCTTGTAATTTTGGATTATTTAATATTTCTTGAAGATTTAAAGAAAATATTTCTTCCTGTAAAAATTTAATTTGATTTATCTTTGCTTTCAGCAAATCATTTCTTAAATTATTCAATGTCCTTGATATTGGATTAGAGATAAATTTAAAAACAATTTCTTTCCCCTCATACGTACCAGTTATTACAGTACGGTCTACGTTTCTTAAAGGAAAGATTTTATCAAAGAAAGGGCTTCCAAGTATAACTTGGTTTCCAAAATTCTTTACTAGTACAAATATAAGGCCCCGTTCTCGGACACCTCACAGTTGGACATTCACAACACTATTCATAAAACATTTCATAATTCGTTATCATAATGCAGCGGAATTTAAACATTTAGAAGCCATTCTTTAATTTATAAATGTTGTTGCTAAGTAATACATGTTTGGTACAGTTACAAAAAATCATTAGTTTGCATTACAAAACAACGATGTTATAATCATGAATGGATGTCAGCCTTGTCCCGACGAGTAGCCTCCCCGAGTGCCATCCTCAGCAAATTACCTGCCAACTGAAAATGCATAAAAGTCAGCTTTGCTGAGTGAGTTCTAGTTTTAAAATCATAAAATATCTTGATAGATTTGTATACAAAATACTTCTTAAAGAAAATATCTTATCTTTCTTTCGGATGTGATCACACATCATACATACAAATCATATCCATTACATCATCACCATTCTCTTTCTTGCTTTTTTATTATTATCTTTCACTGTCGATATGGACCAAAGTGCTATACCCCCCATATAATGCGCATAAACCTGGTACTTGGCCTTGAAGTCTATAAATAGACTCCATCAGTGGTGCACATATGTTGGCACCATTACCGGGGCAGCAATAGTGGTCCCCTCAATCTTAAAGATTGACCCTGTGTACATTCTTTGGGTTAGCTAAAACGTACACAGTTGAGCTAACGACAACATGGTCATGCACCTCCTGTAAATTTTTACTTGCAAGTCTTTTCATTCTTTATGTTCCACTTTTCGTTAATATTAATCTTTCACTTGATTAATAATAATACTTTATGATCATAGGCAAACCACATAAAGTCACATGTTAATATCATAATAGGCACATAAGGACATCCCACAACATGCATAAGATAATCAGATACAAGCATCAAGTCAACCATAGTCAAACCCTAATTTGATCTTCCAAAATTCCAGAAAATTCCTTAAGTCTTAAAGAAATGCAGGTGAACGAAACCGATACGGGTGAACACTTGCAAATGCGGATGAACAAAAGTGAATACGGGTGAACACTTGCAAATGGGGATGAACAAAAGTGAATGCGGGTGAACACTGGCAAATGCGGATGAACAAAAGTGAATGTGGGTGAACACTTGCCAATGAGGATGAACACTTGGTAATTATTCTGTCTTAAAAGAAATGCTAATGGACACTGTATGTAAGGCCCGGTTCCCGGAGACCTCATAGTTGGACATTCACAGCACTATTCATAAAACATTTCATAATTTATTATCACAATGCAGCGGGATTTAAACATTTAGAAGCCATTCATTTACTTTATAAACGTTGTTGCTAAGCAATATAGGTTTGTTAATAGTTACAAAAGACCCTTAATTTGCATTACAAAACAACAATGTTATAGATCATGTATGGATGTCAGCCAAATCCTGACGAGTAGCCTCCCCGAGTGCCATCCTCAGCAAATTACATGCCAACTGAAAAAGCATAAAAGTCAGCTTTGCTGAGTGAGT
The DNA here is from genome assembly GCA_025506505.1 of Flaveria sonorensis. Lineage (NCBI taxonomy): Eukaryota > Viridiplantae > Streptophyta > Magnoliopsida > Asterales > Asteraceae > Flaveria > Flaveria sonorensis. The sequence continues at coordinate 36,366,824 of CM046438.1, read as the reverse complement.
TCTAGTTTTAAAATCATAAAAATATCTTGATAGATTTGTATACAAAATACTTCTAAAGAAAAATATATTATCTTTCTTTTGGATGTGATCACACATCATACATACAAATCATATCCATTACATCATCACAATTCTCATTCTTGCTTATTTATTATTATCTTTCACTGTCGATATGGACCAAAGTGCTATACCCCCCATATAATGCGCATAAACCTGGTACTGGGCCTTCAAGTCAATAAATAGACTCCATCCGTGGTGCACATATGCTGGCACCAGTACCGGGGCAATAACAGTGGTCCCCTCAATCTTAAAGATTGACTCTGTGTATATCCTTTGGGTTAGCTAAACCGTACACAGTTGAGCTAACGACAACATGGTCGTGCACCTCCTGTAAATTTTTACTTGCAAGTCTTTTCATTATTTATGTTCCACTTTTTGTTAATATTAATCTTTCACTTGATTAATAATAATACTTTATGATCATAGGCAAACCACATAAAGTCACATGTTAATATCATAATAGGCACATAAGGACAGCCCAAAACATGCATAAGATAATCAGATACAAGCATAAAGTCAACCATGGTCAAACCCTAATTTGATCTTCCAAAATTCCAGAAAATTCCTTAAGTCTTAAAGAAATGCGGGTGAACAAAACCAATGCTGGCGAACAAAACCAATGCGGGTGAACAAAACCAATACGGGTGAACAAAAACTAATGCGGGTGAACAAAACCAATGCGGGTGAATAAAAACTAATGCGGGTGAACACTTGCAAATATGGATGAACAAAAGTGAATGCGGATGAACAAAAGTGAATACGGATGAACACTTGCAAATGCGGATGAACAAAAGTGAATGCGGATGAGCACTTGGTAATTATTCTGTCTTAAAAGGAATGCTGATGGACACTGTAGCAAATGCGCATGTATAAAAAGAAATGCTGATGGAAACTTAGGCTGAATTTAGGCTAATGCGGGTGAACAACTGTAAATACGGGCAAACAAAACACTTAGGCGATTATCACAGTGTAAATACGGATGAACCATCAGACCTGTAAATGAGACTTTTGCTATAACCAGTTCTAAAACCTCATTTTCATACATTCTTAACATCGATCTATCATGCTAAACTCTTAGGACAAGCTTACAACCTCATAGAACATAGATGTTCATACACATACATACACAGTTATCATATACAACGGTTGTAAAACATTTTAAATGCATTTTCAGCCCCAAAGACGTTTAAAAACATAGAATCGGGGTCCTAGAACTCACCTACTGCAGAAAACAAGTGAATCTCCTCCTAACTTGCGTGCACAAGAGTTCAAACACCTAGAACAAGCCAAAACAAACACCCAAACACCAAGAACACATAGAAATCAGTTTTAAGGTTGAAACTTCAAAGAAACCGAACCAATCAATCACAAAAACCTACTAACCTTGAAGATTCTTCTTCACCTTCATAATTCGACCGAGAGAAAACACAAAACTCAGCTTTCTTTCTTTTCTTCTTCGGAAAACAGCAGCAGAAAGAGCATGGGCGACCATGCTCTTTATACACCCACATTTGACTTTTGAACTATTTTACACTTTTCAACCTTCAACTTTGGCCTTTATAAAAATTCAGGGGTTACACTGTAGCAAATGTGCATGTATAAAAAGAAATACCGATGGACACTGTAGCAAATGCGCATGTATAAAAAGAAATGCTGATGGACACTTAGGCTGAATTTAGGCTAATGCGGGTGAACAACTGTAAATGCGGGCGAACAAAACACTTAGGCAATTATCATAGTGTAAATGCGGATGAACCATCAGACTTGTAAATGAGACTTATACTATAACCAGTTCTAAATCCACATTTTCATACATTCTTAACATCGATCTATCATGCTAAACTCTTAGAACAAGCTTACAACCTCATAGAACATAGAAGTTCATACACATACATACACAGTTATCATACATAACGGTTGTAAAACATTTGAAATGCATTTTCAGCCCCAAAGAAATTTAAAAACATAGAATCGGGGTCCTAGAACTCACCTATTGCAGCAAACAAGTGAATCTCCTCCCAACTTGCGTGCACAAGAGTTCAAACACCTAGAACAAGCCAAAACAAACAGCGAACACATAGAAATCAGTTTCTAAGGTTGAAACCTCAAAGAACCGAACCAATTAATCACAAAAACCTACTAAGATTGAAGATTCTTCTTCTTTTTCACGATTCGACCGAGAGAAAACACAAAACCTAGCTTTCTTTCTTTCTTCTTCAGAAAGCAGTAGCAAAAAGAGCATGGGCGACCATGCTCTTTATACACCCACTTTTGACTTTTGTACCATTTTACACTTTTCACCCTTCAACTTTGGCCTTTATAAAAATTCGTGTGTTACAACAAAGCTTGTACTAATACAGGTATTATCTTGGCAAATAAAAGCCTGAGGAATTTTATAATTTACCTCTAACTTACCTTTCCCAGCATGACTGAGAGTATGAGTAGTTTTTTAATAGTATTTAGTAGGAATTAATCATTCCTGTATACAATTTAAATCTGCGCCGCTATCAAAGAGTGCAATTACTTCTATTAAGAAATCATTTCCTATTAATAGTTTAATTTTTCCATGCCATTTTTGAGAAGTAATAATTTCTCTTATATTTTTCAGATATAATTTTGATTATTCTATTTGAAGCATGTTTAATTTATCTTTTTCTACACATATCATTCTTTGATCTAGTTCTTTATTATTTTTTTGAAAAATCTTTATTTCTGATTTTAAATTATCAATTTCTTTTTTTAATTGTTATATATCAACAGGTTTTTTATCTTTATTTCTCTGGTTTAATTGAATTTTTAACTCAGCCCGTGAAAATAGTTTTTGATCTTTAGAATTTGAACAAGAAGGACCTTCTTCTTGTTTTTCCATATATGAAGAGATTATTTTCTCTTTAATCTGTGGATCGTCTACCACTTTTAATAATTCTATTATTTCACTTGTTAATACATTTATTTCCATATTTTTAAATTGTGAAATTATTTGATAAATATTTTCTTCTTCTTCTTCTGAAGTATTATTACAGCAATTGTTTTTGCAACAGTTTTCATCTTCAGAGGAAGAGTATAAGCTTTCATTTTCTAAAATATTTAAATCTTCATTAGAAGATTGATCAGATCCAGAATCTAAACCTAATAATTTTTTTGATATTTGATTTCTTAAATCTTCATCTTCTAGCTTATTAAGCTTCTTCCTAACCCAGCAAGTTTTTGCTTTGTGACCTATTTTTCCGCATTTTTTACAAATCAATTTTGAGTTATATGTCTTATACGAAGGTTTATGTTTCTCGTATTTTTGAATTCTTTTATTCTTTCTATCTTCCCTTTTCCTTTTTCTTTTTTTATGTTGATAGGGATTAGATTTTTTAATCTTTCTAGTATTACTTGAGGTTTCTCCTATACCGAATTGGCTACAGAATTCACCTAATTGTTTCTTTTCATTTAAAGAATGTTTTTTAATTTCTTGGTTTAATTTAATTTCATTACATAAATTTAAACCTTCTTGAATACGAGTTCCTATTAACTTGCAATAAGTATACTCATCATAATTTATACTTATTCCTCCTTTTCTAAGGCTATTCCTAACCCTTTCTGCAAATAAATAAGGGAGGCCATCTACGAATTTTGACTTCCAATGTGAGCTATTAGACTCAGGGAGTTCCATTACTCTGCTTAGGAAAGTATCCTTATACCACCTAAAAGATGTTAGGTTTCTACACTTAAGATTTTGTAGAAGAGTCTTAATATTTTCCAAATTATCAGACCATCTGCCTATAAAATGTTCTATGATATTAACTACTAAAGTATAAACTAAGTTGTTTTCAACAACACCATTATCCTCTTTTGTACTATTGAGAATTTCTTGTCTATCTGAATCTGATAGATAATTATCCCACCAACCTTTAAGTTGGCCTGTAAATCCTGATATAATCATCTGAGCTATTGTTTTAGTCGTATTCTTATTATTCTAGCAAATAGTGTTGTACATAAGCATCCTATGGACAGTATTATAAATCTGTCCTACTGTTTGACCATCTATGTTCCATTCATAGATCATTTTTCCACTATACGAATTATTCACTATGTATTCTTGTTCTGCTATTAGAACATCCTGTGGAGTAGGCCTAGGATAATAATACATCCTTTGAGTCGGCTTATTAGCAAACTTAGATAACTTCATGATGTCATCATTGATCTTTTGCTTATAATCTTCTTCTTTTAGACTATCTTCAAAGTCTGTTAATGTATTTATTTTCAGATTTTTTAGAATATTAATTGAACCATTTAATGTTTGCATATGATTTTCTTCTGATTTCTTTTTGAAATCTATTAACTTAGGAGGTAATTGAATACTAGGAGTAGCAATAGATTCCTTTTCTTTTATCTGGTCATTTATTATGACACTTTGTTTTTCTTTGAAATGGCATAATATTTTATCCATTTTCTTTGAAATGTCTTGGACTTGTTCTCTAATTATTATCAAATTAAGATTTGAATAATTATGTTGTTTTATTAAACCATTTATATGAGAAATCGTTATCTGTAAAGTTTCACCTTCCAATAATTTTTGAAAAGCTTGATAATACCTTTCTTTTCCTTGTTTTTCTATTTTAAAACCATTGGTAGGAGGGAAAATATTTGAAACTATGTTTCCATTAATATTAAATTTTCTTTCTATAATAGAAATAATACTATTAGTGTATTTTTTAATAAACCATGGAACAAAAGGTATAATCTCTTGTTTTTCAGTTAACTCATCGTAATATTCTTTTCTAAAGAATTCTTCGTCTGGTTTTTCAAAATTTTTGAAAAACCATGTTCTAAATAATTCTCATTTGGGTTGGAGAAATTCATTAGAAATTTCTTTTCTTACCGGCGATCCCGGGGTAAAATCTAATTTTTCTTTTGGATTCATATTTATACAAATTTTATTTCTGATTCAGTTAGTTCCGGATCTATTCTTATTCCTCGAGCTATATTATCCGAGTTTATTCTTAATTCATATATTTTTCTTTCAGGAAATTCTTCCCTAACTCTAGATGTTGATGCCCTAAAAGGACTTCTAACTATGTAATCTACAAGAGAAATATAATATTATGATGACACAGATTTTCATAAGAAGGGTTCATATTTTATTTTATTATTTTCAAATTGTATTTGAAGTGACCCTTCATTTATTTATGAAATATTTATAGGATTATTATCCACATATTGTTGAGATGGGTTTACTTTATCTAAGACCCAATTTTCTAGAAAATTAATTTCTTCCTATTTAATTCTTTTTCTAGTTGTAATATTAACTTTACTAAAATTAGTTTCTATAAGAATAGTTTCATTTAAAGGTTTATCTATCATTTTACAGTGAGGATTAAGCGTAAACAAAGGCTTGTACATAATTGTAGCCATGTGTTTTAACATTCAAAGTTAAAGCATCTAAAATTTAACATCAGACAATGATAATTGCAAATTAGGATAAACATTAAAATAAACTGGGTCATGTGCCAGACTAGATTGAACAATTCCCATAAGGGATTGTTTCCAATTTAAGTTTCTAGCATCTCTAAGAGCAGAGTGTTGTTCATCCGCATTAGTTAAGTCATTCATCCGCATTAAAATAAAGGCTTGTACATAATTGTAGCCATGTGTTTTAACACTTCCCACTTTTTATACTTGGGTTAGTTGATCATCCGCATTAAGTTTGAATATTTGCATAAATGTTGTTCATCCGCATTAGTTAAGTCATTCATCCGCATTTGTTGTATGTTCATCCGTATTTGTTTTGCCCATGCGCATTTGCTTCAGTCATCCGCATTTGGTTCATGCGTATTTCTTTGGGACACTTAGAATATTTTCTGAGGTGTTCATCCTCATTTGTTGTATGTTCATCCGCATTTGTTTTGCCCATGCGCATTTGCCTATTCATCCGCATTTGGTTACCTTTGTTTATTCATCCGCATTTGTCTGTTCATCCATATTTGTTTGCTCATCCGCATTTCTTTATGGAGATATAATTTTCTGAGATTTTGGGATGTAGAGCTTAAGTGTTAAGAAAGGAGGTTTTATGGGGGACTGTGATTGTTTACGATTTACATGCTTTGTATGCTGTTGTGATGATGTTGTTCCATATTATGTTTATGTCGTGACCTTACGTGGTGTGACGTATGAATATGCTTATGTAAAGTAGTACTTAACGAAAGTGGAAGATAACTAAAGAGAAGTAAGAAAGAATGAATGCATGCATTAATGAATGAACGGAAGTAAGAAAAGTCTGGCAAGCACTGTAAGGAGGTTCACACCCAATGAAGGGTGTTAGCTCAATGGTGAGCGGGTTAGCTACCCCAGAAGGATGCACACTGGGGTCTAGTCTTTGTGACTGACCATACGTATGGGACCATTTTCTCTTACCTCGGTGCTGGGCCCGCCTAGTGCATGATGTTTGAAGTCTATTTATAGTCTTCGGCCCAGTACCCGCCTTGTGCATGATGTTTGGGGTATAGCACATGGCATTGGTCCAAATGATGATACCCCGGTGCTGGGCCCGCCTAGCGCATGATGTTTGAAGTCTATTTATAGTCTTCGGCCCAATACCCGCCTTGTGCATGATGTTTAGGGTATAGCTCGAGGCATTAGCCTGGAGCATAGAGAAGTGAAAGTAATAATGGACGAATGAAATGTACGATAAGAAAGAGAATGAATGAATGTAAGTTGACGTTGATGAAAGATAATAATGAGATTACCTATTTATACGTATGATGTATGATTGTCACACCCTCAAAATCCACGTGCGGAGTTTTACCGCGTGGCGTGTGAAAACACCAGATCACAGTCAATAGTTACTTAGAACGACACTATATGCCACATTAAAAATAAAACCAACCAAAGTTCAAACTTTAAAACCATGCGGAAGCGTTTTGTAAATAAGACAAACCCAAAATATAAAAATTCATCTTTGGCAAAACATGCGCCAACCCAAATAATTAACACACATAAATAGATACCAACAAATATGTCTTTAAAATAGAGTCTTAGAATGCATTCTGGACCCGTGTGGTGCTCCTAATGGCAAGCAGAGTTAACAACCTGAGAATAGCATACTAAAATGTCAACACAATGGTTGGTGAGTTCAAGAGTTTGCGTTTATCATAAACAATAACATTTGCATAACATAAGAAATGCATTGAAATAGATAGCTAGTCTATATTCACAAGTAATAACCATAGTGATTTCACGATCGAAGCTGACCGTGTTGCGTTTGTTGCCTCCCGTCACGACTTACCAGGTCGTGACGATATTTGTGTCTAGGACAATATTGCACCCGTTTGACCTCGAGTCGCACAGGTGGGGCTCGTCAGACCCAGTAGTACTACCCAAGATTTCCCGCTAGTTACCATTATTAATGATCCGAAAGTGTGAGGACTTTCAAGGTATTAAGCACTTTGTTAAAACATACACAGCTTATAGTAATAAAATAGCGTTTGAGTACAAGTATGCTACCTCCCCCAAGAAGAAGGTTTATAAAAATAGAGGGGCATGAACTCACCTGGTGTGTAAAGATAATGACTAAAGAGTACTGGTGATAGGTGCAAAGACAACTCTTCAAAGGTTACATAGAACACAAGAGTACATAAGCACGTGTTCACAGAATCATAATGAAACCCTAAGTGCTTTACAAACCAAAGAACTCAAAGTTTTAGAAGACAAGACACATTTGACCCAGTTGACCCGTTTGACCCGTTGGTGACATTATAGGTGAGATTCCATTCAAACATGCATAACAGCCTATCACACATGATTAACATACAAACTGATTACATATAGCACTTCATTAACCACATGTACTAATTATATCATCATACAGCCAGATATCATACAAGTCATGCGAATCACAAACTATTATCATGCTCATAACATCTATAACACAAATAATACACCATTCAAGGATCAAATCACGCATCATATGCCATGTGAAGCCACTCATGACTTCACACCCTAAACCCTGCCAATCCTACTAAGTAGGGGCCTCAGATTCACACGTGTGTATGATGATCATTAACATACCAATTTTTCCATAGCTCATATCATCCAAAATGTTCATTCTTAATCAACCATCAATCAACAAAATTCCTAGCTTACCTATATGACTCATACCATGATTTTTCCACAAACAGGCCAAAATAGGTAACAAACCAAATTAACATTCATACAACCTAAACAACACATTTAATCACCTTAGAAACCATACATGAACACACTAGCATGGTCCTAATGTCCCAAACATGCTCAAATCATCCAATTTAAGGATTTGCACAAATAAAGTTTCCCTTTTGGGAAAGTACATCCCAAATTCATCAAACTCACACTACATTCATGAATTTACCATTTGCATACCAAATTAAGTCCATAACAATATCTAGACATGATCAACAACATCTAATTGGCACGTTTCATCAACATTCAACATCAAAAGTTACTATTTTTAGCAAGGTAAGAACTACAACGTGCATTCTTGATCTCCCAATGTTCATATCAACAATCTAGCATCTAATTATCATTATAAACACATCCATAACATGAATTCATGATCAAATCATTGTTTCATGCAAAATAAAGTTACTATTCCTAGTAACCTATGAACAATCCATCAAAGTCCAAACTTTCTTGCATAATCGACGTTAACTAATATGCATACAACCTAACTAGCATCATTACAACATCAAACAACCAACATTCAATATCCAATTTGATCAAAATTGCATCAAACTTTTGGCTAAGGGTTCATCACCCGAAAGAACAACCAAAAATCCAAAATTTATGCATACTTGACGTTAAATAACATGTAATATATCTAGTAAACACATTAACATCAACAACTAAGCATTAATCAACCATCAATTGAAGATTTCGAACCACAAACCCTCGGCTAACTACAAAACATCCAAAGAAACACGAAATTAACCTTACAATCGCAAAAAGGAACAAGCTTTGATGCTTCTAGTGTCTTCTAACCCTTGAAATCGATCCAATCCAAGGCTTATTCACTTTTTCTTGGTCGAATTCGCAAGGGTGAGGGTGGGATGCAATGTCGCGGTCGAGAATGGGTTATTAGGGTTGGGTTTTTGTGTTTTAATCAATTAAGTTTTTCATAATTACCTTTTAACCCTTACACTTTGTATTTTATAAAGATTAAGCTTTTTGAATAGTTTTTAAATAATTTTTAACTACTAAACACAGTTATTATTAGTCACAAATAATAATCATGCATAATTTTCATTTGCCACAAAACACACGAAATAATTACAACACGTTTCTACTTTACACGATAAAATTCACAGTTAATACTTAAGTCACATAAACACATAAGCATAAATTAATAATCACATAATCAGTTAAATTATAACTAGTTTATCATTAATTTATCATTACTAATTATTATTAAGTCACCAACGTTCAACGACAACTAGTGTGTGTACACGACACGTGTATGCAAGACTTAACGGAACTAACGGAGTTTAGTAACGAAAAATTACCGGATGTCACAATGATAGCTTACGAAAGTAAAGTACGATTTTAAACGAAAGAAAAGTATTTTATTTATAAAACTAGAACTCACTCAGCAACGCTGACTTGTATGTAATTTCCAGTTGGCAGGTAACGTTACTGAGGATGGCACGGGGCAGCTACTTGGCGTTTTTAGGATGGCATCCATTTCATGAAAAATGACTTTTTTGTAATGTAATGCAAACAATGAGATTTTTGTAATGGATAACAATGATTGTATTATTTTTGCAAAACCAATTATAATGAAATGGTTTGTTTAAAAGAATTCCGCTGTAATATTTTGGTAAAGTTAATGTATGTTTTATGCTTTGTGTGCAATGATTGACCAGCTGTAAGCGGTCCAGGAACGAGGCCTTAGAAGTTGGTATCAGAGCCAAAGTTTAAGTGAAACGGGTAAATATTTTCAAAAGAAACCTAAACTTAAACTAAGAATGGGACAAAGGGAAGGGATGCCAGTCCGAGTAGCTGCGTGCCATCAGGTATTTTCTTAATGTTAACCGGTATTACGTGTGCATGTTATGTGATTTATGTGCTTCTTAGTAGATTTAGATACTGATGAAGTCAGGATAGGAAATGCTTGGGGTATGAAGAGTAAAGTAAGTGGCTAATCACAACTGCCTACTGTAATTAGGGACTTACTATACTTGACATAAACTGAGTTGTTACCTTGAATGACCATGTTGGTGTTTGAATCTTATAGAGTGTTAGAGGATGGCCGGTGGTAGATCCTCAAAGGCTTCTCGAGGCGGAGGTCGTGGTTGATGTGGTGCTGGACCACGGGTCACGAGAGGAAGGCCTAGGCCTGAAGAGGTGGCTAACAAAGAGCCCGAGACCCCTCATCCAGAGGGTGGTGATGAGAGTGCCAATTTAAGGGCCTTAGTGAAAGAGGCGGTGGTGGAAGAGGTTCACCAGGTCATGCAGAAGATTCTACCATCTGTGGTGACCGAAGTGATTAAGGCTGTAAGAGAAGGAGAGAGGAAGGAAAGGAGGAGACCCGTGGAGGAAAGGGAGTAACTGGAGACTAACACGGTTGTCTCCAGTGAATAAGAAGGAGAAGAGCCTGTGCAGGAGATAGCACGAGGCTGTAATTATGGGGCATTTCAAAGATGCAAGCCCCCGACTTTTGACGGAAATGGCACTGCGGCTGCGGCTCATCGGTGGGTGAGAGAGATGGAAGATGTTCTAGATATCAGCAGTGCCGGGAAGATCAGAAGGTGATGTTTGCCACCCACTCATTTGTGGACTCGGCCCTATGTTGGTGGGACAATATTGTCCAGGCCGAGGGTAGTAGAGCGATTGGCAGGATGAGGTGGAATGAGTTGAAGAAACTATTGATCGAGGAGTTTTATCCTCACCGAGAGCTCGACAAGGTTGAGAGGGGGTTCCTACAGCTGGAGGCGGGAACCATGACACATCAGCAATATACCACCAAATTCAATGAGATGGTACGGCTGGTGCCAGATCAGGTGACACCCTTGTCACGAAAGATTAAGAGATACATTTAGGGCTTGCCGGCGGACATCTGCAGGCACATGATCACCGCCCGACCGAGCATGTTTAGGTCAGTGGTTGATCTGGTAGGGTGGCTATATGATGAATAGGAAGTGGTGGTGGCTGAGGTGAGTAAGAAAGGTGGTGGTGACCGGAACTGGAACAGGAAGAGGTTTGGTAGGGGTGGTGCCCCGACAAACAACAAGCGTGCACGGGTGGATGTCCATCGTGTGGTCATATCTGGTGCGGGGTCGAAGAGGTGTGGCAAATGTTGAAAGGAGCATTTCGAAGAATGTAGGTGGGGATTGACTGTATGCTTCCTGTGTGGGAGGACAGGGCATATAGTAAAGGATTGTCGTATGGCCAGATGTTTTAACTATGGTGGAGAGGGTCACATGAGCAGGGAATGCAAGAAGCCAAGGGCTGAGAGTTCCGGAGCGAAGAAGACGACCGGAACCGAAGGGCAGAAAGCAAGTGCTAGAGCATTCACGATGACCCAGGAGGAGGCTAGGATGGACCCTGATGTTGTGTCAGGTATGTTCCTAGTAAACCAAACTCTTACCTCTGTGTTATTTGATTCTGGTGCTAGTAAGAGCTTCATTTCTGCTGCCTTTTATGCTAAGTTGCCTTTAAGGAGTAGGAGTATTGACGAGCCCTTCGATGTAGAAACTGCCATAGGTAAGTCTACTAGGATTTCTGAGATGATGGAAGGTTGTGTCATAGAAGTGGCATGTCATAAATTTCCTGTTAGACCATTCGTGATGACCTTAGGCAGTTTCGATGTAGTCCTGGGAATGGACTGGTTAGCGGCCTACGAGGCGAATATTGTATGTCGCAAGAAGATGATTGGAGTGACAGCGCCTAACGGGAGTTCGGTGACGATTTACGGTGACGAGTTACTACGATTCCGAAGGTGATTTCAATGGCGGTGGTGGGAAAGTGTATGAGGCATGGATGTAGTACCTACTTGGCCTACGTAAAAGATGTTGATATGCCAACACCACAATTGTCTGATGTACCAGTTGTGTGTGACTTCCCAGACGTGTTTCCAGAAGATTTACCAGGTGTACCGCCGAACCGTGAGATTGAGTTTCAGATCGACGTGATACCCGGTGCCCAAGCTATTGCTAAGGCGCCGTATCGGTTAGCCCCCTCTGAGATGAAGGAATTGATGGAGAAACTGTAAGAGTTGCTTGATAAGGGGTTCATTAGACCGAGTATCTATCCATGGGGTGCCCTGGTTTTGTTTGTAAAGAAGAAGGACGGTAGTATGAGGATGTGTATTGACTACTGCGAGCTGAACAAGTTGACGGTGAAGAATAGGTATCCATTATCGAGGATTGATGACCTGTTTGATTAGCTCCAAGGTTCCAGTTGGTTTTCGAGAATAGATCTCCAATCTGGTTACCATCAGTTTAAGGTGAAGGAGCAGGATATTCCTAAAACAGCTTTTCGTACGCGTTATGGACACTACGAGTTCCTCGTTATGTCTTTCGGTTTAACCAACGTGCCAGCTGCTTTTATGGATCTGATGAATCGAGTGTGTCGGCCGATGTTGGATAAATCAGTGATTGTGTTCATCGATGATATCTTGATTTATTCGAAGAGCGAGGTGGAACATGCCGATCACATTCGAGAGGTATTAGAGACGTTGAGAAGGGAGAAGTTGTATGCTAAGTTCTCCAAGTGCGCATTTGGGTTGCGCGAGGTTTAGTTTTTGGGTCACGTGGTGAATCCCGAGGGGATTATGGTAGGCCCGGCAAAAGTGGAAGCTGTGATGCAATGGAAGTCTCCAAGGACGCCATCCGAGATCCGTAGTTTCTTGGAGTTGGAGGCCTATAATAGGAGATTCATCCAAGACTTCTCTAAGATAGCTTCTCCACTGACCAAGTTGACCCGTAAGGATGTGAAGTTTGTTTGGGGTCAAGAGCAAGAGAAGGCTTTCGAAGAGTTAAAGACGAGGTTGACTCAAGCTCCTGTCTTGTCATTACCCGAAGGGAGCGAGGATTTAGTGGTTTATTCAGATGCTTCTTACTCGGGATTGGGTTGCGTACTGATGCAGCGAGGAAAGGTTATAGCTTGCGCATCCCAACAATTGAAGGTTCATGAGGTTAATTACCCTACTCATGATTTGGAGCTAGCAGCTGTGGTCTTTGCATTAAAAATTTGGAGGCACTACCTGTACGGGACGAGGTGCACCATCTTCACTGACCAGAAGAGCTTGAAGTACTTCTTCGAGCAGAACGATTTGAACATGTGGCAAAGGAGATGGTTGGAACTGATAAAGGATTATGATTATGAAATCCATTACCATCCGGGCAAAGCCAACGTAGTGGCGGATGCCCTTAGCCGAAAGGAGAGGCCTGAACCAATCTAGGTGAAGGCTTACCAATTGATTTTGACCTCCTATGTGAGGAAGAAGGTCAAGGAGTTTCAAGATGAGGGGTTGAAGGAAGATCATCCTAACTCTGAAAGGATGAGAGGTCTAGTCGCGGAATTGGGTGAAAACACTCTCGGTGTTAGAACCCGATTAGGACGAATGTGGATTCCTCGTTATGGGGATCTACGTGGGAAGATCATGGACGAAGCTCATAAGACTCGATACTCCATTCATCCCGGTGCCACGAAAATGTATCAGGATATGAAGAAAGATTATTGGTGGCTGGGTATGAAGCATGACGTAGTGGAGTACGTGAGTAAGTGCCTTTCTTGCAAGTGAAGGCGGAGCATCAGAAGCCATACGGTAAGATCCAACCTTTGGATATACCCAAGTGGAAGTGGGAGCATATCACCATGGACTTTATCACGAAGCTACCGCGTACCGTGAAGGGGTACGATGCCATATGGGTGATAGTCGACCGTCTGACAAAGAGTGCTCACTTCCTACCGATCTGAGAGACGTATTCATCTGAGAAGTTAGCGGATCTATTCATCATGGAGATTGTAACTCGTCACGGTTTGCCGGTGTCTATTGTTTCTGATCGTGACTCTCGGTTTACATCTAAGTTCTGGAAGAGATTTCATGATGCAATGGGAACGAGGTTACACATCAGCACGACTTATTATCCACAGACGGATGGTCAGTCGGAGAGAACCATTCAGATGCTTGAGGATATACTTCGGGCATGCGTCATTGATTTTGGAGGTAGTTGGGATGACCACTTACCGTTAGCGGAGTTCTCATACAATAACAGTTATCATGCCAGCATTGGTATGCCCCCTTATGAGATGCTATACGATAGGAGATGTAGAACAACCATTTGTTGGAGTGATATTGGTCAGAGAGAGTTGGGAAGTATTGAGGTGATTGAGCCTACGACTGAGAAGCTCTAAAAGATCAAAGCCTTTATGAAGGCAGCCAAAGATAGGCAGAAGTCGTATGCCGATAAGAGACGTAGACCGATTGAATTCCAGGTGGGCGATAGAGTTATGTTGAAAGTCTCACCTTGGAAGGGTATCATTCGGTTCAGGAAGCGGGGCAAGTTGAGCCTGAGATACATAGGGCCTTTCCGAATCATTGCTCGAGTAGGAGAGGTGGCCTACAGGTTGGAGTTACCCGATGAGTTAAGTGGAATTCACCCTACATTCCATGTATCTCATCTGTGGAAGTGTTTAGCTGACGAAGATATGGTTGTACCACTGGAAGACATTAAAGTTCATGAAAGGCTCAATTATGTGGATTAACCAGTGGCAATCATTGATCGCAAGGAGAAGAGGTTAAGGAATAAAGTGGTTCCCCTGGTGCGTGTACAGTGAAAGCACAAGAAGGGATCCGAGTCTACGTGGGAGACTGAAGAAGAGATAAGGCAGTATTACCCACATCTGTTCGAGGAATAACAGGTTTCGGAGACGAAACCTATATAAGGGGGGTGGACTTGTAACACCCGTATTTTTTAGAATATAGTGAGGAAAAGAAGAAAACACAATTTAACCCAAGTTGAGGGGCTAAATGTGTCAAAAGGACAAAAAGTATAAAAAGTGGGTGCAAAAGGTGATGGCCGCCCACACCTTCCTGCATATTTCACTTCAACCTGATTTTAGAGAGGGAAAGAGCTGAGCTCTCGGGTTTTTGAAGAAGAAGAAGAGGAAAACTGAATTCAAGGTTAGAATTCATCATTTTAAGTTGTTCTTGGCCGACCTATGCCTCGGTTGCATGCCTGTGTGTGTTTGTTTGTGTTTGGGTTGTGTTTTGTTGGGTTTTAGGTGTGTGAACTCATTTCATTCGGGTTTGAAGGAAGTCTTTCCCGAAAGATTGCTAAGGTGAGTTCTAGATCCCCGGTTTCTATGTTTTAAACCTGTTTTGGGGCTGGAAATGCATGTAACTAACTTTTTAATATGTCTAGTATTTTGTACCGTAAGTTTGGCCCTGTTCTTTTAGTGGGTGTGTTAGGGCCTGCATGTTTTACTTGGTTTATATGGTTGTATGCTTGTTCTAAGAGATTAGCATGCTAGATCGGTGCGATGAATGTACAAGAATGAGGATTTGGAACTGATTATAGTGTAAGATGCGGTTTCAGGTTAGTTGATCATCCGCATTAAGTTTGAATATTTGCATAAGTGTTGTTCATCCGCATTAGTTAAGTCATTCATCTGCATTTGTTGTATGTTCATCCGTATTTGTTTTGCCCATGCGCATTTGCTTCAGTCATCCGCATTTGGTTCATGCGTATTTCTTTGGGACACTTAGAATATTTTCTGAGGTGTTCATCCTCATTTGTTGTATGTTCATCCGCATTTGTTTTGTCCATACGCATTTGCCTATTCATCCGCATTTGGTTACCTTTGTTTATTCATCCGCATTTGTCTGTTCATCCATATTTGTTTGCTCATCCGCATTTCTTTATGGAGATATAATTTTCTGAGATTTTGGGATGTAGAGCTTAAGTGTTAAGAAAGGAGGTTTTATGGGGGACTGTGATTGTTTACGATTTACATGCTTTGTATGCTGTTGTGATGATGTTGTTCCATATTATGTTTATGTCGTGACCTTACGTGGTGTGACGTATGAATATGCTTATGTAAAGTAGTACTTAACGAAAGTGGAAGATAACTAAAGAGAAGTAAGAAAGAATGAATGCATGCATTAATGAATGAACGGAAGTAAGAAAAGTCTTGCAAGCACTGTAAGGAGGTTCACACCCAATGAAGGGTGTTAGCTCAATGGTGAGCGGGTTAGCTACCCCAGAAGGATGCACACTGGGGTCTAGTCTTTGTGACTGACCATACGTATGGGACCATTTTTGCTTACCCCGGTGCTGGGCCCGCCTAGTGCATGATGTTTGAAGTCTATTTATAGTCTTCAGCCCAGTACCCACCTTGTGCATGATGTTTGGGGTATAGCACATGGCATTGGTCCAAATGATGATACCCCGGTGCTGGGCCCGCCTAGTGCATGATGTTTGAAGTCTATTTATAGTCTTCGGCCCAGTACCCGCCTTGTGCATGATGTTTGGGGTATAGCTCGAGGCATTAGCCTGGAGCATAGAGAAGTGAAAGTAATAATGGACGAATGAAATGTACGATAAGAAAGAGAATGAATGAATGTAAGTTGACGTTGATGAAAGATAATAATGAGATTATCTATTTGTACGTATGATGTATGATAGCTTACGAAAGTAAAGTACGGTTTTAAACTAAAGAAAAGTATTTTATTTATAAAACTAGAACTCACTCAGCAACGCTGACTTTTATGTAATTTCTAGTTGGCAGGTAACGTTGCTGAGGATGGCACGGGGCAGTTACTTGGCGTTTTTGGGATGGCATCCATTTCATGACAAATGACTTTTTTGTAATGTAATGCAAACAATGAGATTTTTGTAATGGATAACAATGATTGTATTATTTTGCAAAACCAATTATAATGAAATGGTTTGTTTAAAAGAATTCCGCTACAATATTTTGGTAAAGTTAATGTGTGTTTTATGCTTTGTGTGCAATGATTGACCAGCTGTAAGCGTTCCGGCAACGGGGCCTTACAAGTTGGCCTGTAAATCCTGATATAATCATTTGAGCTATTGTTTTAGTCGTATTCTTATTATTCTGGCAAATAGTGTTATACATAAGCATCCTATGGACAGTATTATAAATCTGCCCTTCTATTTGACCATCTTGTTCCATTCATAGATCATTTTTTCACTATACGAATTATTCACTATGTATTCTTGTTCTTCTATTAGAACCTCCTGTGGAGTAGGCCTAGGATAATAATACATCCTTTGAGTCGGCTTATTAGCAAACTTAGATAACTTCATGATCTCATCATTGATCTTTTGCTTATAATCTTCTTCTTTTAGACTATCTTCAAAGTCTGTTAATGTATTTATTTTCAGATTTTTTAGAATATTAATTGAATCATTTAGTGTTTGCATAAGATTTTCTTCAGATTTTGTTTTGAAATCTGTTACCTTAGGAGGTAATTGAATACTAGGAGTAGCAATAGATTCCTTTTCTTTTATCTGGTCATTTATTATGACACTGTGTTTTTCTTTGAAATGGCGTAAAATTTTATCCATTTTCTTTGAAATGTCTTGGAGTTGTTCTCCAATTATTATCAAATAAAGATTTAAATAATTTTGTTGTTTTATTAAACTATTTATATGAGAAATCATTATCTGTAAGGTTTCACCTTTTAATAATTTTTGAAAAGCTTGATAATACCTTTCTTCTCCTTGTTTTTCTATTTTAAAACCATTTGTAGGAGGGAAAACATTTGAAACTATGTTTCCATTAATATTAAAATTTCTTTCTATAATAGAAATAATACTATTAGTGTATTTTTTAATAAACCATGGACAAAAGGTACAATCTCTTGTTTTTCAGTTAACTCATCGTAATATTCTTTTCTAAAGAATTCTTCGTCTGCTTTTTCAAAATTTTTGAAAAACCATGTTCTAAATAATTCTCATTTGGGTTGGAGAAATTCATTAGAGAGTTCTTCTCTTACCGGTGATCCCGGGGTGAAATCTAATTTTTCTTTTGGATTCATATTTATACAAAATTTATTTCTGATTCGGTTAGTTCCGGTGTGTAAGGCCCCATTCCCAGAACGCTTACAGCTGGTCAATCATCGCACATAAAACATATAATTTACATTTACAATTTCCAAAACATTGCAGCGGAAAATTTTTAAACCATTTCATTATAATTGCTTTTGCAAAATAATATATTATAGATAACTGTTACAAAATATTATAATTTGCATTACATCTCAAAAACATTATAATCTAAACAACGGATGCCATCCAAAAAAAAATGCCAAATAGCTGCCCCGTGCCATCCTCAGCAACACTACCTGCCAACTGGAAACACATAAAAGTCAGCGTTGCTGAGTAAGTTATAGTTTTATAAAAAAAATAAAATACTTTTCTTTCGTTTAAAACAATTCTTTCTTTACTTTCACATGTGATCATGCATCATACGTACACATAGATAATAATTTATTATTATCTTTCATCGTCATTCATTGACTTCCGTTCATTCATCATCGTATGTCATCTTAATCATTTGTTATCTTCCTTACCATACTATACGTACATCATTAACTTCCGATGACATGTACTGTACCCCGAACATTGTGCACGAAGCTAACCCTAGGGCCTGGGGCAAGTACACTCATCATTATCATTCATCTTTCATTCCGGACCAGTGCCATGTGCTATACCCCGAACATTGTGCACGAAGCTGGTTACTGGGCCTGAGGTCTATCATAGACCCCGAACATTGTGCTCGAAGCTGACTCCAGTACCTAGGGCAAACGGCAAGGGTCCCATACATATGGTCAATCACAAAGATTAGACCCCTAGTGTGCATCCTTCCGGGGTAGCTAACCTGCACACAGTTGAGCTAACACCCTTCATTGGGTGTGAACCTCCATACATCGCTTGCAAGACTTTAATTACTTTCATTCATTAATGCATGCATTCATTCATTCCTTACGTTCCCTTTTTCATTATCTCCCGCTTTACGTTACATAATACTTTCTATTTACTTTTCATAGTCATACCACGTAAAGCCACGGAAAATAAACATAAATAATAAGGAACATAACATAACATAACCATACCATACATAGCATCATCAAAACATCACATATGACGTCATAAAGTCAACTTACATTACCCCCGGGAACATCCAAAGTCAAAGCCTACACTATACATTTTCCACAAAATTTCAGAAAATATTCTAAGGCATAGGCGCATGAGCACTATACAGGCGCATGGCCTTTCAGGCGAATGGGAACACTTAGGCGCATAGCGAACTTTCAAGCGCATTGTCACTATTTGGGCGCATGACCCAACACTTAGTCTCCTGGGAAAATTTCTAGGCGCATGGGCACTATGCATTCGCATGAATGCCTAGGCTCATGGGGAGTTTTCGGCGCTTGGAACACTTAGTCAAATCTCAGCCTATTCTAGGCGCATGGCTACTATTCGGGCGCATGGGTTTTGGGCGCATAGGGGACACTTAGGCAATTCGACCGTTGGGCGCATGGGCCAATTCCAGGCACATGGGCAACCAACTCTCACTATCAGCATCATAATTAGTCCCAACATCATCAATTCATCATGTTCTAACTTAGTTCCAACATTCTAAGCATCATAACATGAACATAACATCATCATAACATCATAAATCACCCAAATCATAACCCACCCACATTCACACATACACATTCATACGGGTATAAAACCTAGTTTCATAAAAGCATACATACATGTATTTCCAGCCCCAAAACTAGTTAAAACATGTAAAAAAAGGGGTTCTAGAACTCACCTTTGACAACCTTCGAGTATGACTTCTTCAACCCGTTTGCACTATGAGTTCAACCACCTAGAAACCCACCAAAAACACACACCCGAACACAACAAACACACATAAGCATACAACCGAGGCATAGGCCTGCCAAGAACAACTTAAAACCAAGAATTCTTACCTTGAATTCGAATTCCTCTTCTACTTTCTTCAAAAACCCGAGAGCTCTGCTCTTTCTCTCTCTAGAAAATCCAGTTGAAATGAAATGTGCAGAAAGGTGTGGGCAGCCATGCCCACTTTATGCACCCACTTTTATTCTTTTTGCCCTTTTGACACATTTAGCCCCTCAACTTGGGTTAAATGTGTTTTCTTTCTTTTTCTACACATTTATTCTTTCTTTCTCGCCTTTTAAAATTTTCAGGGTGTTACAAGTCCACCCCCCTTATATAGGTTTCGTCCCCGACCTGTTATTCCTCAAACAAATGTGGGTAATGCTGCCTCATCTCTTCTTCAGTCTCCCATGTAGACTCGGATCCCTTCCTGTGCTTCCACTGTACACGCACAAGGGGAACCACTTTATTGTTTAACTTTCTCTCCTTGCGGTCAATGATTGCCACTGGTTGCTCTACATAATTGAGCCTTTCATCAACTTCAATATCCTCCAGTGGTACAACCATATCCTCGTCAGCGAAAAACTTCCGCATATGAGATACATGGAATGTCGGGTGAATTCCACTTAACTCATCGGGTAACACCAACCTATAGGCCACCTCCCCTACTCGAGCAATGATTCGGAAAGGCCCTATGTATCTCGGGCTCAACTTGCCCCGCTTCCTAAACCGAATGATACCTTTCCAAGGTGAGACCTTCAATATAACTCTGTCACCCACCTTGAACTCAATCGGTCTACGTCTCCTGTCGGCATACGACTTCTGCCTATCTTTAGCTGCCTTCATAAAGGTTTTGATCTTTTCGAGCTTCTCAGTCATAGCCTCAATCACCTCAATACTTCCCAACTCCTTCTGAACAGTATCACCCCAACAAACGGGTGTTCTACACCTCCTACCGTATAGAATCTCATAAGGGGGCATACCAATACTAGCATGATAACCATTATTATACGAGAACTTAGCTAACAGTAAGTGGTCATCCCAACTTCCTCCAAAGTCAATGACGCATGTCCGAAGCATATCTTCTAGCGTCTGAATAGTCCTTTCCGACTGACCATCCGTCTGAGGATGATAAGCCGTGCTAATATGTAACCTCGTCCCCATAGCATCATGGAACTTCTTCTAAAACTTAGATGTAAACCGAGTGTCACGATCAGAAACAATAGACACCGGCACACCATGATGAGTTACAATCTCTTTGATGAATAGATCCGCTAATCTTTTAGATGAGTACGTCTCACGGATCGGTAGAAAGTGGGCACTCTTTGTTAAATGATCAACTATCACCCATATGGCATCATACCCTTTCACGATACGCGGTAACTTCGTAATAAAGTCCATGGTGATATGCTACCACTTCCACTCTGGTATATCCAATGGTTGGATCTTCCCGTATGGCTTCTGATGCTCGGCCTTCACTTGCAAGCAAGTAAGACACTTACTCACATACTCCGCTACATCGCGCTTCATACCCAGCCACCAATAATCTTTCTTCATATCTTGATACATCTTTGTAGCACCTGGATGAATGGAGTATCAAGTCTTATGAGCTTCATCCATAATCCTCCCACGTAGATCCTCGTAACGAGGGATCCACATCCGTCCGAATCGGGTTCTAACACCAAGAGTGTTTTCACCCAATTCCGCAACCATACCTCTCATCCTTTCAGAGTTAGGATGATCTTCTTTCAAATCTTCGTCTTGAAACTCCTTGACCTACTTCATCACATCAGAGGTCATAATCAACTGATAAGCCTTCACCTGAATTGGTTCGGGTCTCTCCTTTCGGCTAAGGGCATCCACCACTACGTTGGCCTTGCCCGGATGGTAATTTATCTCGCAATCATAATCCTTTATGAGCTCCAACCATCGCCTCTGCCTCATGTTCAGGTCTTTTTGCTCGAAGAAGTACTTCAAGCTCTTATGGTCCGTGAAGATTGTGCACTTTGTTCCGTATAGGTAGTGCCTCCAAATCTTTAGTGCAAAGACCACAGCTGCTAACTCCAAGTCATGAGTAGGGTAATTCACCTCATGAACCTTCAATTGTCGAGATGTGTATGCTATCACCTTTTCTAGCTACATCAACACGCAACCCAACCCCGAGCAAGAAGCATCCGAATAGACCACTAAATCCTCGCTTCCTTCGGGTAATGACAAAACTGGAGCTTGAGTCAACCTTGCCTTTAACTCTTCAAAAGCACTCTCATGAGCTTGACCCTATATAAACTTCACATCCTTGCGGGTCAACGGAGAAGCTATCTTAGAGAAGTATTGAATGAATCTCTTATAATATCCAGCCAACCCCAAGAAACTACGAATCTCGGATGGCGTCTTTGGAGACTTCCATTGCATCACTGCTTCCACCTTTACCAGGTCCACCATGATCCCTTCCAGATTTACCACATGACCCAAAAACTGAACTTAGCGCAACCAGAACGCGCACTTAGAGAACTTGGCGTACAACTTCTCCCTTCTCAACGTCTCTAACACTTCCCGAATGTGACCGGCATGCTCCTCCTCACTCTTCAAATAAATCAAGATATCATCGATAAACACAATCAATGATTTATCCAACATCGGCCAACACACTCAATTCATCAGGTCCATAAAAGCAGCTGGCGCTTTGGTCAAACCAAAAGACATAATGAGAAACTCGTAGTGTCCATAACGCATGCGAAAAGCTGTTTTAGGAATATCTTGCTCCTTCACCTTCAGCTGATGGTAGCCAGATCGAAGATCTATCCTCGAGAACCAACTGGCACCTTGGAGCTGATCAAACAGGTCATCAATCCTTGGCAATGGATACCGATTCTTCACCGTCAACTTGTTCAGCTCGCGGTAGTCTATGCACATCCTCATACTACCGTCCTTCTTCTTCACAAATAAGACCGGAGCACCCCAAGGGGAGATACTCGGTCTAATGAACCCCTTATCAAGCAACTCTTGCAGTTTCTCCATCAATTCCTTCATCTCGGTTGGAGCCAACCGATACGGCGCCTTAGCAACAGGTTGAGCACCGGGTATCAAGTCATTCTGGAACTCGATCTCGCGGTCCAGTGGCACACCTGGTAAGTCTTCGGGAAACACGTCTGGGAACTCACACACAACCGGTACATCTGACAGTTGTGGTGTTGGCGTATCTACATCCTTCATGTAGGCCAAGTAGGCACTACATCCACGCTCAGGCACTTTCCCGCCACCGCCATCGAAATAAACTTTGGAATAGTCGTAACTCGATCACCGTAGATAGTCACCAAACTCCCGTCGGGCACTGTCAGTCGAATCATCTTCTTACGACATATGATATTCGCCTCGTATTCCACCAACCAATCCATTCCTAGGACTACGTCAAATCCGCCTAAGGTCATCACGAACAGTCTAGCAGGAAATTTATGACCCTCTAATTCTATATCGCAGCCTTCAATCAGGTCAACAATACTGGTAGACTTACCTATGGCTGTTTCTACATCGAAGGGCTTATCAACACCTCTACTACTAACAAGCAACTTGGGATAAAAAGCAGCAGAAATAAAACTTTTACTAGCACCAGAATCAAATAACACAGAAGCAAGAGTTTGGTTTACTAGAAACATACCTGACACGACATCGGGGTCCGTCCTAGCCTCCTCCTGAGTATGGTGAATGCCCTGGCGCTCGCCCTCTGCCCCTCGGTCCCGATCTTCTGCCCTGCCTTGGAACTCTCAGCCCTTGGCTTCTTGCATTCTCGACTCATGTGGTCTTTTCCACCACAGTTAAAACACCTTGCCACCTTGCACTCTCTTGCCATATGGCCAGGCTTTCCACACTTGAAGCACACGTTCAATCCCCACCTACACTCCCCGGTGTGCTCCTTCCCGCACTTGCCACACCTCTTCGACTCCGCACCGGATGTGACCACACACCGGTCATCCACTCGTGCCTTCTTGTTGTTTGCCGGGGCACCACCCCGACCAAACCTCTTCCTATTCTAGTTTCGGTCACCACCGCCTTTCTTGCTCACCTCAGCCACCACCACTTCCCTCTCGTCGTACAGCCTTCCAGCCAGATCGACCACCGACATAAACGTACTTGGCCGAACAGCGATCATATGCCTGCGACTATCCCCCGGCAAGCGCTAAATATACCTCTTGATCTTTCGCGACAGAGGTGTCACCTGATCCGACACCAGTCGTGCCATCTCGTTAAACTTGGTGGTGTATTTTTGATGCGTCATGGTTCCCGCCTCTAGCTGCGGGAATTCCTTTTCAACCTTGTCGAGCTCCCTATAAGGACAGAACTCCTCGATCACCAGCTTCTTCAACTCTGGCCACCTCATCCTTCCAATTGCCCTACTACCCTCGGCTTGGATGATATTGTCCCACCAGCACAGAGCCGAGTCCATAAATGAATAAGTGGTAAACTTCACCTTCTGATCCTCCCGACACTCAATGATATCAAGTACAGCTTCCATCTCCCTCACCCACCGATGAGCAGCAGCAACAATGCCATTTCCGTCAAAAGTCGGGGGCTTGCATCTTTGAAATGCCCCGTAGTTATAGCCTCATGCTGGCTCAGGCATAGGCTCTTCTTCCTCCTCCTCGTCAGTTGAGACAACCGTCTTAGTCCCCGGTTGCTCCCTTACTCCCAAGGACCTATTCCTCTCTTTCCTTTCTCCTTCTCTCGCAGCCTTTATCACTTCGGTCACCACAGACGGTAAGATCGTCTGCATGACCTGATGAACCTCCTCTACAACAGCCTCCTTCACCGAGGCCCTTAAGTTAGCACTCTCATCACCGCCCTCTGGATGAGGGGTCTCGGGCTCTTCCTGAGCCACCTCTTCAGCTCGAGGCCTTCCTCTTGTGACCTGCGATCCAGCACCACATCCAGCACGACCTCCACCTCTAGAAGCCTTTAAAGATCTACCACTGGCCATCCTCTAACATGTTATAAGATTCAAACACTAACATGGTCATTCAAGGCAATAGCTCAATTTATGTCAAGTATAGTAAGTCCCTAATTACAGTGGCCAGTTGTGATTAGCCACTTACTTTACTTTTCATACCCCAAGCATTTTCTATCCTGACTACATCAGTATCTAAATCTACTAAGAAGCACGTAAACCACATAACATGCACACGTTATACCGGTTAATATTAAGAAAATACCTGATGGCACGAGCTACTCGGACTGGCATCCCCTTCCCCTTTGTCCCATTTTCAGTTTAAGTTTAGGTTTCTTTTGAAAGTTTTAACCCGTTTCACTTAAACTTTGGCTCTGATACCAACTTGTAAGGCCCCGCTCCCGGAACGCTTACAGCTGGTCAATCATCGCATATAAAACATATAATTTACATTTACAATTTCCAAAACATTGTAGCGGAATAATTTTAAACCATTTCATTATAATTGCTTTTGCAAAATAATACATTGTAGTTAACTGTTACAAAATATCATAATTTGTATTACATCACAAAAACATTATAATCTAAACAACGGATGCCATCCAAAAAAAATGCCAAGTAGCTGCCCCGTGCCATCCTCAGCAACACTACCTGCCAACTGGAAACACATAAAAGTCAGCGTTGCTGAGTGAGTTCTAGTTTTATAAAAAAAATAAAATACTTTTCTTTCGTTTAAAACCAAACTTTCTTTACTTTCACATGTGATCATGCATCATACGTACACATAGATAATAATTTATTATTATCTTTCATCGTCATTCGTTGACTTCCATTCATTCATCATCGTACGTCATCTTAATCATTCGTTATCTTCCTTACCGTACTACACGTACATCATTAACTTCCGATGACATGTACTGTACCCCGAACATTGTGCACGAAGCTGACCCTAGGGCCTGGGGCAAGTACACTCATCATTATCATTCATTTTTCATGCACGAAGCTGACTCTAGTACCTAGGGCATGCGGCAAGGGTCCCATACATATGGTCAAACACAAAGATTAGACCCCTAGTGTGCATCCTTTCGAGGTAGCTAACCCGCACACAGTTGAGCTAACACCCTTCATTGGGTGTGAACCTCCATACATTGCATGCAAGACTTTCTTTACTTTCATTCATTAATGCATGCATTCATTCATTCCTTACGTTCCCTTTTTAATTATCTTCCGCTTTACGTTACATAATACTTTCTATTTACTTTTCATAGTCATACCACGTAAAGCCACAGAAAATAAACATACATAATAAGGAACATAACATAACATAACCATACCATACATAGCATCATCATCACATCACATATGACATCATAAAGTCAACTTACATTACCCCCGGGAACATCCCAAGTCAAAGCCTACACTATACATTTTCCACAAAATTTTAGAAAATATTCTAAGGCATAGGCGCATGAGCACTATGCAGGCGCATGGCCTTTCAGGCGCATGGGAACACTTAGGCACATGGGGAACTTTCAGGCGCATGGGAACTATTTGGGCGCATGACCCAACACTTAGTCTCCTGTGCAAATTTCTAGGCGCATGGGCACTATGCATGCGCATGAGTGCCTAGGCGCATGGGGAGTTTTGGGCGCTTGGAACACTTAGTCAAATCTCAGCCTATTCTAGGCACATGGCTACTATTTTGGTGCATGGGTTTTGGGCGCATAGGGGACACTTAGGCAATTCAACCGTCGGGCGCATGGGCCAATTCCAGGTGCATGGGCAACCAACTCTCACTATCAGCATCATAATCAGTCCCAACATCATCAATTCATCATGTTCTAACTTAGTTCCAGCATTCTAAGCATCATAACATGAACATAACATCATCATAACATCATAAATCACCCAAATCATACCCCACCCACATTCACACATACACATTCATACGGGTATAAAACCAAGTTTTGTAAAAACATACATACATGCATTTCCAGCCCCAAAATTAGTTAAAACATGTAAAAAAGGGGGTTCTAGAACTCACCTTTGACAACCTTCGAGTATGACTTCTTCAACCCGTTTGCACTATGAGTTCAACCACCTAGAAATCCACCAAAAACACACACCCGAACAAAACAAACACACATAAGCATACAACTGAGGTATAGGCCAGCCAAGAACAACTTAAAACCAAGAATTCTTACCTTGAATTCGAATTCGTCTTCTAGTTTCTTCAAAAACCCGAGAGCTCTGCTCTTTTTCTCTCTAGAAAATCCGGTTGAAGTGAAATGTGCAGAATGGTGTGGGCGGCCATGCCAACTTTATGCACCCACTTTTATTCTTTTTGCCCTTTTGACATATTTAGCCCCTCAACTTGGGTTAAATTTGTTTTCTTTCTTTTTCTGCACATTTATTCTTTCTTTCTCGTCTTTTAAAATTTTTCGGGTGTTACGCGGTGTAACACCCGAATTTTTATAAAGGCCAAAGTTGAAGGGTGAAAAGTGTAAAATAGTACAAAAGTCAAAAGTGGGTGTATAAAGAGCATGTTCGCCCATGCTCTTTCTGCTGCTGCTTTCCGAAGAAGAAAAGAAAGAAAGCTGAGTTTTGTGTTTTCTCTCGATCGAATTGTGAAGGTGAAGAAGAATCTTCAAGGTTAGTAGGTTTTTGTGATTAATTGGTTCGGTTTCTTTGAGGTTTCAACCTTAGAAACTGATTTCTATGTGTTCATGGTGTTTGGGTGTTTTTTTGGCTTGTTCTAGGTGTTTGTACTCTTGTGCACGCAAGTTGGGAGGAGATTCACTTGTTTGCTGCAATAGGTGAGTTCTAGGACCCCGATTCTATGTTTTTAAACTTCTTTGGGGCTGAAAATGCATTTAAAATATTTTACAACCGTTGTATATGATAACTGTGTATGTATGTGTATGAACTTCTATGTTCTATGAGGTTGTAAGCTTGTCCTAAGAGTTTAGCATGATAGATCGATGTTAAAAATGTATGAAATGAGGTTTTAGAACTGGTTATAGCATAAGTCTCATTTACAGGTCTGATGGTTCATCCGCATTTACACTGTGATAATCGCCTAAGTGTTTTGTTCGCCCGCATTTACAGTTGTTCACCCGCATTAGCCTAAATTCAGCCTAAGTGTCCATCAGCATTTCTTTTTATACATGCGTATTTGCTACAGTGTCCATCAGCATTTCTTTTTATACATGCGTATTTGCTACAATGTCCATCAGTATTTGCTACAGAATAATTACCAAGTGTTCATCTGCATTTGCAAGTGTTCATCCGCATTTGCAAGTGTTCACCCGCATTCACTTTTGTTCATCCGTATTTGCAAGTGTTCACCCGCATTGGTTTTGTTCACCCGCATTTCTTTAAGACTTAAGGAATTTTTTTGGAATTTTGGAAGATCAAATTAGGGTTTGACCATGGTTGACTTGATGCTTGTATCTGATTATCTTATGCATGTTGTGGGCTGTCCTTATGTGCCTATTATGATATTAACATGTGACTTTATGTGGTTTGCCTATGAGCATAAAGTATTATCATTAATTAAGTAAAAGATTAATACTAACGAAAAGTGGAACACAAAGAATGAAAAGACTTGCAAGTAAAAATTTACAGGAGGTGCACGACCATGTTGTGGTTAGCTCAACTATGTACGGTTTAGCTAACCCAAAGGATGTACACAGGGTCAATCTTTAAGATTGAGGGGACCACTGTTGCTGCCCCGGTACTGGTGCCAGCATATGTGCACCACGGATGGAGTCTATTTATAGACTTCAAGGCCCAGTACCAGGTTTATGCGCATTATATGGGGGGTATAGCACTTTGGTACATATCGACAGTGAAAGATAATAACAAATAAGCAAGTAAGAGAATGGTGATGATGTAATGGATATGATTTGTATGTATGATGTGTGATCACATCCGAAAGAAAGATAAGATATCTTCTTTAAGAAGTATTTTGTATACAAATCTATCAAGATGTTTTTATGATTTTAAAGCTAGGACACACTCAGGAAAGCTGACTTTTATGTGTTTTCAGTTGACAGACAATATTGCTGAGGATGGCACTCGGGGAGGCTACTCGTCGGGACAAGGCTGACATCCATTCATGATTATAACATTGTTGTTTTGTAATGCAAACTAATGATCTTTTGTAACTATACCAAACATGTATTACTTAGCAACAACGTTTATAAATTAATGAATGGCTTCTAAATGTTTAAATTCTGCTGCATTGTGATAATGAATTATGAAATGTTTTATGAATAGTGATGTGAATGTCCAACTATGAGGTCTCCAGGAACGGGGCCTTACAAGTTGGTATCAGAGCCAAAGTTTAAGAGAAATGGGTAAATATTTTAAAAACCTAAACTTAAACTGAAAATGTGACCGAATGAAGGGATGCCAGCCCGAGTAGCTACGTGCCATCATGTATTTCTTTTCATTATGATAACCGGTATTATGTGCGCATGCTATTTGATTTATGTGGTTTAGTAGATTTGAATACTGATGTAGTCAGGATAGGAAATGCTCGGGGAACGAAGAGTAAAGTAAGTGGCTAATCACAACTGGTCACTGTAATTAAGGACTTACTATACTTAACATTAACTGAGCTATTACCTTTAATGACTGTGTGAGTGTTTGATTCTTATAGTGTTAGAGGATGGCTGGAGGTAGATCATCTAAGGATTCTAGAGGTGGTGTACGGGGTGGTTGTGCTGGTAGACCCCGGGCCGCAAAGAACAAGACGAGAACTATAGAGACAGCTCCTACTGAGCCTGAGCTTCATCACTCGGAGGGAGTGGATGAGAGTTCCAATTTGAGGGCCTCGATGAAAGAGGTAGTGGTGGAGGAGGTTCACCAAGTCATGCAGACGATCCTACCGTCTGTGGTGACTGAGATGATCCGGGCTGTAAGGAAGGATGAGAGGAAAGAAAAGGAGGAAGAGAGAGGGGCTGCTGCTGGGAGAAGGGAGAATGAGGGAGATCATGATGATAAGGAGGAGATGAATGTTGAAAGGGGAGCCTCCAGTGATGAAGAAGATGTAAAGGTGCGGGAAACCGTGAGGGGATGCAGCTACGGGGCAATCCAACGGTGTAAACCCCTACTTTTGACGGCAACGGTAACGCTGCTACTGCCCACCGCTGGGTTAGAGAGATGGAGGCAGTGTTGGATATTAGTGAGTGTAGGGAGGATCAGAAGGTGAAATTTTCCACTCACTCATTCATTGACTCGGCACTGTGTTGGTGGGACAATCTGGTCCAAGCCGAGGGCAACAGGGCTGTTGGGAGGATGAGATGGAGTGAACTGAAAAAGTTAGTGATTGAGGAATTCTGTCCTCATCGAGAACTCGACAAGATAGAGAGAGAGTTCCTACAGCTTGAGGCGGGAACCATGACCCACCAGCAATATACCACCAAATTCAACGAGATGGTGTGACTGGTGCACAAACAAGTTACACCGGCTACAAGGAAGATCAAGCGGTATATTCAGGGGTTGCCGGCTGACATTCGCAGGCATTTGATCACTGCTCGACCGCGCACTTTTAGGTCGGCAGTGGATTTGGCGGGAAGGCTGTATGATGAACGAGAGGTAACTGTGGTTGAGGTGAAGAGGACTGGTGGGGGTGACAGAAACTGGAACGGGAAGAGACTCGGGCGTGGTGGTTTCACCCCGAACAGTAAGTGGCCGAGGGCGGATGATCGCCGAGTGGTTACTGCAAGCTCGGGGTTGAAGCGGTGTGATAAGTGTGGGAAGGAACATAGCGGGGAATGCCGCTTGGGAATGAATGTTTGCTACAAATGTGGCAAGCCCGGTCACATTTCAAAGATGTGTGGAGCCCCACGGTGCTTTAACTATGGTGAGATTGACCATATGAACAAGGATTGCAAGAAGCCAATGGCTGAAAGTTTGGGTTGAAGAAGAGGCCGGAAGAAGGAGGGCATAGAGCAAGTGCAAGAGCCTTCACGATGACCTGAGAGGAAGCCCAGGTAGACCCCGAAGTCATGTCAGGTGTGTTTCTAGTAAACCAAACTTGTGCCTCTGTATTATTTGATTCTGGTGCTAGTAGGAGTTTCATAGCTGCTGCCTTCTATGCTAAATTGCCTGTTAGTAGTAAGAGCATCGATGAACCTTTTGATGTAGAAACTGCTATTGGTAAGTCTACAAGAATTTCTGATATGATTGAGGATTATGGCATAGAGTTAGAAGGCCATAGGTTCTCTGCTAAACTATTTGTGATGCCCCTAGGCGGGTTTGATGTAGTTCTGGGGATGGATTGGTTGGTAGCCTATGAGGCAAACATCGTGTGTCGGAAGAAGATGATTCAGTTAGTTGCACCCGATGGGAGTTCAGTGATTGTTTATGGTGATCGCGTCACTACGGTTCCGAAAGTGATTTCGATGGCAGTGGTAGAGAAGTATATGAGGCGCGGATGTTATGCCTACTTGGCATACGTGAAAGATGTGGACGTGTCGATACCACAATTATCAGAAGTGCCAGTGGTACATGATTTCCCGGATGTGTTTCCCGAAGATCTACCAGGTGTGCCACCTGACCGTGAGATAGAGTTTTAGATCAATCTGATACCCGTTGCCAAGGCACCGTATCGGTTAGCTCCGACCGAGATGAAAGAACTGATGGATCAGCTACAGGAACTGATGGATAAAGGGTTTATTAGACTGAGTATCTCTCCTTGGGGAGCTCCGGTATTATTCGTAAAGAAGAAAGATGGTAGTATAAGAATGTGTATAGACTACCGGGAGTTGAACAAGTTGATAGTGAAGAACAGATACCCCCTACCAAGGATTGATGAACTGTTTGACCAGCTTCAAGGTGCTAGTTGGTTTTCCCGAATAGATCTCCGATTGGGTTATCATCAGTTGAAGGTAAAGGAACAAGATATCCAGAAGACAGCGTTCCGCACGCGTTATGGACATTACGAGTTTCTCGTCATGTCATTTTGTTTAACCAACGCGCCAGCTGCCTTTATGGATTTGATGAATCGAGTGTGCCGGCCAATGTTGGATAAATCAGTGATTATGTTCATTGATGATATCTTGATTTATTCAAACAGCAAAGAAGAACATGCCGATCACATACATGAAGTGTTGAAGACACTTAGGAGAGAAAAGTTATATGCTAAATTCTCTAAGTGTGCTTTCTGGTTACGCGAGGTTCAATTTCTGGGTCATGTGGTGAATACCGAAGGAATTATGGTGGACCCGGCAAAGGTTGAGGAAGTGATGCAATGGAAGTCACCAAAGACGCCATCTGAGATTCACAGTTTCTTGGGTTTGGCGGGTTATTACCAAAGGTTCATTTATGACTTTTCCAAGATAGCCTCACCTTTGAATAGATTGACAAGCAAGAATGTGAAGTTTGTGTGGGGACGGGAACAGGAGGATGCTTTTGAGGAGTTAAAGGCAAGATTAACTCGAGCTCCTGTTTTAACATTACCCAAAGGAAGTGAAGACTTAGTGGTGTATTCAGATGCATCTTATTCGGGACTGGGTTGCGTGCTAATACAACGTGGACGAGTGATAACTTACGCGTCCCGACAGTTAAAGACCCACGAAGTTAATTACCCCACTCATGATTTAGAATTGGCTGCGGTGGTCTTTGCGTTGAAGATTTGGAGGCACTACTTATACGGGACCAAGTGCACAATCTTCACGGATCACAAGAGCTTGAAATACTTTTTCAAGCAGAAAGATCTCTATATGAGGCAGAGAAGGTGGTTAGAGTTGATCAAAGACTATGATTATGAGATCCATTACCACCCGGGCAAGGCCAACGTAGTGGCTGATGCCCTTAGCCGGAAGGAGAGACCCGAACCGATTCGGGTAAAGGCGTATCAGTTGGTGATGACCTCAGAGGTGATAACGCAAGTTAAAGAGTTTCAAAATGAGGCGTTAAAAGAATATCGCCCAACTCCGAACGAATGAGAGGTCTAGTTGTAGAATTGGGGGAGAATACCCACGGTGTTAAAACCCGCTTTGGGCGAATGTGGATTCCTCGATATGGGAATCTACGTGGGCGAATTATGGACGACGCTCATAAAACTCGATACTCTATTCATCCCGGTGCTACCAAGATGTATCAAGACATGAAGAAAGACTACTGGTGGCCGGGTATGAAACGTGACATGGCAGAGTATGTAAGTAAGTGCCTTACTTGCTTGCAAGTGAAGGCAGAACATCAGAAACCATACGGGAAGATTCAACCGTTGGATATACCCGAGTGGAAGTGGGAGCACATCACTATGGATTTTATCATGAAGCTACCCCGTACTGCAAGGGGGTACGATGCTATTTGGGTGATAGTTGATCGGTTGACAAAGAGTGCTCACTTCTTACCGCTCCGCGAGACGTATTCATCTGAGAGATTGGCAGATCTGTTCATCAAAAAGATTGTATCTCGTCATGGTGTGCCGGTGTCTATCATGTCGGATAGTGACACCCGGTTCACATCAAAGTTCTGGAAGAGATTTCATGATGCCATGGGGACGAGGCTACATATTAGCTAGGCTTACCATCCTCAAACAGACAATCAGTCTGAGAGGACGATCCAGACGCTCGAGGATATGCTTCGTGCTTGCGTGATCGATTTTGGGGGAAATTGGGATGATCACTTACCGTTAGCAGAGTTCTCGTACAACAACAGTTATCATGCCAGTATCGGTATGCCGCCATACGAGATGTTGTATGGTAGGAGGTGTAGAACGCTCGTGTGTTGGGGAGACATTGGGCAGAAAGAATTGGGAAGCATCGAAGTGATTGAGGCTACGACTGAGAAACTGGAAAAAGATCAAAGCCTTTATGAAGGCAGCCAAAGATAGGCACAAGTCGTATGCCGATAAGAGGCGTAGACCCATCGAATTCAACATGGGTGATAAAGTCATGCTAAAGGTCTCGCTTTGGAAAGGGATCATCCGATTCCGGAAGAGGGGCAAGTTGAGTCCAAGATACATAGGGCCTTTCCGAATCGTTGCACGAGTAGAAGAGGTGGCCTACTATTTAGAGTTGCCTGATGAGTTAAGTGGGATTCACCCAACATTCCATGTATCTCATCTAAGACAGTCCCCAGATTCTTGGCTTTATGGCTTAGACAGTCCCCAGAGTTTGACCACCCACATTAACATCTTAGATGGGCTGTAACTCTATCCCACGATTCCTCTTAAATTTTTACCCTTTTCTAGGTTTTAAGATCTCTTTTTTATTATGATAATCTGTTGAGCATGGTGATGTTCCAACACTTAGAGGTTTAGCCTCTAAGTGAGGCAATCATAAAACAAAATTCCAAGAAAGAAAGAAATTACCAGAGATGAATTCTTTAAACTTTAAACTTCAAATTTTATTGCAGAAGGATTTTTACAAGAGAGAGAGGTGGTTTGGGAATCTGGTGCCTCTAACTAAACACTAAGTCCTCTTTATATAGAGGCCCTGGCACCGAATATTACAGCGAATATTCGCTTATAATTGCGTCT
The DNA here is from genome assembly GCA_025506505.1 of Flaveria sonorensis. Classification (NCBI taxonomy): domain Eukaryota; kingdom Viridiplantae; phylum Streptophyta; class Magnoliopsida; order Asterales; family Asteraceae; genus Flaveria; species Flaveria sonorensis. Next base: position 36,332,419 of record CM046438.1, on the reverse strand, counting down.
GACGCATTATTGTACAATAAGTCAAAAAGTAAATAGTAAAGTTACAATAATGTAACATGTAGACAAAATGATTTAATAATTGTTGTCGGCCAACTAGTATTATTGACCTCTTTTTCCTTTTCTTGTGGGGCCTACTGTGTCCTTTTCTCTTTTGCCTTTTGTCCAGATATTGGACCGTATTTTTCTTCGTATTTTGTAATTAACATATCTATGTCTTCTTCAACAGGCTCATCTTCCTGCTGACTATCTTGGAAAAGTTGACTATCTTCCCCGATTTGAGAAGAATCTGATTCAGACATCCTTGAGCTTGACGAAGCTTCATCTTTTCTAAAATGCTTTTCTATGTCTTTTGTAACTTCTTCCATATATTGATGTAGAAGTTCTTCTTGGCTGATATTATCTGTGCCTGTGGTCATTCGCAATTTTCTGATAATATGTTGGAAAGGACTAGGAGCTTCCCTTAGTTGTTGATTATTCTTCTGTCGTTGATATAATTCAGTTATTTGTTGGATATGGTCCAACGTGTTCTGGCATTTGATTTTGCCTTCTTCTATCTTCATCATCTGTTTCCAGAATTTTTTCATGTATGTTCTTTTTAAGCAGAACATGTTTTCACTGGTATAACCAGTTTCAGAGATCCATTTCCATATCCATGGGATATTGAACTTGACAAAATAATGTAATGAGGCCATTCCCTCAATAAAATTGTTATTGTGTTGTGCCTCTATTAAGGCAGGAGATAATTCCACCCATTGGGTGTATAAGGTTTTAAACCTTTGTGATTCTTTATTAAAGATATTAATTGATGGACCGTATGACTGCCACCATTTATAAAACCAGATCGGAATATCCGATTCATAGGCTTTAGAACATATTTTAATAAACCAAGAATATTTATAATTCTGGTTTTCAAATAGAAATGCTTTATGAAAGGCATCCACATAATCGTAATAGTTATATTTAATGGGAGTTTTTGTTTCAGGGTGTAGAATTTCCTTGTCTTTTAATGGAGATATTCCCCAATTTTCAACATATATGATCTGTTTGATTATTATTTTGATAAAACTTATTGTTTTATTGCTCCCAGTTGTGACATCCGGTAATTTTTCCGTTACCAAACTCCGTTAGTTCCGTTAAGTCTTGCATACACGTGTCGTGAGCACACACTAGTTGTCGTTGAACGTTGGTAACTAAATAAAAATTAATAATTTTAAACAATAATTTCTATGTTGATTATTGGTTGTGATTACGTGATTTAAATATTGATTGTGAATTTTATCGCGTAACGTGAAAACGTGTGTATTTAGTTTGTAAATTTTGTAGTTTGTAAAGATAATACATATAATTGTTATTATTAGTTTATATGTTTATTATTTTAGTTAAAACCATTTTAAAAGAGTGTTTAAAAGCTTAATTTTATAAAAATACAAGTTATAAGGGTAAAAAGGGTAATATTGATAAATTAAATAAAACAAAAATCCCAACCCTAGCCCCACACCCCCTACGGCCGCGACATCCCTCCCACACACACACACTTCGAATTCAGCCAAGAACAAGCAAGGAACCCTCGATTTTGGTTGATTACAAGCCATACAACGCGTTAGAATCATTAATTGCAAGCCATTACATGTTTAAAGGTTAGATTTTTATATGTTCTTGATGGTTTTTCATGTTGGCCGAAATCCTAGTCGATTGATGTTCATAATGTCGAATTCTTGGTTGTTTGTTGATGTTATTATGTTAGTTAACGTTAATTTTGCAAGAAAGTTACGTTTTTGATGCGTTGTTCATAGGTTACTAATAATAGTAACTTTATTTTCATGGATATGGTGATTTGATGATGAATTGATGTTGTTGATGTGTTTGTGATGATAATTGGATGTTAGATTGTTGATTTGAATGCTAGAAATCCAAGAATAAATGTTGTAGTTCATGTCTTACTAAAGAAAGTAACTTTTGGCTATGAAGGTTGATGAATTGTGATAATTGGATGTTGTTGATCATGTCTAGATGTTATCATGAGCTTGATTTGGTATATTATTGATGAATCCATGAATGTTTTGGATGTTTGAAAGATTTTGGGATGTGCTTTCCCAAAAGGGAAACTTTAATTGCACAAATTCTTGAGTATGAGGATTTGAACATGTTTGGGACATTAGGATCATGTTAGCATGTTCATGGATGATTTCTAAGGTGGTAGAATGTATTGTTTAGGTTGTATGAATATTTAGTTGGTTAGTTATCTGATTTGGCCTGTTTATTGGAATTCATGGTAATGGGTCATATGGGTATGTTAGGACTATTGTTGGTTTGTGGTTGATCATGGTTGAACATTTTGGATGATATGATTTATGTTAAATGGTATGTTGATGATCATCATACACGCGTGCGAATCTAAGGCCCCTACTTAGTAGGATTGGCAGGGTTTAGGGTGTGAAGTCATGAGTGGCTTCACATGGCATGTTGTGCATGATCTGATCCTACGTATGGTGCTTTGGTTGTGTTGTAGTTATGTTGAGCATGATAATTGTTTGAGATTCGCATGACTTGTATGATATTTGGTTGTATGATGATCTAGGTAGTACATGTGGGTAATAAAGTGTCATAGGTGATCAGCTTGTATTTTAACCATGTGTGATGTACTGTTATGCTTGTTTGAATGAAATTTTCACCTATAATGTCACCAACGGGTCAAACGGGTCAACTAGGTCAAATAAGTCTTGTCTTTCTTAAACCTTGAGTTCCTTGGTTTGTAGAGCACTTAGGGTTTCATATTGATTCTGTGTACACGTACTTATGTACTCATGTGTTCTAGGTGACCTTTGAAGGTTGTCTTTCCACTCTTTCTTTCAAGTTAAGCTTTAAGTTAATTCTTGCGCTCATCAGGTGAGTTCATGCCCCACTCTTTTACTTACTCTCTTTTGGGGGAGATAGCATACTGGTTTTTACAAACGCTTTATCATGATAAGTTGTGTATGGTATAATATAGTGTTGATTACCATGAAAGTCCTCACACTTTTGGATTGTTAATAATGATGGTTAGCGGGAAATCTTGGGTAGTACTACTGGGTCTGACGAGCCCCACCTGTGTGACTCGAGGTCAAAGGGGTGCAATATTGTCCTAACGAACATTTGTCACGACCTGGTAAGTCATGGCAGGAGGCAACAAACGTAACACAGTCAGCTTCAATCGCGAAATCACTATGATTATTACTATTTGTTTATAGACTAGCTATCTATTACAATACACACCTTATATTTTGCAACTATTATTGGTTTATGTTTAAACGCAAACTCTTTAACTCACCAACCGTTGTGTTGACTCTTTTAGTATGCTATTCTCAGGTTAAGGTTGCTATTGCCTAGGAGCACGTCACACGGGTCAGCATCATGGTGTTTGTCAGCACGTTATGAAACATTGTTTTGGATTATGATTGTCTAAACATCGTGTTTTGGTTTTGCATAATACTTGGGCGCTTATGTTTGCACATTTTAAATCATGTTACATTGTTTTGGGTTTACTCGTTTCTTTAACGCTTCCGCATGTTTTAAAGTTAAACTCTGATTTTGAATGTTAGCTCATATAGAGTCCTTTTGTGTAACTAATGACTGAGATCCTGGTATGTCACGCGCCTAGCTGTAAAACCCCGCACGCGGATTTTGTGGGTGTGACACCAGTATAATGGGTAAGCTCACAATTTGTGGCTTTGAGGATTTCCTCATAATATGTTCTGGACTTATAAGTCTCAGTTGGATAGAATCCAGTATCAAAGTATCTCTTGATTATAAACCAAGGTTGATCACTCCATTTTTTATCTTTGTGATCTAAAAGGAGTATAACGTCCTTTTTTGGATTATGAATCCAGTTTTCATCTTCATTTTCACTAGCAGCTTGAGCATATGATGCTGTTTCTTTAGAGGTTTGACTCTGAGATGCTTTATAGGATAAAAATTCTTTAAATGTTTTAATATACCTTCGTACCCTATATCTGAGGCATCAGTTTCAACGATTTTTTCTCATTCTGGGTTTGCAATCATTAAGGAAGGAAGGTTTTGAACCTTTTGCTTAATCTTTTGAACTGCTTTAGTATGATCGATAGACCATGGCTTAGGATTTTTCCTTAGTCTATCGTGTAGTAAAGCAGTGTCTTTTGCTAAATTTTTATAATAAGGAAGAATGTAATTTAGACTTCCAAGAAATCTTTGTAATTGGGTTTTTTCTAAAATCTCATCCAGAAATTTGGATGCAAATTCAATACTTCTATTAATTGGAATTATATTTTCTTGGTTAATATTATGACCTAAAATTCTGACTTTAGTTTGAAAAAGCGACATATTTGGTCTAGATATAACTAAACCATTTTTTAAGATTATATTTTTGAATATTTCTAAATGTTTAAAATGAGTTTCAATATCTTTTGAAAATACAAGTATATCATCAATATAAACGATGATAAATCCACTATAAGGGATGAAAATGTCATTCATAATATTTTGGAATTCTGAAGGGGCATTTTTTAATCCAAATGGCATAACATTCCATTCGTAATGTCCAACAGGTACAGTAAAAGCAGTTTTATACCTGTTTTTTTCATCAGTTGGAATTTGCCAATACCCTGATTTTAAATCAAATTTAGAAAATATATTTGACTCGTATAACTTTTCTAATAAATCCTTTTTATTAGGTATAGGATACCTAATCCATTTTAAAACCTAATTTAGCGGTTTATAATTAATTACTAATCTTGGTACACCTCTTTCTTGTTCTAAATGTTTATTAGCATAAAAGGCTGTACATGACCATGGAGACTTTGAATTTCTTATTAAATTCTTGTTTAAAAGAGATTTTATTTCTTGTTTACATAATTTCATATATTCAGAATTCATTTGACAAGGTCTCACCTTGGTCGAGATTTGACTTTCATTAAAGTTTTCTTTGTATGGAAGTGAAACAATATGTTTCTTTCTATCCCAGAAAGCATTGGGATGATCATTACATATTTGTAAGCTAAATTGGTGTTCTATGAATTTAATATTTTCTTGTAATTTTGGATTATTTAATCTTTCTTGAAAATTTAAAGAAAATATTTCTTCCTGTAAAAATTTAATTTGATTTATCTTTGCTTTCAGCAAATCATTTCTTAAATTATTCAATGTCCTTGTGTAAGGCCCCATTACCGGAACGCTTACAGCTGGTCAATCATCGCACATAAAACATAGAACAAACCACTTCTTATATTAATGACCACTTTTGCAAGACAATACAATCATTGTTATCCATTACAAAAATCTCATTGTTTGCATTACATTACAAAAAAAGTCATTTGTCATGAAATGGATGCCATCCTAAAAACGCCAACTAGTTGCCCCGTGCCATCCTCAGCAACGTTACCTGCCAACTGGAAATTACATAAAAGTCAGCTTTGCTGAGTGAGATCTAGTTTTATAAATAAAATACTTTTCTTTCGTTTAAAACCGTACTTTACTTTCGTAAGCGATCATACATCATACATACAAATAGATAATCTCATTATTATCTTTCATCATCGTCAACTTACATTCATTCATTCTCTTTCTTATCGTACATTTCATTCGTTCGTTATTACTTTCACTTTTCTATGCTCCAGGCTAATGCCTCGAGCTATACCCCAAATGTCACACCCCAACCTTAACGGCGGAAACGTCGAGATGTGAGGGTTAAGATTTTCCATGCCACACAACGCTATTTCAAAGTGCCAATATTATTAATTTTCCCAGGTTCATTACATACATTGAGAATAAAACATAAGATTCAAACAATCATAACTACGAAAGATTCCCTAGCGTCATGTGACAATATAAGTCATTTTATCATTCTAGGTCCAATCCTAGACGTGATCTAGTCCTCAAGAGCACATAAGATTCAAACAATCATAACTACGAAAGATTCCCTAGCGTCATGTGACAATGTAAGTCATTTTATCATTCTAGGTCCAATCCTAGACGTGATCAAGTCCTCAAGAGCACTTAAGCGGTAACAAGTCCTGAAACATGTTAAAAATAAAAAGGTCAACAAAATGTTGGTGAGTTTTCCATAGTTTTCATACATAAATATATATAAAAGATGGCAATTCATGTCGTAGGTTATTAAATAAAGTAACTAGGGATGGATGAACAAATGTAACAATCAAACCTTGATAGATTACAAGATTACAAAATTACAAGATTAAACGATTAGCTAAGTGTACTTGGATTAACCAAGTAGGCTTGTCAGGCCCATAGATCTATGACGTCGCCAGCTAGCAATAATTAATGATTGTACATATTATAGTCATCACATGGTAATTACAAGAGTTCAACTAACCATGACAAATAAGAAGAATTGCCCAAGTGTTTACAAGATTCAAACGAGTTTACAAGTGCATTTATCATAAGGTTAACATGTTTCACCCCAAAGTATGGAAATATATAAAAGGGGTATGGAAAAACTCACATGGATTATAAGGGTGAGAAAATAAGAAGGTCTTGCGTAAATAATGCCAAGGATTCGTTAACGTTCAACCTAAATGAACGCCGCGTTAAGTTAATCATGATAATTATGGTGTTAACGGTACTCGAAAATTCATGGTTTAAATTTGTGATTTTGGATGACAATTGTAATGATTTTATGTATAAATCATTAAACCACGATTTTAAATTATAAGATAAATACCATTTATTATCATTTTAATATTTAAATAATTAACTAAGAATTATAGGATTAAAACTATTAATAAAAGTTAACTTTTCTTTTTCAAAGGATTACTATTTACTATTTGATAAGATAGTAAATTTGTAGATTTAAAATGATTAAAATTTTATTAATTACAATAAGTGTACATTTTTAATTATGTACATATATTCATTTTCATAAAATAAATATAATTAAATTTGTAACTATATTTTAAGACAATAAAGAATTTACAAAAATCAAAATTACAATTTGAAATTAATGATAAATGGTATTTCTTAATTGAGTTTTTTAAGAAAATTCAAGAGAATATAATTTTATATAAAAAAAATTCTAAATTTTAGAATTCAAGAAAAACATATTTAAAAAAAAAATTTATGCAGGGACTCGGGTTCGAACCCGGGTCCCTTGCCTATACCCACAAAGCTTTAACCAACGGCCCAAAGGCCTGTTTTGTGTCAATGAACATATGGATTATTTTAAAACTGTCACACCTTCAAAATCCACGTGCGGGGTTTTACCACGAGGCGCGTGACATACCAGGATCTCAGTCATTAGTTACCAAGAACGACTCTATATAATTAATAAACAAAACCAGAGTTAACGTTTGAAAATACTGCGGAAGCGTTTTTAAAACCAGAAAACCCAAAACAAGTAGTATGTAAAGAGAAATGCGCAAAACATACGCGCCCCAAACACAATTTTTTAATATGAGAATAATCCCAAATTTGTAAACAAGGCAAATGTAGACAACTCAACAATGCTGATGTGCGTGCTCCTAGGCAACTGGCAACCTTAACCTGAGAATAGCATACTAAACAAGTCAACACATGGTTGGTGAGTTCAAGGGTTTGCGTTAAAATATAAACCAATCAACAGTTTCCAGAGCATAAGTAGTGTATTGCAATAGATAGCTAGTCTATTAACATAAAAATATTAATCATAGTGATTTCGAGATCGAAGCTGACTGTGTTACGTTTGTTGCCTCCCGTCACGACTTACTAGGTCGTGACGAATATATGTTAGGACAAAATTGCACCCGTTTGACCTCGAGTCGCACAGGTGGGGCTCGTCAGACCCAGTAGTACTACCCAAAATTTCCCCGCTGGTCAATATTAACAATCCGAAAGTGTGAGGACTTTCCATGGTAAACAGCACTATATCAATATTATACACACTCATATATAAAAGCGTTTGTGATCAACAGTATGCTATCTCCCCCAAAAGAGATTAGGTTAAATGAGTGGGGCAAGAACTCACCTGATGCGCGCAAGAATTAACTTAGAGCTTAACTTGAAAAAAAGAGGGGAAAGACAACCTTCAAAGGTCACCTAGAACACAAGAGTACATAAGCACGTGTACACAGAATCAACATGAAACCCTAAGTGCTCTACAAACCAAGGAACTCAAGGTTTAAGAAAGACAAGACACATTTGACCCAGTTGACCCGTTTGACCCGATGGTGACATTATAGGTGAAATTTCATTCAAACAAGCATAACAGTACATCACACATGATTAACATACAAACTGATTACCTATAACACTTCATTAATCACATGTACCAACTAGATCATCATACAACTAGATATCATACAAGTCATGCGAATCTCAACTATTATCATGCTCATAACATCTAAAATGTTCATTCTTAATCAATCATCAATCCACAAAAGTCCTAGCTTACCTATATAACTCATACCATGATTTTTCCACTAACAGGCCAAAACAGGTAACAACCCAAATCAACATTTATACAACATAAAAAACACATTTACTCACCTTAGAAACCATCCATGAACACACTAGCATGGTCCTAATATCCCAAACATGCTCAAATCATCCAATTCAAGGATTTGCACAATTAAAGTTTCCCTTTTGGGAAAGTTCATCCCAAATTCATCAAACTCACACTACATTCATGAATTCATCAATTATATATCAATTCAAGTCCATGACAACATCTAAACATGATCAACAACACCTAATCATCATGATTCATCAACATTCAACACCAAAAGTTACTATTTTTAGCAATGTATGAACTATAAGACATCTTCTCGATTTTAAATTGTTCATATCATCAACCTAGCATCTAATCACCATCACAAACACATCTATGACATTCATACATCATCCAATCATCAATTCATGCAAAATAAAGTTACTATTATTAGTAACCTATGAACAACGTATCAAAATCATAGCTTTCTTGCATAATCGACGTTAACTAGCATATATACAATCCAACTAACATAATAATACCAACCAACATCAATAAATCGGCCTCCAATTGCAAGTTTCGAATTAGGGTTTCGGCCCTAATGTAAATCCCATAAGAACTTGTAAAATCCAACCTTTATTGCATACTTGACGTTAATTAACATGTAATCTATCTAACAAACACATTAACAACAACAAACAAGCATCAATCGACCATCAATTGCGGATTTCGAATGGAACTTTCGGCCAACATGAAAGATCATCACAAACATGTAAAAATCTAACCTTTAAACGTGTAATGGCTTGCAATTGATGATTCCAACGTGTTCTATGCCTTGTAATCGACCAAAACCAAAGATGATTGCTTGTTCTTGGGCTGAATTCGAAGAGAAGAGGGAGAGGGGAGGTCGATTGCGGCCGATGGGGTGGGATTAGGGTTGGGTTTTGATTTTATTTTATTTAATAATCCATAATTACCCTTTTAGCCCTTATAATTTGTATTTTATAAAGATTAGGCTTTTGAATAGTTTTTAAATAGTTTTTAACTACTAAACACAATTATTATTAGTCACAAATAACAATCATGCATAATTTCCATTTATCACAAAACACACGAAATAAATATACACGTTTTCACGTTACGCGATAATATTATAGTTAACATTTAAATCACGTAAGAATAACTTAATAATCACATTGTTAACTTAATTATCATCAATTTAACATTACTGATTATTGTTAAGTCACCAACGTTCAACGACAACTAGTGTGTGCTCCCGACACGTGTATGCAAGACTTAACGGAACTAACGGAGTTTGGTAACGGAAAATTACCGGATGTCACATTATCCCCATGTTGAAAGAATTTTCGTCCCGAAAATTGCGTTACATGGTGAGTGTTCCATCACTGGTCTACTGCATTGGCACAAAGAAATTGAAATCGTGTGAGTTTTGGATGAGTTGTCACATCATCCCCATGTTGAAAGAAATTTCGTCTCGAAATTTAATCAGTACCTTCGCCGGCTGGCATCATCCTTTCGAATAGCTGAGGGTACTTAAGCTTCATTTGGTCTTCACATTCCCACGTGAATTCTGGTCCACGTCTCGAGTTCCAACGAACTTTGACAATGGGTATCTTGCTTTGCTTAAGCGTTTTCACCTCACGATCCATCACTTCGACAGGTTCCTCAATGAAGCGTAACTGTTCGTCTACTTGAACTTCTTCCAGCGGTACAACCATCGTTTCATCCATTAAACATTTCTTTAGATTTGAAACATGGAATACATCATGGATTCCACTCAATGAATCAGGTAAGGCTAGTCGATAAGCCACTGGACCAATTCTTTCCACTATCTCAAATGGTCCAACATATCTCGGATTTAGCTTTCCTCGCTTACCAAACCGAACTACGCCTTTCCATGGTGAGACTTTCAATAAGACTTTGTCACCAACTTGAAATTCTAAGGGTTTTCGTCGCTTGTCAGCATAGCTTTTCTGTCTGTCTCGCGCTGCGGCCATGCGGTTTCTTATTTGGACTATCTTCTCAGTTGTCTCGTGTACTAACTCAGGACCCGTTAATTGACTATCACCAATTTTAGCCCAGCAAACTGGTGATCTACACTTTCTCCCATACAAAGCTTCAAAAGGTGCTGCCTTTATGCTAGTATGATAACTGTTGTTGTAAGAAAATTCCACCAATGGTAGGTGAACTTCCTAGTTATTCCCGAAGTCAATCACACAAGCACGTAACATGTCCTCCAAAGTCTGTATAGTACTCTCGCTTTGACCATCAGTCTGTGGATGATAAGCAGTACTCATATCCAATCGTGTACCCAAAGACTTCTGCAGTGATTGCCAGAAGTGTGATGTGAAACGGGAATCACGATCAGAAATGATCGAGATTGGTACTCCATGCCTCGAAACGATCTCCTTCAGATAAAGTCGGGTTAACTTCTCCATCTTATCAGTTTCCTTTATTGCTAGGAAATGAGCAGACTTTGTTAATCTATCCACGATAACCCATATTGTATCACAACCAGTAGAAGTACGAGGTAACTTAGTAATAAAATCCATTGATATCTGATCCCACTTCCACATAGGGATCTCGGGATGTTGTAGTAGACCAGATGGTTTCTGATACTCCACTTTCACCTTTGAGCAGGTCAGACACTTACTCACATAAGTAGCTACATCTGCTTTCATGTTAGGCCACCAATAGTGCGCCTTCAAATCGTGGTACATCTTGTCAGATCCAGGATGTATAGAATACTTGGACTTGTGAGCCTCACTCATCACCAAGTCTCTCAGGTCTCCGTGTAGAGGTACCCATAGTCTATCCATGAAGTAACGAATTCCATCCGCTTTTACTTCCAATTGTTTTTCCATTCCCCTTAACGATTCAGACCCAATGTTTTTTGCTTTCAAAGCTTCCGTCTGAGCCTCTCAGATTTGTTCAGGTAATTGCGTACTAATCGTTAGTTGCAGAGCTCGCACTCGTCGAGGTTTAGCAGTCTCTTTTCTACTCAACGCATCAGCAACTACATTTGCTTTCCCGGGTGGTACTTAATAGCACAATCATAGTCGTTTAACAATTCCACCCAGCGTCTTTGCCTCATGTTCAACTCCTTTTGCTCAAATATATGCTGAAGACTCTTGTGATCGGTGTAGATAGTGCATTTGGTACCATACAAGTAATGTCTCCAGATCTTCAAGGCACACCAAGTTCCAAGTCATGGGTGGTATAGTTCTTCTCATGAATCTTCAACTGTCTAGAGGCGTAAGCTATCACCTTATCCCGCTGCATCAAGACGCATCCAAGTCCTTGAATAGACGCATCGCAGTAGACTACGAAGTCATCACTACCATCCGGTAACGCTAATATTGGTGCGCTACATAATTTATGTTTCAGCAACTGAAAAGCAGTTTCCTGATTCTCACCCCATTTGTATGTTGTTCCCTTGTGAGTCAAGGCTGTGAGAGGTTGTGCAATCTTAGAGAATCCTTCAATGAATCGTCGATAATATCCCGCTAATCCAAGGAATTGTCGTATCTCACTCGGTGTCTTAGGAACAGACCAATTCTTTATCGCTTCAATCTTAGCAGGATCAACATGTATTCCCTTCTCGTTGACAATATGACCCAAGAATTGTACCTCACGTATCCAGAAATCACACTTAGAAAACTTTGCGTACAGTTGTTCCTTTCTAAGTAATTCTAAGATTAAACGTAAGTGCTTCTCATGTTCTTCCTAGGTCCTTGAGTATATCAGTATGTCATCAATAAAGACGATAACAAACTGATCAAGATAGGGTTTGCACACGTGATTCATGAGGTCCATGAATACTGCTGGTGCATTCGTCAACCCAAATGGCATGACCAAAAATTCATAGTGACCATATCGTGTACGGAAAGCAGTCTTCAAGATGTCCTCTTCTCGAACTCTCAGCTGATGATACCCAGACCTTAGATCAAACTTAGAGTAATAGCTTGATCCTTGCAGTTGATCAAACAAATCATCGATACGAGGTAAGGGATATCTATTCTTGATAGTAACCTTGTTCAGTTCCTTATAGTCAATGCACATTCAAAATGTACCATCCTTCTTCTTCACAAATAGAACTGGCGCTCCCTAGGGCGACGAACTCGGTCGGATGAACCCTTTATCCAACAACTCTTGTAGTTGGGCAGATAATTCTGCAGTTCGTTCGGAGCTAACCGGTACGGTGCTCTCGCAATTGGAGCGGCTCCTGGAGTCAACTCAATCTGGAATTCAACTTGACGATGAGGCGGTAATCCGGGCAGGTCTTCCGGAAACACCTCGGGAAACTCACGAACTACGGGGATATCCTCTATCTTCTTTTCCTCGACCTGTTTATCTGTGACGAGTGCTAATATGGCCAGTCGACCCTTTCGTAACAACTTCCGTGCTTTCATAAACGAGATGATGCCTATCACCGTACCACTCCTATCACCTCTGACCGTAAGGACTTCTTCACCAATGGGAATCCGTATGATCTTCTCGTGGCATATGACTTCCGCTTGCTTATCGGAAAGCCAATCCATGCCTACTACCACATCAAAACTTCCTAGTGTAACAGGCATGAGATCTATGGTGAATGTATGACCAGCAAGCTCTATCTTGCAGTCTCTAAGAATATGCGTTACGTGAATCTGTGTGCCGTTAGCTAACTCTACGGTGTATTTAGATTCTAAGGTTGAGGGCATATCACTTAAAAGACTACAGAACCTAGTGGACACGAAACTTCTATCGGCTCCGGTATCGAATAATACGGTAGCAAAACAACCATTAACCGAAAATTTACCAGTTACTGTTGTAGGATCGTTTAGAGCCTCACCTGAGCCAATGACGAAGGCTCTTCCTTTGGCTCTATTATTGTTATTGCTTCCGTTGTTGTTGCCATTACCATTGTTGTTGTTATTATTGTTGCCATTGTTATTGTTGCTGTTGTTCCCATTGTTGTTGTTGCCATTACCGTTCCTCTTAAGCTGGGGACAGTTGCGTTCGTAATGGCCTTCCTTTCCACACTCAAAACAACCTTTCGGAGTTTCTTGTGATTGTTGTGGCTTTTTCATCAGTTCACCCCGACAGTCTTTGGCTGCGTGACCAATCTTCCCACAGCGTTGGCACTTGAAGTTATCACATCGACCCACATGGTGGTAGTTACACCTGTTGCACTTCGGCTGTCTTCCACCATACCAACCGGGTCCTTGATTTGAGGGAGTCGCCTGGTTGAAGCTTCGATTGTTATCTAACTTCCGTTGCTGTTGCTGACTTTGCTGCTGTTGTTGAGGTTGAGATTGGCTGCTGGATGACGATCCCTTGCAGCTTGAACCATCCCACTTGCGTTTTTGGTCGGGCACGCTTGCCACCGCACCCCGTTTGGGTAACCATCCTTGCTCAACTGCCTGGTCAGTCAGTCTGTGGGCTGTTCGGATTGCTTGTTGTATGGTAGTGGGGTTAGAGGCAGTTACCATACTTTGAATTTCGGGCACCAATCCCCGTATATAATGCTCCACCCTCTTGTGCATTTGATTCACCATCCCTGGGCATAAAGTGGCTAACTCATGAGTACGGGTCGTGTAGGCTTCAATTTCTGAGCCTTGCATTTTGAGTTGCCAGAACTCCATTTCCAACTTCTGCTGGTTCTTGTTCGGGGGCTTCCTCCGGTTCCTCTTCCAGGTCTTCCTCATCAGGATCCACCAAAGGTGCAGGGGCTTCAACAACCTGAAGTGCTGCTAGCTGTGCCTCTAAATCAGCAAACCTATCATCGATCACAATGTTATGGTGATCCTGTGCGTCCATGCGCCCACTAAGTGCTACCACGTTGCCTGCCAGGGTATGATGTCCACCAATGGCCATCGAGAGTCGCTCCTGAAGCGTCTCTACCTGGAAACGCAACTAACGCATCTCAGATCGTAATGCGGAGTTCTCATCAGTGAGTCCTCGGATACGCTGTCGCTCTGTGTCCAGTGTGGCTACTAGGGCTGCAAATGCCTGCTCCAGAGGGATGCTCAAGGTAGGAAGTGTAGGCAAAGTAGAGGCGGTCGATGACCTAGTCCTAGGTCGTGTAGGAGCTACTGGTGGTACGTGCTCTCTATATGCCATACGGTTTATGTAGGTGGGGTAGAAATCCCAGTTCCGCGGAGGATCGAGCTCAGGAGGTATGAAAGGCTGATCCCAGTCTATCTCGCCAAGAGGATAAGGATGTTGGGGCCAGTTAAATCTCTTATCAGGTACGGGAGAAGTAGGAGGTGACTCAGATCGTGCAGGTCTCTTGCCTAAATTCCTGGACGACGATGCCATGCTGCGAAGTACGTGTTGCGTATGCCAATGAGTATACAGTAAGGAGGGTAAACGATAAGTAACTAACAACTGTGCGGTTATAGTCTAGTGTGTGTATGCAACCTAGTTCCCTATAACCAATGGCTCCGATACCAATCTGTCACACCTCAAAATCTGCGTGCGGGGTTTTACCGCGAGGCGCGTGACATACCAGGATCTCAGTCATTAGTTACCAAGAACGACTCTATATGATTAATAAACAAAACCAGAGTTAACGTTTGAAAATACTGCGGAAGCGTTTTTAAAACCAAAAAACCCAAAACAAGTAGTATGTAAAGAGAAATGCGCAAAACATACGCGCACCAAACACAATTGTTTAATATGAAAATAATCCCAAATTTGTAAACAAGGCAAATGTAGACAACTCAACAATGCTGATGTGCGTGCTCCTAGGCATCTGGCAACCTTAACCTGAGATTAGCATACTAAACAAGTCAACACATGGTTGGTGAGTTCAAGAGTTTGCGTTAAAATATAAACCAATCAACAGTTTCCAGAGCATAAGTAGTGTATTGCAATAGATAGCTAGTCTATTAACATAAAAATATTAATCATAGTGATTTCGCGATCGAAGCTGACTGTGTTACGTTTGTTGCCTCCCGTCACGACTTACTAGGTCGTGACGAATATATGTTAGGACAAAATTGCACCCGTTTGACCTCGAGTCGCACAGGTGGGGCTCGTCAGACCCAGTAGTACTACCCAAAATTTCCCCGCTAGTCAATATTAACAATCCGAAAGTGTGAGGACTTTCCATGGTAAACAGCACTTTATCAATATTATACACACTCATATATAAAAGCGTTTGTGATCAACAGTATGCTATCTCCCCCAAAGAGATTAGGTAAAATCAGTGGGGCAAGAACTCACCTGATGCGCGCAAGAATTAACTTAGAGCTTAACTTGAAAGAAAGAGGGGAAAGACAACCTTCAAAGGTCACCTAGAACACAAGAGTACATAAGCACGTGTACACAGAATCAACATGAAACCCTAAGTGCTCTACAAACCAAGGAACTCAAGGTTTAAGAAAGACAAGACACATTTGACCCAGTTGACCCGTTTGACCCGTTGGTGACGTTATAGGTGAAATTTCATTCAAACAAGCATAACAGTACATCACACATGATTAACATACAAACTGATTACCTATAACACTTCATTAATCACATGTACCAACTAGATCATCATACAACTAGATATCATACAAGTCATGCGAATCTCAACTATTATCATGCTCATAACATCTAAAATGTTCATTCTTAATCAATCATCAATCCACAAAAGTCCTAGCTTACCTATATAACTCATACCATGATTTTTCCACTAACAGGCCAAAACAGGTAACAACCCAAATCAACATTCATACAACATAAACAACACATTTAGTCACCTTAGAAACCATCCATGAACACACTAGCATGGTCCTAATATCCCAAACATGCTCAAATCATCCAATTCAAGGATTTGCACAATTAAAGTTTCCCTTTTGGGAAAGTTCATCCCAAATTCATCAAACTCACACTACATTCATGAATTCATCAATTATATACCAATTCAAGTCCATGACAACATCTAAACATGATCAACAACACCTAATCATCATGATTCATCAACATTCAACACCAAAAGTTACTATTTTTAGCAATGTATGAACTATAAGACATCTTCTTGATTTTAAATCGTTCATATCATCAACCTAGCATCTAATCACCATCACAAACACATCCATAACATTCATACATCATCCAATCATCAATTCATGCAAAATAAAGTTACTATTATTAGTAACCTATGAACAACGTATCAAAATCATAGCTTTCTTGCATAATCGACGTTAACTAGCATATATACAATCCAACTAACATAATAATACCAACCAACATCAATAAATCGGCCTCCAATTGCAAGTTTTGAATTAGGGTTTCGGCCCTAATGTAAAACCCATAAGAACTTGTAAAAATCCAACCTTTATTGCATACTTGACGTTAATTAACATGTAATCTATCTAACAAACACATTAACAACAACAAACAAGCATCAATCGACCATCAATTGCGGATTTCGAATGGAACTTTCGGCCAACATGAAAGATCATCACAAACATGTAAAAATCTAACCTTTAAACGTGTAATGGCTTGCAATTGATGATTCAAACGTGTTTTATGCCTTGTAATCGACCAAAACCGAAGATGATTGCTTGTTCTTGGGCTGAATTCGAAGAGAAGTGGGAGAGGGGAGGTCGATCGCAGCCGATGGGGTGGGATTAGGGTTGGGTTTTGATTTTATTTTATTTAATAATCCATAATTACCCTTTTAGCCCTTATAATTTGTATTTTATAAAGATAGGCTTTTTGAATAGTTTTTAAATAGTTTTTAACTACTAAACACAATTATTATTAGTCACAAATAACAATCATGCATAATTTCCATTTATCACAAAACACATGAAATAAATATACACGTTTTCACGTTACGCGATAAAATTACAGTTAACATTTAAATCACATAAGCATAACTTAATAATCACATTGTTAACTTAATTATCATCAATTTAACATTACTGATTATTGTTAAGTCACCAACGTTCAACGACAACTAGTGTGTGCTCCCGACACGTGTATGCAAGACTTAACGGAACTAACAGAGTTTGGTAACGGAAAATTACCGGATGTCACAAAAACATAAACCCCAGTAACATCCCCAAGTCAGATGAACCCTAGATTGTTTGATGAACAAATTGAGCCTCGATTTGTTGTTATTACCCAAAGTAATCGGGGGCTTTCGTTCCCCACATCAAATCGTGCACACCCATGTAACCAATTACCTGTTTCGAAGTAGTAACCAACGGTGGTGGGTAGAAGTGGGTCGAGACGGTTGTTGATTCGATTCGCGATGTGTGTGTGTGTGTTTTAGTAAAATTAATCTTACAGAGAGTTGGAAAGGAACGAATGACACCTTTTCTCTTTATTATATAGTCCTAATTTGATCTGTTTCATGACCATTGAGCTCGAATTAAGTTCGGGGGTTACAGGTGCGATTTAAATAGGTTTAAAGTTGCTTCAGGTGGCATTGATCATTCTAATGGTTTCGAAATGATTACACGAACATATACACTCGATTAATAGCATTATTATTGAGATTTAAGGGGTGAACGGTTTTTGATTCGAGATAGTTTCGGTTTCGCGTTTAATGATCAACAAAAACTCAATTGAACTTCGATTAAAGATCACTCACTAGCTCGAAACGGCTTCACGACCTGATTGGACCGGTTTTGGGTGTTAAAATCGAGAAATATTTGGTGTAATGTGGTGACCGGAGCCGCGCTAGAAATGTGGCCGGCCGGTCACCGGATTTACGGGGGGGGGGGGGGGGGGGAGGGGGGTATGGTTTGAATTAAAATATTACACTTTGGTCCCTTCGGTTTCAAGATTTATAATTTAAACCCAAACTTCAACTTTTAACTTTAAAAAAATTACAGTTTAGTCCCTGTGGTTTTAATTTTATTATTTTAGGCCAAACTTATAATTTTATAAGTTTTCTCAATGTATAAATAAATAGATTTCTATTCTATATAAGTATTTTATTTATTTAATAAGTTATCACTTATTAGTATTATTATTATTATTATTTTCATTACTATTATTATTATTGTTATAGTTATCTTCAATTATTGAATTATTTAATTATATTTAGACTATAATAATTTCAATAAATTACAAATATTCCTCGTATTTGCATTAATAACAACACAAACCCTTACAAGAAATAACAACGTTAACTAAAAATACGAGAGGTCACACCAAACATCATGCACAAGGCGGGTACTGGGCCGAAGACTATAAATAGACTTCAAACATCATGCACTTGGCGGGCACCAGCACCGGGGTATCATCATTTGGACCAATGCCATGTGCTATACCCCAAACATCATGCACAATGCGGGTACTGGGCCGAAGACTATAAATAGACTTCAAACATCATGCACTAGGCGGGCACCAGCACCGGGGTAAGCGACAATGGTCCCATACGTATGGTCAGTCACAAAGACTAGACCCCAGTGTGCATCCTTCTGGGGTAGCTAACCCGCACACCGTTGAGCTAACACCCTTCATTGGGTGTGAACCTCCTTACAGTGCTTGCAAGACTTTTCTTACTTCGGTTCGTTCATTAATGCATGCATTCATTCTTTCTTACTTCTCTTTATTTATCTTCCACTTTCGTTAAGTACTACTTTACATAAGCATATTCATACGTCACACCACATAAGGTCACGACATAAACATAACATGGAACAACATCATCATAATAGCATACAAAGCATGCAAATCGTAAACAAGCATAGTCCCCCATAAAACCTCCTTTCTTAACACTTAAGCTCTACATCCCAAAATCTCAGAAAATTCTGTCTCCTTATAGAAATGCGGATGAGCAAACAAATGTGGATGAACAGACAAATGCGGATGAATAAACAAATGCGGATGAGTAACCAAATGCGGATGAATAGGCAAATGCGCATGGGCAAAACAAATGCGGATGAACATACAACAAATACGGATGAACACCTCAGAAAATATTCTAAGTGTCCCAAAGAAATGCGCATGAACCAAATGCGGATGACTGGAGCAAATGCGCATGGGCAAAACAAATGCGGATGAACATACAACAAATGCGGATGAATGACTTAACTAATGCGGATGAACAACACTTATGCAAATATTCAAACATAATGGGGATGATCAACTAACCTGAAACCACATCTTACACTATAATCAGTTCCCAATCCTCATTCTTGTACATTCATCACACCGATCTAGCATGCTAATCTCATAGAACAAGCATACAACCACATAAACCGAGTAAAACATGCAGGCCCTAACACACCCACTAAAAGAACAGGGCCAAACTTAACTAATGCAAATGAACACCTCAGAAAATATTCTAAGTGTCCCAAAGAAATGCGCATGAACCATATGCGGATGACTGGAGCAAATGCGCATGGGCAAAACAAATGCGGATGAACATACAACAAATGCGGATGAATGACTTAACTAATACGGATGAACAACACTTATGCAAATATTCAAACATAATGCGGATGATCAACTAACCTGAAACCACATCTTACACTATAATCAGTTCCCAATCCTCATTCTTGTACATTCATCACACCGATCTAGCATGCTAATCTCTTAGAACAAGCATACAACCACATAAACCGAGTAAAACATGCAGGCCCTAACACACCCACTAAAAGAACAGGGCCAAACTTACGGTACAAAATACTGGACATATTAAAAAGTTAGTTACATGCATTTCCAGCCCCAAAATAGGTTTAAAACATAGAACAGGGGATCTAGAACTCACCTTGGCAATCTTTCGGGCAAGACATCCTTCAAACCCGAATGCAATGAGTTCACACACCTAAAACCCAAGAGGCATGGTAATTCTGTTGATGTATGAGTGTATGTTTCAACACTTAAATCTAATATTCCAATATGAATATTTTAAAATAAGAAGATACTGTTAAAAACAGTATGGAGGAAGAATATGATATTCCTCATAATTTAGAATTATTAAATAAATGGACTATTTCAAAAATTGATTACAAACTAATATATAAATTTTGAACTTTTGAAAAATTGGGATTAAAACCAGTTGTTAAAACAACCGAGGAAACATTTTCCTTAGTCACAAATGAAATGATAATAAAATTGTTATCAAAAAGTGATTTACAAAAATATAAAAAAGACTATAAATTTATTCATATAGGTCTAGTGCAAATTGCATTTAAGCCTTTGACTCTAGAAGGCTTACCAGAAAGTTTTGTAGCAGCTCTTAGAGATGCTAGAAACTTAAACTGGCAACAATCCCTTATAGGAATTGTTCAATCTAGTCTGGCACATGGCCGAGTTTATTTTAATGTTTATCCTAATTTGCAATTATCATTTTCTAATGTTAATATTTTAGATGCTTTAACTTTGAATGTTAAAACACATGGCTACAATTATGTATCAGGATCAGAGGTAATATGTATCTGTTATAGGATTTATTACAAGCCTTTGTTTACGCTTAATCCTCACTGTAAAATGGTAGATAAACCTTTAAATAAACCTATTCTTATAGAAACTAATTTTAGTAAAGCTAATATTACAACTAGAAGAAGAATTAAATGGGAAGAAATTAATTTTCCAGAAAATTGGGTATTAGATAAAGTAAGCCCATCTCAACAATATGTGAATAATAATCCAATAAATATTTCACAAACAAATAAAGGGTCAGTTCAAATACAATTTGAAAATAATAAAATAAAATATGAACCCTCTTTAATAAAATCTGTGTCATCACACTATTATATTTCTCCTGTAGATTACACAGTTAGAAGTCCATCTAGGGCATCAACATCTACAGTTAGGAAAGAATTTCCTGAAAGAAAAATAGATGAATTAAGAATAAACTCGGATAATATAGTTCGAGGAATTAGAATAGATCCGGAACTAACCGAATCCGAAATAAATTTTGTATAAATATGAATCCAAAAGAAAAATTAGATTTTACTCCGGGATCACCGGTAAGAGAAGAAATCTCTAATGAATTCTTCAACCTAAATGGGAATTGTTTAGAACATGGTTTTTCAAAAATTTTGAAAAAGCAGATAAAGAATTCTTTACAAAAGAATATTATGATGAGTTAACTGAAAAACAAGAGATTATACCTTTTGTTCCATGGTTTATTGAAAAATACACTAATAGTATTATTTCTGTTATAGAAAGAAATTTTAATATTAATGGAAACATAGTTTCAAATATTTTCCTTCCTACTAATGGTTTTAAAATAGAAAAACAAGGAGAAGAAAGGTATTATCAAGCTTTTCAAAAATTATTGTAAGGTGAAACCTTACACATAACGATTTCTCATATAAATGGTTTAATAAAACAACAAAATTATTCAAATCTTTATTTGATAATAATTGGAGAACAACTCCAAGACATTTCAAAGAAAATGGATAAAATATTATGCCATTACAAAGAAAAACAAAGTGTCATAATAAATGAACAGATAAAAGAAAAGGAATCTATTGTTACTCCTAGTATTCAATTACCTCCTAAGAAAACAGATTTCAAAATGAAATCTGAAGAAAATCTTATGCAAACATTAAATGATTCAATTAATATTCTAAAAAATTTGAAAATAAATACATTAACAGACTTTGAAGATAGTCTAAAAGAAGAAGATTATAAGCAAAAGATCAATGATGAGATCATGAAGTTATCTAAGTTTGCTAATAAGCCGACTCAAAGGATGTATGATTATCCTAGGCCTACTCCACAGGATGTTCTAATAGAAGAACAAGAATACATAGTGAATAATTCGTATAGTGGAAAAATGATCTATGAATGGAACATAGATGGTCAAACAGAAGGGCAAATTTATAATACTATCCATAGGATGCTTATGTATAGCACTATTTGTCATAATAATAAGAATACGACTAAAACAATAGCTCAGATGATTATATCAGGATTTACATGCCAACTTAAAGGTTGGTGGGATAATTATCTATCAGATTCAGATAGACAAGAAATTCTCAATAGTACAAAAGAGGATAATGGTGTTGTTGAAAATAACCCAGTTTATACTTTAATAGTTAATATCATAGAACATTTTAGAGGCAGATGGTCTGATAATTCGGAAAATATTAAGTGTAGATCCCTAACATCTTTTAGGAGGTATAAGGATACTTTCCTAAGCAGAGTAATGGAACTCCCTGCGTCTAATAGCTCACATTGGAAGTCAAAATTCGTAGATGGCCTCCCTTATTTATTTATAGAAAGGGTTAGGAATAACCTTAGAAAAGGAGGAATAAGTATAAATTATGATGAGTATACTTATGGCAAGTTAATAGGAACTTGTATTCAAGAAGATTTAAATTTATGTAATGAAATTAAATTAAACCAACAAATTAAAAAACATTCTTTAAATGAAAAGAAACAATTAGGTGAATTCTGTAGCCAATTCGGTATAGGAGAAACCTCAAGTAATACTAGAAAGATTAAAAAATCTAATCTCTATCAACATCAAAAAAGAAAAAGAAAAAGAGAAGATAGAAAGAATAAAAGAATTTAAAAATACGAGGAACATAAACCTTCGTATAAGACATATAAGTCAAAATTGATTTGTAAAAAATGCGGAAAAATAGATCACAAAGCAAAAACTTGCTGGGTTAGGAAGAAGCTTAATAAGCTAGAAGATGAAGATTTGAGAAATCAAATATCAAAAATATTATTAGAATCAGATTCTGAATCTGATCAATCTTCTAATGAAGATTTAAATATTTTAAAAAATGCAAGCTTATACTCTTCCTCTGAAGAAGAAAACTGTTGTAAAAACAATTGTTGTAATAATACATCAGAAGAAGAAGAAGAAAATATTTATCAAATAATTTCACAATTTAAAAATATGGAAATAAATGTATTAACAAGTGAAATAATAGAATTATTAAAAGTGGTAAACGATCCACAGATTAAAGAAAAAATAATCTCTTCATATATGGAAAAGCAAGAAGAAGGTCCTTCTTGTTCAAATTCTAAAGATCAAAAACCATTTTCTCTGGCTGAGTTAAAAATTCAATTAAACCAGAGAAATAAAGATAACAAAACCTGTTGATATACAACAATTAAAAAGGGAAATTGATAATTTAAAATCAAAAATAAAGATTTTACAACAAAATAATAAAGAACTAGATCAAAGAATAATATGTCTAGAAAAAGATAAATTAAACATGCAACAAATAGAAGAATCAGAATTATATATGAAAAATATAAGAGAAATTATTACTTCTCAAAATGGCATGAAAAATTAAACTATTAATAGGAAATGATTTCTTAATAGAAGTAATTGCACTCTTTGATAGCGGCGCAGATTTAAATTGTATACAGGAAGGATTAATTCCTACTAAATACTATTATAAAACTACTCATACTCTCAGTCATACTGGAAAAGGTAAGTTAGATGTAAATTATAAAATTCCTCAGGCTTTTATTTGCCAAGATAATACCTGTATTAGTACAAGCTTTGTACTAGTAATGAATCTTGGAAACCAAGTTATACTTGGAAGCCCTTTCTTTGATAAAATCTTTCCTTTAAGAAACGTAGACCGTACAGGAATAACTGGTACGTATGAGGGGAAAGAAATTGTTTTTAAATAAATCTCTAATCTAATAACAAGGACATTGAATAATTTAAGAAATGACTTGCTGAAAGCAAAGATAAATCAAATTAAATTTTTACAGGAAGAAATATTTTCTTTAAATCTTCAAGAAAGATTAAATAATCCAAAAATACAAGAAAAGATTAAATTCATAGAACACCAATTTAGTTTACAAATATGTAATGATCATCCTAATGCTTTCTGGGATAGAAAGAAACATATTGTTTCACTTCCATACGTGTAAGGCCCCGTTTCCGGAGACCTCACAGTTGGACATTCACAGCACTATTCATAAAGCACTTCATAATTCATTATCACGATGCAGCGGAATTTAAACATTTAAAAGCCATTCATTAATTCGTAAACACTGTTGCTAAGTAATACATGTTCGGTACAGTTACAAAAGATCATTAGTTTGCATTACAAGACAACAATGTTATATTCATGAATGGATGTCAGCCTTGTCCCGACGAGTAGCCTCCCCGAGTGCCATCCTCAGCAATATTACCTGCCAACTGAAAACACATAAAAGTCAGCCTTGCTGAGTGAGTTCTAGTTTTAAAATCTTAAAAATACCTTGATAGCTTTGTATACAAAATACTTCTTAAAGAAAATATCTTATCTTTCCTTCGGATGTGATCACACATCATACATACAAATCATATCCATTACATTATCACCATTCTCTTTCTTGCTTATTATTATTATCTTTCACTGTCGATATGGACCAAAGTGCTATACCCCCCATATAATGCGCATAAACCTGGTACTGGGCCTTGAAGTCTATAAATAGACTCCATCCATGATGCACATATGCTGGCACCAGTACCGGGGCAACAACAGTGGTCCCCTCAATCTTAAAGATTGACCCTGTGTACATCCTTTGGGTTAGCTAAACCGTACACAGTTGAGCTAACGACAACATGGTCGTGCACCTCCTGTAAATTTTTACCTGCAAGTCTTTCATTCATTAAGTTCCACTTTTCATTAATATTAATCTTTCACTTGATTAATAATACTTCATAATTACGAACAAACACGTAAGGCCACGCAATAGTATCATAATAGGCACATAAGGGCAGCCCACATCATGCATAAGATAACCAAATAAAAGCATCAAGTCAACCGTGGTCAAATCCTAATTTCTGATCTTCCAAAATTCCAGAAAATTTCTTAAGTCCTAAAGAAATACAGATGAATAGAACCAATGCGGATGAACAACTTGCAAATGCGGATGAACAAAACTAATGCGGATAGACAACTTGCAAATGCGGATAAACAACTTGCAAATGTGGATGAACAACTTGCAAATGCGGATGAACACTTGGTAATTATTCTGTTGTAAAAGAAATGCTGGACACTGTAGCAAATGCGCATGTATAAAAAAGAAATGCTGATGAACACTTAGGCTGAATTTAGGCAAATGTGGCTGAACAAAGGTGAATGCGGGTGAACAAAACACTTATGCAATTATCACGGTGTAAATGCGGATGAACCATCAGATCAGTAAATGAGACTTATGCTATAACCAGTTCTAAAACCTCATTTTCATATATTCTTAACATCGATCTATCATGCTAAACTCTTAGAACAAGCTTACAACCTCATAAAACACAGAAATTCATACACATACGTAAGCAGTCAACATACACGACGGTTGTAAAACATTTTAAATGTATTTTCAGCCCCAAAGAAGTTTAAAAACAGAGAATCGGGGTCCTAGAACTCACCTATTGCAGCAGACAAGTGGATCTCCTCCCAACTTGCGTGCACAAGAGTTCAAACACCTAGAACAAGCCAAAACAAACACCAAACACCAAGAACACATAGAAATCAGTTTCTAAGATTGAAACCTCACAGAAACCGAACCAATTAATCACAAAAACCTACTAACCTTGAGGATTCTTCTTCTTCACAATTCGACCGAGAGAAAACACAAAACCCAGCTTTCTTTTTTTCTTTTCTTCTTCGGAAAGCAGCAGCAGAAAGAGCATGGGTGACCATGCTCTTTATACACCCACTTTTGACTTTTGTACTGTTTTACAGTTTTCACCCTTCAACTTTGGCCTTTATAAAAATTCGGGTGTTACAATACGAAGAAAACTTTAATGAAAGTCAAATCTCGACCAAGGCGAGACCTTGTCAAATGAATTCTGAATATATGGAATTATGTAAACAATATATAAAATCTCTTTTAAACAAGAATTTATAAGAAATTCAAAGTCTCCAGGGTCATGTACAGCCTTTTATGTTAATAAACATTCTGAACAAGAAAGAGGTGTACCAAGATTAGTAATTAATTATAAACCACTAAATAAGGTTTTAAAATGGATTAGGTATCCTATACCTAATAAAAAGGATTTATTAGACAAGTTATACGAGTCAAATATATTTTCTAAATTTGATTTAAAATCGGGGTATTGGCAAATTCAAATTGATGAAAAAGATAGGTATAAAACTGCTTTTACAGTACCTGTTGGACATTACGAATGGAATGTTATGCCATTTGGATTAAAAAATGCCCCTTCAGAATTCCAAAATATTATGAATGACATTTGCATCCCTTATAGTGGATTTATCATCATTTATATTGATGATATACTTATATTTTCAAAAGATATTGAAACTCATTTTAAACATTTAGAAATATTCAAAAATATAATCTTAAAAAATGGTTTAGTTATATCTAGACCAAAAATGTCGCTTTTTCAAACTAAAGTCAGATTTTTAGGTCATAATATTAACCAAGGAAATATAATTCCAATTAATAGAAGTATTTAATTTGCATCCAAATTTCTGGATGAGATTTTAGAAAAAACCCAATTATAAAGATTTCTTGGAAGTCTAAATTACATTCTTCATTATTATAAAAACTTAGAAGAAGACACTGCATTACTATAAGATAGGCTAAGGAAAAATCCTAAGCCATGGTCTATCGATCATACTAAAGCAGTTCAAAAGATTAAGCAAAAGGTTCAAAACCTTCCTTGCTTAATGATTGCAAACCCAGAATGGGAAAAAATTATTGAAACCGATGCTTCAGATATAGGGTACGGAGGTATATTAAAACAGATATCTCCAATTAATAAACAAGAATATCTTGTTAGGTTTCATTCAGGAAAATGTAATGAAAGTCAAAAGAATTATGCAACTGTTGCAAAAGAAATTCTTGCAATAGTCAAATGTGTTTTAAAATTTCAAGATGATTTATTCAACAAGAAGTTTATAATTAAAACTGACTGTAATACAGCTAAATACATGTTTAACAAAGATTTTAAACATGATATTTCTAAGCAGATGTTTGCTAGATGGCAATCTCATCTTGCACCATTTGATTTTGAAATCATATACAAAAAGGGAACTCATAACAGTTTGCCTGATTTTCTTACCAGGGAATATTTGAATCAATGAGTCATTCAAAAGGAACTTTGAGGATAGCAGTATCCAAATTAAATGAAAAATGGGATAATATCCAAATTGAATTAATAGGATTTAATAATAATATTCAAGAAATAGAAGAAATTCCCTTCTTATCAAACAAAGCAAAAGATTATGCTATTAAACAAATTGAATATCGAATAAGATCCTTAAATAAACAACAAAAGGATCTAAAATATAAAGAAATAATACTTTCTTGTGGATAAATATTTCTATTCTAATCCCTATGTTTAGACTTTCAGGAATGATCCCCTGGGAAAGGGGAAGAGGCCGCGGAAGATCTTCCTCTTATAGATGAAGAGGAGCAGAAAGAATTATCCATCAAATGGGTAATAAAAAGCTTATAGCTATGGATGGATCATCCACTTCGAATACTCAATTTGATGAAAAAACTTTTAAAGAATTTTTAGCCTATAAAGCAGCTTAGAGTCAAACCTCTGAAGAAACAACATCATATGCTCAAGCTGCTAGTGAAAATGAAGATGAAAACTGGATTCATAATCCAAAAAAGGATGTTATACTCCTTTTAGATCTCAAAGATAAAAAATAGAGTGATCAACCTTGGTTTATAATCAAGAGATACTTTGATACTGGATTCTATCCAACTGAGACTTATAAATCCAGAACATATTATGAGGAAATCCTCAAAGCCACAAATTGTGAGCTTACCCATTATACTGGGAGCAATAAAACAATAAGTTTTAGCAAAATAATAATCAAACAGATCATATGTGTTGAAAATTGAGAAATATCTCAATTAAAAGACAGGGAAATTCTACACCTTGAAACAAAAACTCCCATTAGATATAACTATTGGGATTATGTGAATGCCTTTCATAAAGCATTCCTATTTGAAAACCAGAATTATAAACATTCTTGGTTTATTAAAATATGGTCTAAAGCCTATGAATCGGATATTCCGATCTGGTTTTATAAATGGTGGCAGTCATACGGTCCATCAATTAATATCTTTAATAAAGAATCACAAAGGTTTTGTAAGGCCCCATTCCCGGAAACCTCACAGTTGGACATTCACAGCACAACTTATAAAACATTTCATAACTTATCAAACATTGCAGCGGAACTTAAATATCAAAAGCCATTCATTAGTTTAAAACCACTGTTGCTAAGCAATACATATTTGTTAATAGTTACAAAAGATCATTTGTTTGCATTACAAAACAACAATGTTATATTCATGAATGGATGTCAGCCTTGTCCCGACGAGTAGCCTCCCTGAGTACCATCCTCAGCAATATTACCTGCCAACTGAAAACGCATAAAAGTCAGCTTTGCTGAGTGAGTCCTAGCTTTAAAATCATAAAAATATCTTGATAGATTTGTATACAAAATACTTCTTAAAGAAAATATCTTATCTTTCTTTCGGATGTGATCACACATCATACATACAAATCATATCCATTACATCATCACCATTCTCTTTCTTGTTTATTTATTATTATCTTTCACCGTCAATGTGGACCAAAGTACTATACCCCCCATATAATGAGCATAAACCTGGTACTGGGCCTTGAAGTCTATAAATAGACTCCATCCGTGGTGCACATATGCTGGCACCAGTACCGGGGCAGCAATAGTGGTCCCCTCAATCTAAGAGATTGACCCTATGTACATCCTGTAAATTTTTACTTGCAAGTCTTTTCATTCTTTATGTTCCACTTTTCGTTAATATTAATCTTTCACTTGATTAATAATAATACTTTATGATCATAGGCAAACCACATAAAGTCACATGTTAATATCATAATAGGCACATAAGGACAGCCCACAACATGCATAAGATAATCAGATACAAGCATCAAGTCAACCATGGTCAAACCCTAATTTGATCTTCCAAAATTCCAGAAAATTCCTCAAGTCTTAAAGAAATACGGGTGAACAAAACTAATACGGGTGAACACTTGCAAATGCGGATGAGCAAAAGTGAATGCGGGTGAACACTCGCAAATGCGGATGAACAAAAGTGAATGCGGGTGAACACTTGCAAATGCGGATGAACAAAAGTGAATGCGGGTGAACACTTGCAAATATGGATAAACAAAAGTTAATGCGGGTGAACACTTGCATATGCGGATGAACACTTGGTAATTATTCTGTCTTAAAAGAAATGCTGATGGACACTGTAGCAAATGCGCATGTATAAAAAGAAATGTTGATGGACACTTAGGCTGAATTTAGGCTAATGCGGGTGAACAAAACACTTAGGCAATTATCACAGTGTAAATGCGGATGAACCATCAGACCTGTAAATGAGACTTATGCTATAACCAGTTCTAAAACCTCATTTTCATACATTCTTAACATCGATCTATCATGCTAAACTCTTAGAACAAGCTTACAACCTCATAGAACAAAGAAGTTCATACACATACATACACAGTTATCATACATAACGGTTGTAAAACATTTTAAATGCATTTCAGCCCCAAAGAAGTTTAAAAACATAGAATCGGGGTCCTAGAACTCACCTATTGCAGCAAACAAGTGAATCTCCTCCCAACTTGCGTGCACAAGAGTTCAAACACCTAGAACAAGCCAAAACAAACACCCAAACATCAAAAACTTACAGAAATCAGTTTCTAAGGTTGAAACCTCAAAGAAACCGAACCAATTAATCACAAAAACCTACTAACCTTGAAGATTCTTCTTCTTCTTCACAATTCGACCGATAGAAATGAGGATTTCAGTTCTTCTTCTTTTGGTTTGTCGAGCAGCAGCAACAACCGAAGGTGTTATTGGCGGCCATACCACTTTTGCATTGAAATAATAGAATTTGGTACTTTTTACACTCTTCACCCTTTAACTTTGGCCTTTGTCTACTTTATTCAAGTCTCTTTTCTTCTTTTGCATGTTGGCCCTTATAAAAAAATTCGGGTGTTATAAGTCTACCCCTTTAAAGAGGTTTCGTCCCCGAAACCTGTCATTCTTCAAATAACTGAGGCTAGTGCTGCCTCATTTCTTCTTCGGTCTCCCATGTAGACTCGGAACCCTTTTGATGTTTCCACTATACCCGCACAAGTGGAACCACTTTATTTCTCAACCTCTTCTCCTTTCGATCAATGATTGCCACTAGTTGCTCCACATAATTGAGCCATTCATCCACTTCAGTATCATCCAATGGTACAATCATATCTTCGTCGGCTAACCATTTTCGTAGATGAGATACATGGAATGTCGGGTGAATCCCACTTAACTCATCGGGCAATTCTAGATGGTAGGCCACCTCTCCTACTCGTGCAACGATTCGGAAAGGCCCTATGTATCTTGGACTCAACTTGCCCCTCTTCCGGAATCGGATGATCCCTTTCCAAGGCAAGACCTTTAGCATGACTTTATCACCCACGTTGAACTCGATGGGTCTACACCTCTTATCGGCATACGACTTTTGCCTATCTTTGGCTGCCTTCATAAAGGCTTTGATCTTTTCCAGTTTCTCAGTCGTAGCCTAAATCACTTCGATGCTTCCCAATTCTTTCTGCCCAATGTCTCCCCAACACATGGGCGTTCCACACCTCCTACCGTACAACATCTCGTATGGCGGCATACTGATACTGGCATGATAACTATTGCTGTACAAGAACTCTGCTAACGGTAAGTGATCATCCCAATTTCCCCCAAAGTCGATCACGCAAGCACGAAGCATATCCTCGAGCGTCTGGATCGTCCTCTCCGACTGACCATCTGTTTGAGGATGGTAAGCCGTGCTAATATGTTGCCTCATCCCCATGACATCATGAAATCTCTTCCAGAACTTCGACGTGAACCGGGTATCACGATCCGACACGATAGACACCGGCACACCATGACGAACTACAATCTCTTTGATGAACAGATCCACCAATCTCTCAGATGAATACGTCTCGCGGATCGGTAGGAAGTGAGCACTCTTGGTCAACCGATCAACTATCACCCAAATAGCATCGTACCCCCTTGCAATACGGGGTAGCTTTATGATAAAATCCATAGTGATGTGCTCCCACTTCCACTCTGGTACATCTAACGGTTGAATCTTCCTGTATGGTTTCTGATGTTCTGCCTTCACTTGCAAGCAAGTAAGGCACTTACTTATATACTCTGCCACGTCACGTTTCATACCCGGCCACCAGTAGTCTTTCTTCATGTCTTGATCAACTCTAACCACCTTCTCTGCCTCATGTTGAGATCTTTCTGCTCAAAGAAGTATTTCAAGCTCTTGTGATCCGTGAAGATTGTGCACTTGGTCCCGTATAAATAGTGCCTCCAAATCTTCAATGCAAAGACCACCGTAGCCAATTCTAAATCATGAGTGGGGTAATTAACTTTGTGGGTCTTTAACTGTCGGGACGCGTAAGCTATCACTCGTCCACGTTGCATTAGCAAGCAACTCAGTCCCGAATAAGATGCATCTGAATACACCACTAAGTCTTCACTTCCTTCGGGCAATGTTAAAACAGGAGCATGAGTTAATATTCCCTTTAACTCATCAAAAGCATCCTCCTATTCTCGTCCCCACACAAACTTCACATTCTTGCGTGTCAACTTAGTCAAAGGTGAGGCTATCTTGGAAAAGTCTTGAATGAACCTTCGGTAATAACCCCGTCAAACCCAAGAAACTGCGAATCTCGGATGGCGTCTTTGGTGACTTCCATTGCATCACTGCCTCAACCTTTGCCGAGTCCACCATAATTCCTTTGGCATTCACCACATGACCCAGAAATTGAACCTCGCGTAACCAGAAAGCACACTTAGAGAATTTAGCATATAACTTTTCTCTCCTAAGTGTCTTCAACACTTCACGTATGTGATCGGCATGTTCTTCTTTGCTCCTTGAATAAATCAAGATATCATCAATGAACACAATCACTGATTTATCCAACATTGGCCGGCACACTCGATTAATCAAATCCATAAAGGCAGCTGGCGCGTTGGTTAAACCGAATGACATGATGAGAAACTTGTAATGTCCATAACGCATGCGGAACGCTGTCTTCAGGATATCTTGTTCCTTTACCTTCAACTGATGATAACCCGATCGGAGATCTATTCGGGAAAACCAATTGGCACCTTGAAGTTGGTCAAACAGGACATCAATCCTTGGTAGGGGGTATCTGTTCTTCACCGTCAACTTGTTTAACTCACGGTAGTCTATGCACATTCTCATACAACCGTCCTTTTTTTTTACGAATAGGGCCGGAGCACCCCAAGGAGAGATACTTGGTCTGATGAACCCTTTGTCCATCAATTCCTGCAGCTGATCCATCAGTTCTTTCATCTCAGACGGAGCTAACCGATATGGTGCTTTTGCAACTGGTTGTGCATCGGGAATCAAGTCAATCTGTAACTCGATCTCGCGGTCAGGTGGCACACCTGGTAGATATTCGGGAAACACATCCGGGAAATCACGTACCACTGGCACTTCTAATAATTATGGTATCAACACGTCCACATCTTTCACGTATGCCAAGTAGGCACAACATCCGCGCCTCATACACTTCTCTGCCACTGCCATCGAAATCACTTTCGGAACCGTAGAGACGCGATCACCATAAACTATCACTGAACTCCCATCGGGTGCAACTAACCGAATCATCTTCTTTCGACACACGATGTTTGCCTCATAGGCTGCCAACCAATCCATCCCCAGAACTACATCAAACCCGCCTAGGGGCATCATAAATAGTTTAGCGGAGAACCTATGGCCTTCTGTAAGGCCCCGTTCCCGGGACGCTTACAGCTGGTCAATCATTGCACGTAAAACATAAAACATATATTTAGGTGTACTAAAACAATGCAGTGGAATAATTTAAAATCATTTCATTCATTGCTTTTGCAAAATAATACAACATTCATAGTCGTTGCAAGATATAGTTTGTTCGCATTACAATGCAAAAACGTCATAATTTAAACAATAGATGCCATCCCAAAAATGCCAAGTAGCTGCCCCGTGCCATCCTCAGCAACATTACCTACCAACTGGAAAATACATAAAAGTCAGCGTTGCTGAGTGAGTTCTAGTTTTATAAATAAAATACTTTTCTTTCGTTTAAAACCATTCTTTACGTTCAGTTACGATCATACATCATACGTACAAATAGATAATCTCATTATTATCTTTCATCAACGTCAACTTACATTCATTCATTCATTCATTCTCTTTCTTATCGTACATTTCATTCGTCCATTATTACTTTCACTTCTCTATGTTTCAGGCTAATGCCTCGAGCTATACCCCAAACATCATGCACAAGGCGGGTACTGGGCCGAAGACTATAAATAGACTTCAAACATCATGCACTAGGCGGGCCCAGCACCGGGGTATCATCATTTGGACCAATGCCATGTGCTATACCCTAAACATCATGCACAAGGCG
The DNA here is from genome assembly GCA_025506505.1 of Flaveria sonorensis. NCBI lineage: Eukaryota > Viridiplantae > Streptophyta > Magnoliopsida > Asterales > Asteraceae > Flaveria > Flaveria sonorensis. The sequence continues at coordinate 36,298,607 of CM046438.1, read as the reverse complement.
GGTACTGGGCCGAAGACTATAAATAGACTTCAAACATCATGCACTAGGCAGGCACCAGCACCGGGGCTAGCGACAATGGTCCCATACGTATGGTCAGTCACAAAGACTAGACCCCTAGTGCATCCTTTCGGGGTAGATAACCCGCACACAGTTGAGCTAACACCCTTCATTGGGTGTGAACCTCCATACATTGCTTGCAAGACTTTTCTTACCTCCGTTCGTTCATTAATGCATGCATTCTTTCATTCTTTACGTTCCTCTTATCATTCATCATTACTTTCCGTTTTACGTTACATAATACTTTTTGTTCATTTCATACCCAAAACACGTAAGTCACGGAATAATACATAATAGGAACATAAAGTCAACATAACACATTCATACATAGCATCACATAAACATCACATACCCCATCGCACATCATCATAAACATCATGCATTAACCATTCACATACGTTCAACATAAAAACATAACCGACCCTCCGCGGGGCACTGGGGGTTCGGGGGCGGCAGCCCCTGACAGCGGGGTCCTAGGGGCAGCAGCCCCTAGTGGGGTCCAAGGGGCAACGCCCCTGGTTGGGGCCGGGCTGACCTTTAAATTTTTGGACATATAAAACATATATTCATTATGCATTTCCAGCCCCAAACAAGTTTAAAACCTTTAAAATAGGGGATCTAGAACTCACCTGAACTCAGCGAGTAGCTTCTCATTCAAGCTTTCTAAGCAAAGGTCGCACTACACAGCCTGCAGATAAGTTAACACTCAAAGGGGTTAATTTCTGCCTAATTTCGCTGCATGATCAGCAGTTTCACTGCTAGATTCACCAGCAATTTCGCTGCCACCTTCGCTGGCAGTTTCGTTGGCATCTTCGCTGCCAATTTCGCCCAACTTTCATTGGAAATTCAAGTTTGCGAGACTACCTACGAAACTATAGTTTCACAGGAAGATCCATAGTTTCGCTGGACGACTACATAATTTCGCTGGATGAACATCCAGTTTCGCAAAACGGGCTGAAATTACGAACCAATCCATTTTTGACCCAAAACTTCAATCTTTCACACCCAAATCCTTGGTTTATCATCCAAGAAGCTATGTCTAAGCTTCTTACATGTTTTCTTACACAAAAACGTGAGTTTTGGGTGATTCTTTACCACTTTCAAAAACCCCAAACCCTAGAATCTGGGTTTGCCCTTAGAAAACCAATTAAACGATGTTACTTACCTGGATACTTGGTCTTTTCTTGTTGTTTGGATGCCCACAAACACCGATCTTTAATCTCTTGATCAACCGAGCCTTGAATCACCACTTTCTCTCCACTTTCTCTCTCTACACTCTCTCTCTAAAAGTTGGGTGTTGAGTTGCAAATGAGAGTGGCTCTTGCTGATCCGTTTATATATACTGGGTGTTCCCGGGACCTTAAACTCACCGAGCACATAACCCGCGAGGTCGACTCGGTCCATACTCCATTTCCCACTTATTTTCTTTAAATAATCCCGGCTAAGCCCATTATTACTAACTGGCTCGTTTCGACTTTATTCCGGGTGTTACAAGTCCACCCCCCTTATTTAGGTTTCGTCCTCGAAACCTGTTATTTCTCGAATAGACGTGGGTAATATTGTCTCGTTTCCTCTTCAGTCTCCCACGTAGACTCAGATCCCTTCCTGTGCTTCCACTGTACTCGCACAAGTGGAACCACTTTATTTCTTAGCATCTTCTCCTTGCGATCGATGATCACCACTGGTTGCTCCACATAATTGAGCCTTTCATCCACTTCAATGTCTTATAGTGGTACGACCATATCTTCCTCGGCTAAGCACTTTCTCAAGTGAGATACATGGAATGTCGGATGAATTCCACTTAACTCACTTGGCAATTCCAACCTATAGGCCACCTCTCCTACTCGAGCCATGATTCGGAAAGGCCCTATATACATCGGGCTCAACTTACCCTGCTTCCTAAACTAATTTATGCCCTTCCAAGGGGAGACTATTAGCATAACTCCATCTCCCACCTTGAACTCAATCGGTCTACGTCTCTTGTCAGCATACGACTTCTGTCTATCTTTAGCTGCCTTCATAAAAGCTTTGATCTTTTTGAGTTTCTCAGTCGTAGCCTCGATCACCTCAATACTTCCTAATTCTTTCTGACCAATATCACCCCAACAAACGGGTGTCCTACATCTCCTACCGTATAGCATCTCATAAGGAGGAATACCAATGCTGGCATGATAACTGTTATTGTATGAGAATTCTGCTAACGGTAAATGGTCATCCCAACTTCCTCCAAAATCAATGACGCATGCTCGAAGCATATCTTCTCGCGTCTGAATGGTTCTCTCCGACTGACCATCCGTCTGTGGATGATAAGCCGTGCTGATGTGTAACCTCGTCCCCATTGCATCATAAAATCTCTTCCAAAACTTGGATGTAAACCGGGTGTCACGATCAGAAACAATAGACACCGGTACACCATGACGAGTTACAATCTCTTTGATGAATAGATCCGCTAACTTCTCAGATGAATACGTCTCTCGGATCGGTAGGAAGTGAGCACTCTTCGTCGGAAGGTCGACTATCACCCATATGGCATCATACCCTTTCGCGGTACGCGGTAGCTTTGTTATAAAGTCCATGGTGATATGCTCCCACTTCCACTCAGGTATATCCAAAGGTTGGATCTTCCTATACGGCTTCTGATGCTCTGCCTTCACTTGCAAGCAAGTAAGACACTTACTCACGTACTTTACTACGTCACGCTTCATACCCGGCCACCAATAATCTTTCTTCATATCCTGATACATTTTCATGGCATCGGGATGAATGGAGTATCGAGTCTTATGAGCTTCGTCCATGATCTTCGCAAGCAGATCCCCATAACTTGGAATCCACATTCGTCCGAATCGGGTTTTAACACCGAGAGTGTTTTCTCTCAACTCTGCGACCATACCTCTCATCATTTTAGAGTTAAGACGATCTTCTTTCAACCCCTCTTCTTGAAACTCGTTGACCTGCTTCATCACATTGGAGGTCATAATCAATTGGTAAGCCTTCACCCGGATTGGTTCAGGCCTCTCCTTTCGGCTAAGGGCATATGCCACTACGTTGGCTTTGCCCGGATGGTAATGGATTTCACAATCATAATCCTTTATCAGTTCCAACTATCTCCTTTGCCTCATGTTCAAATCCTTCTGCTCGAAGAAGTACTTCAAGCTCTTGTGGTTGGTGAAAATGGTGCACTTCATCCCATGCAGGTAGTGCCTCCAAATTTTTAATGCAAAGACCACAGCTGCTAGCTCCAAATCATGAGTAGGATAATTGACCTCATGAACTTTCAATTATCGGGATGCATAAGCTATAACCTTTCCTCGCTGCATCAGTACGCAACCCAACCCCGAGTAAGAAGCAACTGAATAAACCACCAAATCCTTGCTTCCTTCGAGTAATGATAAGACAGGAGCCTGAGTCAACCTTGCTTTTAACTCCTCAAAAGCACTCTCTTGATCTTGACCCCAAACAAACTTCACGTCATTGTGGGTCAACTTAGTCAGCGGAGAAGCTATCTTGGAGAAGTCTTGGATGAACCTTCTATAATAGCCCGCCAACCCCAAGAAACTACGGATCTCGGATGGCGTCTTTGGAGACTTCCATTGCATCACCGCCTCCACCTTTGCCGGGTCCACCATAATCCCCTCGGGATTTACCACGTGACCTAAGAACTGAACTTCGTTCAACCAAAACGTGCACTTGGAGAACTTAGCATACAACTTCTCCCTTCTCAACGTCTCTAACACCTCTCGAATGTGACCGGCATGCTCCTCCTTGCTCTTCGAATAAATCAAGATATCATCGATGAACACAATCACTGATTTATCCAACATCAGCCGACACACTCGATTCATCAAACCCATAAAAGCAGCTGGCACGTTTGTTAAACCAAAATACACAACGAGAAACTCGTAGTATCCATAACGTGTGCGAAAAGCTATTTTAGGAATATCTTTTTCCTTCACTTTCAACTGATGGTAGCCAGATCGAAGTTCTATGCTAGAGAACCAACTGGCACCTTGGAGCTGATCAAACAAGTCATCAATCCTCGGTAACGGATACCGGTTCTTCACCGTCAGCTTATTCAACTCACGGTAGTCAATACACATCCTCATGCTACCGTCCTTCTTCTTCACGAACAAGATCGGAGCACCCCATGGTGAGATAGTCAGTCTAATGAACCCCTTATCAAGTAACTCTTGCAGTTGCTCCATCAATTCCATCAGCTCAGAGGGGGCTAACCGATACGGTGCCTTAGCAACAGATTGGGAACCGGATATCAGATCGATCTGGAACTCAATCTCACAGTCTGGTGGCACACCTGGTAAATCTTTGGGAAACACATCTGGGAACTCATACACAACCGGTACATCTGACAACAATGGTGTTGGCATATCTACATCCTTCACGTAGGCCAAGTAGGCACTACATCCACGCCTCATACACTTTCCCGCCACCGCCATTGAAATCACCTTTGGAATCGTAGTAACTCAATCACCGTAAATCATCACCGAACTCCCATCAGGCGCTGTCAGTGGAATCATCTTCTTGCAACATACAATATTTGCCTCGTAGGCCGCTAACCAGTCCATTCCTAAGACTACATCGAACCCGCCTAAGGTCATCACAAACTGCCTAGCAGGAAACTTATGACCTTCTAATTCTACATCACAACCTTCCATCATCTCAGAAATCCTGGTAGACTTACCTATGGCAGTTTCTACATCGAAGGGCTCGTCAATACTCCTACTCCTAATGGGCAACTTAGCATAAAAGACAGCATAAATGAAACTCTTACTAGCACCAGAATCAAATAACACTGAGGCAAGAGTTTGGTTTACTAGGAACGTACCTGACACAACATCGGGGTCCGTCCTAGCCTCCTCCTGGGTCATCGTGAACGCTCTGGCGCTTGCCCTCCACCCCTCGGTCCTGGTCTTCTGTCCTGCCCCGAAACTCTCAGCCCTTGGCTTCCTGCAGTCTCTACTCATGTGGCCCATTTCGCCACAGTTAAAACATCTGGCCATACTACAATCCTTTGCTATATGCCCCGTCCTCCCACACTTGAAGCATACATTCGATCCCCATCTACATTCTCCGAGATGCTCCTTTCCACATTTGCCACACCTCTTCGACCCCGCACCAGATGTGACCACATGGCGGTCATCCACCCGTGCACTCTTGTTGTTCGTCGGGGCACCACCCCGACCAAACCTCTTCCCGTTCCAGTTCCGGTCACCACCACCTTTCTTACTCACCTCAGCTACCACCACTTCCCGTTCATCATACAGCCTCCCCGCCAGGTCAACCACCGACCTAAACGTGCTCGGTCGAACGGCGATCATGTGCCTGCGGATGTCCACCGGCAAGCCCTGAATGTACCTTTTGATCTTTCGCGACAGAGGTGTCACCTGATCCGGCACCAGTCATGCCATCTCATTAAACTTGGTGGTGTATTGCTGATGCATCATGGTTCCCACCTTCAGCTGCAGGAATTCCTTTTCTACCTTGTCGAGCTCCTTATGAGGACAGAACTCCTCGATCACCAGCTTCTTCAACTCTAGCCACCTCATTCTACCAATTTCCCTACTACCCTCAGCTTGGACGATATTGTCCCACCAGCACAGAGCCGAGTCCACATATGAATGAGTGGCAAACTTCACCTTTTGATCCTCCCAGCACTCACTGATATCAAGTACAGCTTCCATCTCTCTCACCCATCGGTGAGCAGCAACAACAGTGCCATTTCTGTCAAAAGTCGGGGGCTTGCATCTTTGAAATGCCCCATAGTTACAGCCTCGTGCTGCCTCCGGTACAGGCTCTTCTTCTTCTTCCTCATCAGTAGAGATAACCGTCTCAGTCCGCGGTTGCTCCCTTACTCCTGAGGACCTATTCCTTTCTTTCCTTTCTCCTTCCCTTACGGCATTGATCACTTCAGTCACCACAGACAGTAAAATTGTCTGCATGACCTGGTCAACATCTTCCACCACCGTCTCCTTCATTGAGGCCCTTAAATTCGCACTCTCATCACCACCCTGCGGATGAGGGGTCTCGGGCTCTTCATGAGCCACCTCTTCAGCTTTAGGCCTTCCTCTCGTGACCCGTGGTCCATCACCACGTCCACCACGACCTCCACCTCGAGAAGCCTTCGAGGATCTACCACCGGCCATCCTCTAACACGCTATAAGATTCAAACACCAACACGGTCATTCAAGGTAACAACTCAGTTTATGTCAAGTATAGTAAGTCCCTAATTACAGTGGCCAGTTGCGATTAGCCACTTACTTTACTCTTCATACCCCAAGCATTTCCTATCCTGACTACATCAGTATCTAAATCTACTAAGAAGCACATAAATCACATAACATGCGCACAGAATACCAGATATCATCAAGAAAATACCTGATGGCACGTAGCTACTCGGACTGGCACCCCTTCCCTTTGTCCCATTCTCAGTTTAAGTTTAGGTTTCTTTTGAAAATATTTACCCGTTTCACTTAAAGTTTGACTCTGATACCAACTTGTAAGGCCCCATTCCCGGGACGCTTACAGCTGGTCAATCAGCAATATACCACCAGTAATATACCAACTTGGGAAGATAGTCAACTTTTCCAAGATAGTCAGTAGGAAGATGAGCCTGTTGAAGAAGACATAGATATGTTAATTACAAAATACGAAGAAAAATACGGTCCAATATCTGGACAAAAGGCAAAAGAGAAAAGGACGCAATAGGCCCCACAAGAAAAGAAAAAAGAGGTCAATAATACTAGTTGGCCGACAACAATTATTAAAGCATTTTGTCTACATGTTACATTATTGTAACTTTACTATTTACTCTTAGACTTATTGTACAATAATGCGTCAGACGTAATTATAAGCGAATATTCGCTGTAATATTCGGTGTCAGGGCCTCTATATAAAGAGGACTTAGTGTTTACTTAGAGGCACCAGATTCCCAAACCACCTCTCTCCCTTGTAAAAATCTTTCTGCAATAAAATTTGAAGCTTAAAGTTTAAAGAATCCATCTCTGGTAATTTCTTTCTTTCTTTGAATTTTGTTTTATTATTGCATCACTTAGAGGCTAAACCTCTAAGTTGTAACACCCAGAAAATTTTAAAAGATGAGAAAGAAAGTATAAACGTGCAGATAAAGAAAGAAAACACAATTTAACCCAAGTTGAGGGGCTAAATGTGTCAAAAAGGACAAAAAGAATAAAAGTGGGTGTAAAAAGGTGATGGCCGCCCACACCTTTCTGCATATTTTCCTTTTCATCGGATTTAGAGAGAGAAAGCAGAGAAGAGTTTCGGGTTTGAAGAAGGAAGAACAAGGAAACCGAATTCAAGGTAAGAGTTCTTGGTTTTAAGTTGTTCTTTGCCGGCCTATGCCTCAGTTGTATGCTTATATGTGTTTTGTTGTGTTCGGGTGTGTGTTTTTGGTGGGTTTCTAGGTGGTGGAACTCATAGTGCAGACAGGTTTGAAGGAAGTCATACTCGAAGGCTGCAAAGGTGAGTTCTAGATTCCCGGCTTCTATGTTTTAAACCTGTTTTGGGGCTGGAAATACATGTAACTAACTTTTAATATGTCAAGTATTTTGTACCGTAAGTTTGGCCCTGTTCTTTTATTGGGTGTGTTAGGGCCTGCATGTTTTGCTCGGTTTATGTGGTTGTATGCATGTTCTGAGAGATTAGCATGCTAGATCGGTGCGATAAATGTATAAGGATGTGGATTCGGAACTGATTATAGGGTAAGATGCGGTTTCAGGTTATTGATCATCCGCATTAAGTTTGAATATTTGCGTAAGTGTTGTTCATCCGCATTTGTTGTATGTTCATCCGCATTTGTTTTATCCACGCGCATTTGCTTCAGTCATCCACATTTGTTCATGCACATTTCTTTGGGACACTTGGAATATTTTTTGAGGTGTTCATCCGCATTTGTTTATTCATCCGCATTTGTTTGCTCATCCGCATTTCTTTAAGGAGACAGAATTTTCTGAGATTTTTGGGATGTAGAGCTTAAGTGTTAAGAAAGGAGGTTTTATGAGGGTTTGTGCTTGTTTTTGTTTTTGCATGCTTTGTATGCTGCTGTGATGATGTTGTTCCATGTTATGTTTATGTCGTGACCTTACGTGGTGTGACGTATGTGTATGCTTATGTTAAGTATTACTTAACGAAAGTGGAAGATAACTAATGTGAAGTAAGAATGAATGCATGCATTAATGAACGATTGGAAGTAAGAAAAGTCTTGCAAGCACTGTAAGGAGGTTCACACCCAATGAAGGGTGTTAGCTCAATGGTGTGCGGGTTAGCTACCCCAGAAGGATGCACACTGGGGTCTAGTCTTTGTGACTGACCATACGTACAGGACCATTGTCGCTTACCCCGGTGCTGGGCCCGCCTCGGGCATGATGTTTGAAGTCTATTTATAGTCTTCGGTCCAGTACCCGCCTTGTGCATGATGTTTGGGGTATAGCACATGGCATGGTCCAAATGATGATACCACGGTGCTGGGCCCGCCTCGGGCATGATGTTTGAAGTCTATTTATAGTCTTCGGTCCAGCACCCGCCTTGTGCATGATGTTTGGGTATAGCTCGAGGCATTAGCCTGGAGCATAGAGAAGTGAAAGTAATAATGATCGAACGAAATATACGATAAGAGAATGAATGAATGAATGAATGTAAGTTGAAGATGACGAAAGATAATAATGAGATTATCTATTTGTACGTATGATGTATGATCGCTTACGAAAGTAATGTACGGTTTTAATCGAAAGAAAAGTATTTTATTTATAAAACTAGAACTCACTCAGCAACGCTGACTTTTGTGTATTTTCCAGTTGGCAGGTAAGGTTGCTGAGGATGGAATGGGGTAGCTACTTGGCGCTTTTGGGATGGCATCCATTGTTTAAATTATGACGTTTTTGCATTGTAATGCAAACAAACAATATTTTGTGACGATCATGAATGTTGTATTATTTTGCAAAAGCAATGAATGAAATGATTTTAAATTACTCCGCTGTGTTGTTTTGGTACACCTAAATATATGTTTAATGTTTTTTTTGTGCAATGATTGACCAGCTGTAAGTGTCCCGGGAACGGGGCCTTACATAAGTGTTGGAACACCACCATGCTCAACAGCTTATCATAATAAAAAAAAGATCTAAAAACCTAGAAAAGGGTAAAAATTTAAGAGGAATCGTGGGATAGGGTTACAGCCCATCTAAGATGTTAATATGGGTGGTCGAACTCCGGGGACCCGTCTAAGCCATAAAGCCAAGAAGGCGTGGGGCGTTTTGGGTCCGACCTTCACTGATCACATATTAACATCCTGGACAACGGGCTGTTTAAAATCACCAAAGTTGCATCGTTTCTCTAAATCTTTTGCCCTTGTCTGAGTTTTATGATTTTCTCCTCTTTTCCATATGGTATCAGAGCCATGGTAATTCTGTTGATGTATGAGTGCATGTTTCAATACTTAAATCTGATATTCAAATATGAATATTTTAAAATCAGAAGATACTGTTAAAAACAGTATGAGGGAAGAATATGATATTCCTCATAATTTAGATTTATTTAATAAATAGACTATTCCAAAAATTGATTACAAACTAATATATAAATTAGAAACTTTTGAAAAATTGGGATTAAAACAAGTTGTTAAAACAACCGAGGAAACATTTTCCTTAAACACAGATAAAATGTTAATAAAATTGTTATCAAAAAGAGATTTACAAAAATATAGAAAAGAATATAAATTTATTCAAATAGGTCTTGTACAAATTGCAGGTAAGCCTTTGACTCTAGAAGGCTTACCGGAAAGTTTTGTAGCAGCTCTTAGAGATGATAGAAACTTAAATTAAAAACAATCCCTTATGGGAATTGTTCAATCTAGTCTGGCTCATGGCCCAGTTTATTTTAATGTTTATCCTAATTTGCAATTATCATTGTCTGATGTTAATATTTTAGATGCTTTAATTTTGAATGTTAAAACACATGGCTACAATTATGTACCAGGATCAGATGTAATATGTATCTGTTATAGGATTTATTACAAGCCTTTGTTTACGCTTAATCCTCACTGTAAAATGGTAGATAAACCTTTAAATGAAAGTTAGCCCATCTCAACAATATGAGGATTAAATGGGAAGAAATTTTAGTAAAGCTAATATTACAACTAGAAGAAGAATTAAATGGGAATAAATTAATTTTCTAGAAAATTGGGTATTAGACAAAGTTAGCCCATCTCAACAATATGAGGATAATAATATAATAAATATTTCACAAACTAACGAAGTGTCAGTACAAATACAATTTGAAAATAATAAAATAAAATATGAACCCTCCTTATCAAAATCTGTGTCATCACAATTTAGAATGGAACAATGATCTATGAATGGAACATAGATGCTCAAACAGAAGGGAATGTTTATAATATTGTCCATAGGATGCTTATATATAACACTATTTACTAGAATAATAAGAATACGACTAAAACAATAGCTCAGATGATTATATCAGGATTTACAGGCCAACTTAAAGGTTGGTGGGATAATTATCTATCAGATTCAGATAGACAAGAAATTCTCAATAGTACAAAAGAGGATAATGGTGTTTTTGAAAACAACTCAGTTTATACTTTAATAGTTAATATAATAGAACATTTTACAGGTAGATGGTCTGATAATTCGGAAAATATTAGGACTCTTCTACAAAATCTTAAGTGTAGAATCCTAACATCTTTTAGGTGGTATAAGGATACTTCCCTAAGTAGAGTGATGGAACTCCCTGAGTCTAATAGCTCACATTGGAAGTTGTAAGGCCCCTTTCCCGGAGACCTCACAGTTGGTCAATCATAGCATTAAATATGTAAAACATTTCATAATTCGTAAATTAGTGCAGCGGAATTAATATCAAAAGCCATTCACTTCAGTCATAAATGCTGTTGCTAAGCAATACATTGTTAATTGTTAATAGTTACAAAATATCATGTTAATTTCATTACAAAACAACAATATTAGTATGCGTGAACGGATGCCAGTCTAGCCTCTACGAGTAGCCTCCCCGAGTGCCATCCTCAGCAAAAACTACCTGCCAACTAAAAATGCATAAAAGTCAGCGTTGCTGAGTGAGTTTTAGTTTAAAAACATTAAAATACCTTAAAAGGTTTGCATACGAAAATACCCTTTAAAATAATATACTTTTCATTCGTACGTGATCACACATCATACGTACAACTAACATAACATCCATTAACTTCTTTTACCAATTACATCATCGTTCATCCGAAACTTTATTTTAATCTTTCACTTAATCCGGACCAATGTGCTATGCCCCCAATATTGCGCAATAAACTGGTACTGTGTCAAGGTCTACACGTAGACCCCATACTGATGCAAGAAGCCGACTCCAGTACCGGGGCAGCAACAAGGGTCCCCTCAATCTCAAAGATGACCTTGTGTGTATCCAACGGGTTAGCTAAACCGCACACAGTTGAGCTAACAACCTAGTGGTTGTGAACCTCATGTGAACTTGCTTGCAAGACTTTCTTCCATTCTTTATGTTCCACTTCTCATTATCATTAATCTTACCACTTTATTTAATGATAATACTTTACGTATACGGACAAATCACACCACGTAAAGTCACATAATAATATAATAAATAGGAACACAAGAACAGCCCAAAACATAAATAAAATAATCAGATAATAGCATCAAGTCAAACCAGGGTCAAACCCTAAAATTCTGATTTCCCAAAATCCTAGAAAATTTTCTATGTGTTTAGGCGCATGAGCACTATGCAGGTGCATGAGCCCTGCTTAGGCGCATTAACACTATTCAGGTGCATAAACTCTACACTTAGGCATTTCAGCTTACATTCTGGGCGCATGAACTGTTCAGGCGTATGGACTAGCACTTAGGCGCCTGAGCAAAGGGTTGGGCGCTTGACACTATTTAGGCGCATAAGTCTACACTTAGTAATTTCACGCAAAACTTTGGGCTCATGGGTACTATTGGGGTGCATGGGTCCCCACTTAAAATTTTCTTAGGCAATTTCCAGGTGCATGGACGCTGTTTGGGTGCATGGCCTGTACTTAGGCGTTTCTAAGTAAAAATCTCAGGCGCATGGGCCCTGTTTGGACGCATGACCACTTGTTATTCATTTTTCAGAATCACAACTATCCTAGATCTGCATTTGCACCTGTTCTAAGCATAAACTTAACATTCTAAGCACCCACAACACATAAACAAGCATAAACATAAGCATAAGCATACACAACATACGGGTAAACATAACCCAGTTGTAAAACATTTAATCATGCATTTTAGCCCCAAAACAGTTTAAAACACATAGAAACCGGGGTCTAGAACTCACCTAGTGCAGTAAACAAGTAAAACTCCACCGAACCTGCTTGCACACGAGTTCAAACACCTAGAGCAAGCAAAAACAAGCACCCAAACACAAGGAGCACATAAAAATCGGTTATAAGGATGGAAACCTTAACAAAACCGAACCAATTATCATAAAACTCTCACCTCCGAATATTTTCAGCCTTCTACTTCTTCACAACCGAGAGAAACCCAAATTCAGCTTCTTTTCTTCTTTGTTTCAGTCGAACTCTGCAGTAGCAGGGAAGATATGGGCGGCCATGCCTATATAAAATTCACCTTTTTGACTTTTTGTACTATTTACACAAAGCACCCCTCAACTTGGCTTCTTTTAGATTTTCTTCAAGATACTTTCTTTTCTTTTATTTTATGTGACAGAATTTCGGGCGTTACAGAAGTCAAAATTCGAAGATGGCCTCCCTTATTTATTTGCAGAAAGGGTTAGGAATAACCTTAGAAAAGGTGGAATAAGTATAAATTATGATGAGTATACTTATGGCAAGTTAATAGGAACTTGTATTCAAGAAGGTTTAAATTTATGTAATGAAATTAAATTAAACCAACAAATTAAAAAACATTCTTTAAATGAAAAGAAACAATTAGGTGAATTTTGTAGCCAATTCGGTATAGGAGAAACCTCAAGTAATACTAGAAAGTTTAAAAAATCTAATCCCTATTAACATCAAAAAAGAAAAAGGAAAAGGGAAGATAGAAAGAATAAAAGAATTCAAATATACGAGGAACATAAACCTTCGTATAAGACATATAATTCAAAATTGATTTGTAAAAAATGCGGAAAAATAGGTCACAAAGCAAAAACTTGTTGGGTTAGGAAGAAGCTTAATAAGCTAGAAGATGAAGACTTAAGAAATCAAATATCAAAAATATTATTAGGATCAGATTCTGGATCTGATCAATCTTCTAATGAAGATTCAAGTATTTTAGAAAATGAAAGCTTATACTCTTCCTCTGAAGAAGAAAACTGTTGCAAAAACAATTGTTGTAATAATACTTCAGAAGAAGAAGAAGAAAATATTTATCAAATTATTTCACAATATAAATATATGGAAATAAATGTATTAACTAGTGAAATAATAGAATTATTAAAAGTGGTAGACGATCCACATATTAAAGAGAAAATATTCTCGTCATATATGGAAAAACAAGAAGGTCCTTCTTGTTCAAATTCAAAAGATCAAAAACCATTTTCTCTGGCTGAGTTAAAAATTCAATTAAACCAGAGAAATAAAGATAAAAAACCTGTTGATATACAACAATTAAAAAGAGAAATTGATAATTTAAAATCAAAAATAAAGATTTTACAACAAAATAATAAAGAACTTGATCATAGAATAATATGTCTAGAAAAAGATAAATTAAACATGCAACAAATAGAAGAATCAGAATTATATCTGAAAAATATAAGAGAAATTATTACTTCTCAAAAATGGCATGGAAAAATTAAACTATTAATAGGAAATGATTTCTTAATAGAAGTAATTGCACTATTTGATAGCGGCGCAGATTTAAATTGTATACAAGAAGGATTAATTCCTACTAAATACTATTATAAAACTACTCATACTCTCAGTCATGCTGGGAAAGGTAAGTTAGAGGTAAATTATAAAATTCCTCAGGCTTTTATTTGCCAAGATAATACCTGTATTAGTACAAGCTTTGTACTAGTAAAGAATCTTAGAAACCAACTTATACTTGGAAGCCCTTTCTTTGATAAAATCTTTTCTTTAAGAAACGTAGACCGTACTAGAATAACTGGTACGTATGAGGGGAAAGAAATTGTTTTTAAATTTATCTCTAATCCAATAACAAGGACATTGAATAATTTAAGAAATGATTTGTTGAAAGCAAAGATAAATCAAATTAAATTTTTACAGGAAGAAATATTTTCTTTAAATCTTCAAGAAAGATTAAATAATCCAAAATTACAAGAAAGATTAAATTCATAGAACACCAATTTAGCTTACAAATATGTAATGATCATCCCAATTCTTTCTGGGATAGAAAGAAACATATTGTTTCACTTCCATACGAAGAAAACTTTAATGAAAGTCAAATCTCGACCAAGGCGAGACCTTGTCAAATGAATTCTGAATATATGGAATTATGTAAACAAGAAAGAAAATCTCTTTTAAACAAGAATTTAACAAGAAATTCAAAGTCTCCATGGTTATGTACAGCCTTTTATGTTAATGAACAATCTAAACAAGAAAGAGGTGTACCAAAATTAGTAATTAATTATAAACCGCTAAATAAGGTTTTAAAATGGATTAGGTATCCTATACCTAATAAAAAGGATTTATTAGACAAGTTATACAAGTCAAATATATTTTCTAAATTTGATTTAAAATCAGGGTATTAGCAAATTCAAATTGATGAAAAGGACAGGTATAAAACTGCTTTTACGGTACCTGTTGAACATTACGAATGGAATGTTATGCCATTTAGATTAAAAAATGTCCCTTCGGAATTCCAAAATATTATGAATGATATTTTCATCCCTTATAGTGGATTTATCATCGTTTATATTGATGATATACTTGTATTTTTAAAAGATATTGAAACTCATTTTAAACATTTAGAAATATTCAAAAAATATAATCTTAAAAAATAGTTTTGTTATATCTAGACCAAAGATGTTGCTTTTTCAAACTAAAGTCAGATTTTTAGGTCATAATATTAACCAAGGAAATATAATTCCAATTAATAGAAGTATTGAATTTGCATCCACATTTCCGGATGAGATTTTAGAAAAAACCCAATTACAAAGATTTCTTGAAAGTCTAACTTACATTCTTCCTTATTATAAAAATTTTGCAGAAGACACTGCTTTACTATACGATAGGCTAAGGAAAAATTCTAAGCCATGGTCTATCGATCATACTAAAGCAGTTCAAAAGATTAAGCAAAAGGTTCAAAACCTTCCTTGCTTAATGATTGCAAACCCAGAATGGGAAAAAATTGTTGAAACTGATGCCTCAGATATAGGGTACAGAGGTATTTGAATCGATGAGTCATTCAAAAGGAACCTTGAGGATAGCAGTATCCAAATTAAATAAAAAATGGGATAATATCCAAATTGAATTAACAGGATTAAATAATAATATTCAAGAAATAGAAGAAATTCCCTTCTTATCAAACAAAGCAAAAGATTATGCTATTAAACAGATTGAATATCAAATAAGATCCCTAAATAAACAATTAAAGGATCTAAAATATAAAGAAATAATACTTTCTTGTGGATAAATACTTCTATTCTAATTCCTATGTTTAGAGTTTCAGGAATGATCCTCTGGGAAAGGAGAAGAGGCCGTGGAAGATCTTCCTCTTATAGAGGAAGAGGAGCAGAAAGAATTATCCATCAAATGGGTAATAGAAAGCTTATAGCTATGGATGGATCATCATATGCATCATCCTCTTCAAAAACAAAATTTGTTGAAAAAACATTTAAAGAATTTTTAGCTTATAAAGTAGCTCAGAGTCAAATCTCTGAAGAAACAGCATCATATGCTCAAGCTGCTAGTGAAAATGATGATGAAAACTGGATTCATAATCAAAAGAAGGATGTTATACTCCTTCTTGATCACAAAGATAAAAAATGGAGTGATCAACCTTGGTTCATAATCAAGAGTTATTTTGATACTGGATTCTATCCAACTGAGACTTATAAGTCCAAAACGTATTATGAGGAAATCCTCAAAGCCACAAATTGTGAGCTTACCCATTATACTGGGAGCAATAAAATCCTCAAAGCCACAAGTTTTAGCAAAATAATAATAAAGCAGATCATATCTGTTGAAAATTGGGGAATATCTCCATTAAAAGACAGGGAAATTCTACACCCTGATACAAAAACTCCCATTAGATATAACTATTGGGATTATGTGAATGCCTTTCATAAAGCATTCCTATTTGAAAACCAGAATTATAAACATTCTTGGTTTATTAAAATATGTTCTAAAACCTATGAATCAGATATTCCGATCTGGTTTTATAAATGGTGGCAGTCATACGGTCCGTCAATTAATATCTTTAATAAAGAATCACAAAGGTTTAAAACCTTATACACCCAATGGGTGGAATTATCTCGTGCCTTGATAGAGGCATAACATAATAACAATTTTATTGAGGGAATGGCCTCATTACATTATTTTGTCCAGTTCAGTATCCCATGGATATGGAAATGGATCCTTGAAACTGGTTATACCATTGAAAACATGTTCTGCTTAAAAAGAACATACATGACAAAATTCTGGAAACAGATGATGAAGATAGAAGAAGGCAAAATCAAACGCCAGGACACGTTGGACCATATCCAACAAACAATTGAATTATATCAACAACAGAAGAATAATCAACAACAAAAGGAAGCTCCTAGTCCTTTCCAACATATTATCAAAAAGTTGCAAATGACCACAGGCACAGATAATATCAGCCAAGAAGAACTTCTACATCAATATATGGAAGAAGTTAAAAAAGACATAGCAAAGCATTTTAGAAAAGATGAAGCTTCATCAAGCTTGTGACATCTGTCATCAAAATAGGTACGTTGACTTTGGCATTAGTTTGAATTTTGACTTTTGACTTTGACTTTCGTCTTTATTTGGGTTTGGTTTTGATTTATGGTTCTTTTCTTGTTGGGCCCAAGTTTTGGTCTAATGGGCCTACCTTTTTATGATGGGCCTGGAGCCTATATCATTATGTGACTAGTGGGCTTGTCATCGTATGAGGTTCTATGTATTGAATCCAATCAAGGGTTTTCTAAAATGTAAAACACGAAACTTCACCGTAACCCAATTAACCTTACATCCATGGGCTTGCCCAAAGCCTGTTAAAACAACTTAAATGGTTCTAAAAAAATATAATTTATCCAAATCCTAGGGCATGTGATAGTTCATTGGAACCGTTATTGCGCGCGGAATTTGAAACCGTAAAAATTAGACGACAAGCGGTTCGAGACGTGACGGAATACATGAGACGGGCCAAGGGCCCGAAGGCACTTCTTCCTCCCATGTTTTGGCCGCAAGGATTAAGGGGGTATTCCCCTTGCCTTGGCCTCATTCTTTCAATTGTAGAATTTCCTTGGAAACCCTAGCCACCTCCTTCTCCAAATTCTCTCTTCTTCCCCTCTTGGCCATCGAAAAACACTGAAATCCTTTGTGCATCCATCGATTTTGACAATCAAATCATCCAAGAGCTTTAAACTAAGCAAGATACATTCGTTTTCAAAGTTACGGTAAGCAAAATTCGTTTTTGATGAAGTCTAATGCTATTTTCACTGTAAAATCGATGATACTCATCATCTATATTCAAAATATTCATCTAATGATCTCTCATCCTTGGTTTTTGGTGCTAGATCGTGAAGATCTAAGCGTTACGATTGTCGGGTTCGTCACTTGGTAAAAACCCTAATTCTTGGTCTTGTATGGTAATCGAATCTAAAAGATTGGGATGTAATCTTGGATGACCAGCCCTTAATCGAGATTTTGAACCTATAAAACGTTTAGAAATAACTAGAATTGTTCCTTGAAAGAATTGATGTGTTGAACAAATCGAAACAATGAAACTATCACTTAAAGTTGCAAACCGGGAGACTAAGAAACTAACAACTGTTTGGGACTGGAAAATTTTATAAACTAAGTAGTTAATTGAAGTTCTTGACACTTGAAACTGGAATAAAAGCATTTTTACATATTTGGGTTGTTAACGGGCGCAGATTGGAACTTGAGACGCAAAGGAACGAAACTAACAATCTGGACAGCTTGCTGTCAGAAAAATGGGTCCTCTTGTTCGTGTGATAACATGGTCGAAATAAGCCCAATTGGGGAAAAATCCGTGTCTAAATTTAAGCCCCATGAGTCCTCTAACTAACCCAAGTGGTCTCGTGTCGTTTCGACATCGTTGGTTCCTCCAAACGTAGCAAACAAAACAGAAGGTCAAAACTGACGAATCTGGGCAGCAGATTAGTCTGTATTCCTCGTGTCATAACTTCCTCATATTTTGTCAAACAAACATGATTATTTTATGGGGTTTAATTTAAAGTCTCTTCTTTCAAATGATACCTTTTACGCAACGATTCGTTATCGTTTCGATCTCCTAACAGTCTATACAAGACTGATGCGCAATCAGATATGCATGCTGAATTATCTTGTTAAAACTTAAAAGTAAGGATTGGAACTAAATAATCTAACTTAAGACAAGTTTTGCATATAATATTGATTAAAACTCTTTACAAAAGAATTAATTTAATTAGTGGGACGATGGAAAACCTTGATTAGCGTTAAGGGTTGGACTAAAAGGATTACACCCATATTAGCCATCTATATATGGTGATATATATTAATCCTTTTATGTATTATATATTTTTAGAGCTTACTTTGCGTGTTGTGGGATTTGAACTGTGACATTTCAAGGTGACTTTCACGGCCCTTTTTAATGTATTTTACTTGGGGAAAAAGCATGCTCATGGTTTTGGACTATGCCGTGTTTTAAGAAATATTTTGGGACATTGTATGTGGTTGGGTCATGGGTATTCAATCATGAGTGTGTACTTGTGCTTGTGCTTGTGCTTGTGCTTTTGCTTTTTCTTGGACTTGTTGACTTGAACGTCATGGAGAAGTATTATTAGTACTAACGGGCTGACACCCCCACCCATGTTGTCGGTATACTAGTCGAGACCGACTTGGCCGGGGCTTGCCCTTGGGTAAATATAATCCGGATGTGTGAACTTGGAATGGTCTTGGACTTGGGTTGTGCTAGAACTTATGTTGATATCTTGACTGCTATGTATCTCTTTCATATACAATTTTCTATACATATTATGCACGGCAAAATATTTGTATTTTTAAACCTGTGAACTCACCAACATGTGTTGACTTTTTAGAGCATGTCTTTTCAGGTAATGAAGTTTAGGTGTTTGCCTGTGGACTTAGACGAGACCGCTCCTCTAGGAGCATTAGACATTTCAAGAGATTCTTGGGACATGTTATGAATTGTTTGGTTTTATGAATTGTAATTTTATTGGATTTAAATTTGGTATTGTTTTGGTGATTGTGTTGGTTTGTTCCCATATGGGACTTGGTTTACTTTTGCATTAATTGTATGACGTTTTGGTATTGACTATAGTTGACATGTGTTCCTATGTGTCGGGTAACGTCATGACCCATGTACGGAGAATACCTGTAGATATTCTCTTAAACCCCCAATGTGTTATGACAATCCCGTCCGTTGCATTCTCGTGTTTGCGCTTTAGCAAGGGTGTGACAGATTGGTATCAGAGCCATTGGTTATAGAGAATTAGGTGGATTATTCGACCTAGACTATAACCTAAGTACCCGCATGTAGTATGCATAATAGGATTATGTGTACATTATACATGGGAATATTTGTGTTAATTGTTTTGATTTTTGGGTTGCCTTGTTGCTTCCTTCTTTACTTGTTCTTTTTGAGAAAAGTATTTATGTTTTTCTTTTAGGCCATGACTTCTCATACTCATTCCATTCCCCCTTCTATTATTGATATTTCGTCTGATTCGAAGAATGAAGAGGCGTAACCTGGCCCACCGAAGCTGGTGAAGCAAGCAGTAGCGATGCGTGGACGTAGACCGTTGACGAGGTCTATGACGGGATGCTTTAGGCCATATGGGTTTGGAGCACCCTGGAGAGCATATGTTGTAAGGAACCCACTCCCTCATTCAAAGGACGTTAGAGACATTCATAGGTCACCACCGGATTCTCCTAGGTCCGTTAGCAGCTGTGAGAGCCATGTAGGATCGTTACCGGAGGTGGCTATGCCCCCACCGACTATTCATGATGATGGTGGCAATTTACCTGCCCCTCCAGCCTTAAAGGGGAAGAGAGAGTTCGCACGACATATGACAAGCGGACTCATCGCTTCTTGCTCGTGGAGTGAAAAGAAGAATTGAATTGGGGACACTCCACACTACTGCGGATTAGCCTTCTTATGAATTTTTTTTTGTTCTTAAGTACCTTGACTGGTGATTATTGGGATTAGTATATCTTGACTTTGAGTTTTGAAATTAGGGTGTTATGGATATTAAGGTTGAATATTATTTAGGTATTTCTATTATGGATTTTGGATGATGAGTTGACCATTAAGTGCTACCATATGATTGCCTATTTTTTTGAAATAATTCATAGTCTAATTACTAATGCGATGATGGATTATAATTATTTACGGGCTGTCTTATTTTTAGAACATGACGCCAAGAAGAGTTACCCGCAGCTCGGCCCGTGGAGGTGAAGCCCCGAGGGGACGGGGACGTGGTAGAGGTGCTGGTGGCCGTGGTGGGGCCATAGGTGGAAGAGGTCAAGGTGGACAAAACAATGAAAATAATGGGGTTGGTAACCTAGATATCGCCGCTATTATTGTTCAACAGCTAGCTGAGCTAATTCCTACTATTGTTACGCAAGTGAGTAACAACATCTTGAACAATGGGGGTGGTATTGGTGGAGGAAACGGGGACGATAATGGGAATGATGGGGACAATGGCAATCATGGAGGTGAAGAAGGAGCGAATGGTGGCGAGGTGTTGGTGGGAGCTAGAGATGGTGGGAATGGGCATGTTGTGGGAAATGGTACTGGGGGTAGGGTTGGATGTACCTACAAGGAGTTCATAACTTATAAACCGAAGGAGTTTGATGGAAAGGGTGGAGCCATCGCTTTGACCCGTTGGATTGAGAAAATGGAAACTGTGATGGATATCAGTAACTGTGCTGAGAATCAAAAGGTGAAGTATGCGACGTGTTCATTGGTAGGAAAGGCATTGACATGGTGGAACACCCAAGTTCAAGCTCGGGGTAGGGAGGCAGTTGTGGCCATGACACGGGCCGAATTTAAGGCTTTGGCAACTGAGGAGTATTGCCCTATGAATGAGATGCAAAAGTTGGAACACGAGTTCTGGAACCTTTCGATGGTAGGGTCGGGTCATGCTGCTTATACCAACTGGTTTCATGAATTGGCAAAACTAGTGCCACATTTGGTAACACCCGAGTCGAAGAGGATCAAGCGGTACATCTAGGGTTTGGTACCACAAATTCGTAGTATGGTGACGGTCGCGGCACCCCCAACCATACAAAGTGCAATTTTGAAAGCAGGCACTTTGACTGATGAAATGGTGTGAACTGGAGTTTTGGGAAAGACTGGAGAAAAGCGAAAGGATGTTGGGGAGTCAAGAAGATCAACCAACAGTAAAGTGGATAAGAAAACAAAGGTGGTGAAGGGATATGTGGCTGCGGCGCCTGCAAAGAAGGATTATGTTGGTTCTCATCCAAAGTGTATCAAGTGCGGCTTGCATCACCCAGTTACGGTGCCGTGTCCTGTGTGCTACGTTTGCCAGCAAGTCGGGCACTTAGCTAAGTATTGTAGAACACTCGTGAATCCAGCGGTGCCGGTCAATGCAGTTAGACCAGCGGGCGCACCACGCGTGTGTTTCGAGTGCGGGAGCCAAGACCATTACCGTAATACTTGTCCAAAGTTAAACAGAGCACCAGGACGGGTGGACAACCCGAATGCAAGAAACAACGACCAAAATCAAGCATTAGCGATTGGCGAAAATCCTAGACAAGGTAACAATGGTAACCCGGCTCGTGGAAGGGCGTTTGTAACCGGTGCCAATGATGCTCGTCAGGAACCACAAGTGGTGACGGGTACGTTTACTTTAAATGAACATTATGCTATAGTTTTATTTGATACGGGTGCCGATAATAGTATTGTATCATCCGAGTTTGTGAAATTCATGGATATGACCCCTAGTTGTATGGAATCAAGCTATGTAGTAGAATTGGCCAACGGTAGCCTAGTAGAGACTATGGATATAATACGGAACTGTACCTTAACTTTGGACGATCATGCTTTTAGAATAGATCTTATACCTTTTGGGCTTGGAAGTTTTGACTTAGTGGTGGGTATGGACTGGTTAACTGAGAATAGGGCTGAAATCATTTGTAACGAAAAGATTGTGCGCATACCCTTACCATGTGGCAAGACACTTGAAGTACACGGAGAGAAGCCAGAAGTGAAGAAATAATTTATAATGAGTATGAAAGTGGCGGAATTGAAGATCGAAGACATACCTATTATGTGGGATTTTCTAGAGGTGTTTCCAGAAGATTTGACAGGATTGCCACCACCAAGACAGGTAGATTTTCGAATCGATTTGCTACCGGACGCAGTGCCTGTGGCTAAGGCTCCTTATTGACTAGCCCCGTCAGAAATGCAAGAACTGTCTAGTCAGCACCAGGAGTTGCTAGACAAGGGTTTCATCCGACCAAGCCATTCGCCGTGGGGAGCGCCAGTGCTCTTCGTTAAGAAAAAGGATGGATCCTTCAGAATGTGTATAGATTATCGAGAATTGAAAAAGTTAACTATTAAGAATCGTTACTCATTGCCAAGGATAGATGATCTATTCGATCAACTTCAAGGGGCGACCTATTTTTCGAACTTTGATCTTCGTTCAGGATATCATCAGTTGAGGGTGCACGAGGACGATATACCAAAGACGGCTTTTAGGACGTGTTATGGGCATTATAAATTCTTGGTTATGCCTTTTGGGCTAACGAACGCATCCGCGGTATTTATGGATCTAATGAATAGGGTGTGTAAACCCTATTTGGATAAATTTGTCATAGTATTCATTGACGATATTTTGATCTATTCAAGGATGAAAGAGGATCATGAGGGACACTTGAAAAAAATCTTGGAGTTATTGGGAAGGGAGAAGCTGTATGCTAAATTCTCCAAGTGTGAGTTTTGGCTGCGAGAGGTGAAATTTCTTGGGCATGTAGTGAATGAAAAAGGAATTCATGTGGATCCTGGAAAGATCGAGGCAGTTAAAAACTGGGAGGCGCCGAAGACACCTTCAGAGATAAGACAATTCCTTGGGTTAGCAGGTTACTATCGGCGATTTATCACGAACTTCTCAAGGGTTGCACAACCACTTACGCAATTGACGCAAAAGGATAAGAAGTTCGAATGGGGTGCTAAACAAGAGGACGCATTTAATACATTGAAAAATAAGTTGTGTAATGCACCGATATTGGCACTCCCTAAGGGTTCAGACGGATTAGTTGTGTATTGTGACACGTCGCATCAAGGTTTAGGTTGTGTGCTCATGCAAAAAGATAAAGTGATTGCATGACAACTTAAGAATCACGAGAAGAATTACACCACCCATGACGCGGCGTAGTGGTCTTTGCCCTTAAGATCTGGAGGCACTATTTGTATGGTACAAAGTGTGTCATTTATACCGACCACAAGAGCCTCCAGCACATTTTTTACCAAAAGGAATTGAACATGAGACAGCGTCGATGGATGGAATTGCTTAGTGATTACGACTGTGAAATCCGGTACCACCCGGGTAAAGCAAACGTAGTAGCGGATGCCTTGAGTCGAAAGGAAAGAGTCAAACTTGTATGCATCCGGGCCCTACAAATGACCATTCATTTGGATATTAAGACTCGTATTATTGCTGCTCAAGTTGAAGCAATAAAGGAAATAAACGTACAGAGTGAAGTGTTGAGAGGATTGGACCGACAGTTCGAACAAAAGGATGATGGAGGGTTATACTTTGTGGGTAGGATTTGGGTACCCATTACGGGGAATGTTCGGGAGATAGTATTAGATGAGGCACATAAGTCGAGGTATTCGATACACCCTGGTGCGGATAAAATGTACCACGATCTTAGAGATTTATACTGGTGGCCCGAAATGAAGAGGGATATAACGGTATATGTTAGTAAGTGTTTAACGTGTGCGAAGGTCAAGGCAGAACATCAGGTTTATTGCAGCAACCTGAAATCCCTGAATGGAAGTGGGAGAATATTACGATGGACTTTATTACAAAGTTACCATGGACTAGTAGTGGGCATGATACGATTTGGGTTATTGTGGATCAAATGACCAAATCTGCACATTTCTTGGCCATACATGAAGACTACAAAATGGAAAAGTTGGCAAGGATCTATATTTGTGAGATTGTGTCTAGGCATGGGGTACCCGTGTCAATCATATCCAATCGGGACGCACGATTCACATCACGATTTTGGCAATCCTTGCAGAAGTCACTGGGGACACATCTTGACATGAGTATAGCCTATCACCCTCAGACCGATGGTCAGAGTGAGCGTACGATTCAGACTTTGGAAGACATGCTGAGGGCTTGCACGATTGAATTTGGTGGTAACTGGGCACTCACCTTCCATTGGTGGAGTTTTTGTACAATAATAGTTATCATACGAGTATTGGATGTGCACCATTTGAGGCATTTTATGGGCGTAAGTGCAGGTCGCCGGTGTGTTGGGCAGAGGTCGGGGAATGTCAGATGATTGGACCCGAGATTATACAAGAGACTACCGACAAGGTGTTTCAGATAAGGGATAGATTGAAGGTAGCCCAAGACCATCAGAAAAGTTATGCTGATAATCGAAGGAAGCCATTAGAGTTCACTGTTGGGGATAATGTTCTATTGAAAGTGTTGCCTTGGAAAGGCATTATTCGTTTTGGCAAGAGGAGCAAGTTAGCACCGAGATACGTTGGTCCGTTCAAGATTATTGAATGAATTGGTCCTATTGCATATCGACTGGAATTGCCGCAAGAGTTGAATGGAATACATAACACGTTTCATGTTTCAAATCTCAAGAAGTGTCTCGCTGCGGATGGAACTCAAGGAGAGGCCCTGTGTTTACTTGGGAAAGAGAAGACGGAATGAGGACTAAGTACCGTCACCTATTTGCGGATGGTAGTGCAGTTGATGACTCTAGTTGAATTTCGGGATGAAATTCTTTCAACTGGGGGATACTGTGACATCTGTCACCAAAATAGGTACGTTTACTTTGGCATTAGTTTGAATTTTGACTTTTGACTTTGACTTTCGTCTTTATTTGGGCTTGGTCTTGATTTATGGTTCTTTTCTTGTTGGGCCCAAATTTTGGTCTAATGGGCCTACCTTTTTATGATGGGCCTGGAGCCTATATCATTATGTGACTAGTGGGCTTGTCATCGTATGAGGTTCTATTTATTGAGCCCAATCAAGGGTTTTCTAAAATGTAAAACACGAAACTTCACCATAACCCAATTAATCTTACATCCATGGGCTTGCCTAAAGCCTGTTAAAACAACTTAAATTGGTTCTAAAAAAATATAATTTATCCAAATCCTAGGGCATGTAATAGTTCGTTGGAACCGTTATTGCGCGCGGAATTTGAAACCGTAAAAATTAGACGACAAGCGGTTCGAGACGTGACGGAATACATGAGACGGGCCAAGGGCCCGAAGGCACTTCTTCCTCCCATGTTTTGGCCGCAAGGATTAAGGGGGTATTCCCCTTGCCTTGGCCTCATTCTTTCAATTGTAGAATTTCCTTGGAAACCCTAGCCACCTCCTTCTCCAAATTCTCTCTTCTTCCCCTCTTGGCCATCGAAAAACACTGAAATCCTTTGTGCATCCATCGATTTTGACAATCAAATCATCCAAGAGCTTTAAACTAAGCAAGATACATTCGTTTTCAAAGTTACGGTAAGCAAAATTCGTTTTTGATGAAGTCTAATGCTATTTTCACTGTAAAATCGATGATACTCATCATCTATATTCAAAATATTCATCTAATGATCTCTCATCCTTGGTTTTTGGTGCTAGATCGTGAAGATCTAAGCGTTACGATTGTCGGGTTCGTCACTTGGTAAAAACCCTAATTCTTGGTCTTGTATGGTAATCGAATCTAAAAGATTGGGATGTAATCTTGGATGACTTGCCCTTAATCGAGATTTTGAACCTATAAAGCATTTTGAAATAACTAGAATTGTTCCTTGAAATAATTGATGTGTTGAACAAATCAAAACAATGAAACTATCACTTAAAGTTGCAAACCGGGAGACTAAGAAACTAACAACTGTTTGGGACTGGAAAATTTTATAAACTAAGTAGTTAATTGAAGTTCTTGATACTTGAAACTGGAATAAAAGCATTTTTACTTATTTGGGTTGTTAACGGGCGCATATTGGAACTTGAGACGCAAAGGAACGAAACTAACAATCTGGACAGCTTGCTGTCAGAAAAATGGGTCATATTGTTCGTGTGATAACTTGGTCGAAATAATCCCAATTGGGGCAAACTCCGGGTCTAAATTTAAGCCCCATGAGTCCTCCAAATGTAGCAAACAAAACAGATGGTCAAAACTGATGAATCTGGGCAGCAGATTAGTCTGTATTCCTCGTGTCATAACTTCCTCATATTTCGTCAAACAAACATGATTCTTTTCTTGAGTTTAATTTAAAGTCTCTTCTTTCAAATGATACCTTTTACGCAACAATTCTTTATCGTTTCGATCTCCTAACAGTCTATACAAGACTGATGAGCAATCAGATATGCATGCTGAATTATCTTGTTAAAACATAAAAGTAAGGATTGGAACTAAATAATCTAACTTAAGACAAGTTTTGCATATAATATTGCTTAAAACTCTTTACAAAAGAATTAATTTAATTAGTGGGATGATGGAAAACCTTGATTAGCGTTAAGGGCTGGACTAAAAGGATTACACCCATATTAGCCATCTATATTTGGTGATATATAATAATCCTTTTGTGCATTATATATTTTTAGAGCTTACTCTGCGTGTTATGGGATTTGAACTGTGACATTTCAAGGTGAGTTTCACGGCCCCTTTTTAATTTATTTTACTTGGGGGAAAAGCATGCTCATGGTTTTGGACTATGCCGTGTTTTAAGAAATATTTTGGGACATTGTATGTGGTTGGGTCATGGGTTGAGTCTAGGTATTCAATCATGAATGTGTACTTGTGCTTGTGCTTGTGCTTGTGCTTTTTCTTGGACTTGTTGACTTGGACGTCATGGAGAAGTATTGTTAGTACTAACGGGCTGACACCCCCACCCATGTTGTCGGTATACTAGTCGAGACCGACTTGTCCGGGGCTTGCCCTTGGGTGAATATAATCCGGATGTGTGAACTTGGAATGGTCTTGGACTTGGGTTGTGCTAGAACTTATGTTGATAGCTTGACTGCTATGTTTCTCTTTCACATATAATTTTCTATACATATTATGCACGGAAAAATATTTGTATTTTTAAACCTGTGAACTCACCAACATATGTTGACTTTTTAGAGCATGTCTTTTCAGGTAATGAAGTTTAGGTGTTTGGCTGTGGACTTAGACGAGACCGCTCCTCTAGGAGCATTAGACATTTCAAGAGATTTTTGGGACATGTTATGAATTGTTTGGTTTTATGAATTGTAATTTTATTGGATTTGAATTTGGTATTGTTTTGGTGATTGTGTTGGTTTGTTCCCATATGGGACTTTGGTTTACTTTTGCATTAATGGTATGATGTTTTGATATTGACTATACTTGACATGTGTTCCTATGTGTCGGGTGACGTCATGACCCATGTACGGAGAATACCTGTAGATATTCTCTTAAACCCCCAATGTGTTATGACAATCCAGTCTGTTGCATTCTCGTGTTTTCATTTTAGCGAGGTTGTGACAAAGCTCAAGGATGTCTGAATCAGATTTTTCTCAAATCGGGGAAGATAGTCAACTTTTCCAAGATAGTCAACAGGAAGATGAGCCTGTTGAAGAAGACATAAATATGTTAATTACAAAATACGAAAAAAAATACGGTCCAATATCTGGACAAAAGGCGAAAGAGAAAAGGACACAATAGGCCCCACAAGAAAAGGAAAAAGAGGTCAATAATACTAGTTGGCCGACAACAATTATTAAAGCATTTTGTCTACATGTTACATTATTGTAACGTTACTATTTATTTTTTGACTTATTGTACAATAATGCGTCAGAAGCAATTATAAGCGAATATTCGCTGTAATATTCGGTGCCAGGGCCTCTACATAAAGAGGACTTAGTGTTTAGTTAGAGGCACCAGATTACCAAACCACCTTTCTCTCTTGTAAAAATCCTTCTGCAATAAAATTTGAAGTTTAAAGTTTGAAGAACCAGTCTCTGGTAATTTCTTTCTTTCTTTTAGATTTGTGTATGATAGCCTCACTTAGAGGCTAAACCTCTAAGTGTTGGAATATCACCATGCTCAACAGATTATCATAATAAAAAAGAGATCTTAAAACCTAGAAAAGGGTAGAAATTTAAGAGGAATCGTGGGATAGGGTTACAGCCCATCTAAGATGTTAATGTGGGTGGTCGAACTCTGGGGACCCGTCTAAGCCATAAAGCCAAGAAGGCGTGGGGCGTTTTGGGTCTGACCTTCACTAATCACATATTAACATCCTGGACAACGGCTGTGTAAAATCACCAAAGTTCCATCATTTCTCTAAATCTTCTGCCCTTGTCTGAGTTTTATGGTTTTCTCCTCTTTTCCATAAAAGGTCCTGCCTCTTATATGAAAAGGAAAAAAAGGTCAATTATTGTCACACCCTGGGCCCAGAAGAGGGTGGGACGTCTCAGACTAGCAACATACATGGCAGCGGAAACAGAACCACACAAGAGCGCACAAGGAGAGAAATCATAATGACATTACATTACATCAATGTTATCTGGGTTAACACCATCAAACCCTAACAATAGAAGCATCCAATACAATACTATCCGAAAACATACATATTAAAAACTGAATGTTCAGATGATTTAAAAATCCTAGTAATGCCATTTAGGTAGTCATGGTGCTAAGTAATCTTTGGAGTCTTTCATAAGGTCCAAGCTCAACGAGGATTACTTGAAACATGCTCAAAAAGATTTTGTGTCAACTAAAAAGTTGGTGAGTTCAAGTACTTGAAGTTCAAAAACAAAAGGGCTCATTGAACCCATAGTAACTTTAAAAAGCATAGTATCACAGTTGTGGGATCACAATTCAACCCTGCACTCAGCCTCAGCTGGCCTCTTCTAAACTTGTGTTGCCGGTAATCCCATAAGGGAAACTGAGCCTCATAGCAGAATACCATACCTGCCGGATGGTACACCATAGTATCTTAGGAAAGTTTGGGTTTTTGGTGTAATATGACCCGTTTTTGTTCCTCACAAGTTCTTATATGAAGATAGGTATAAAAATAGTTTCTGGTCATAAATTTACTGGAATATGGTCGACTTCCCGAATTTACACTTTTAGTCCCTCAAGTTTCCAAAATTACAATTTTTACCCCGAAGTTGGTTCTTTCCATTTCTTGACTCACTATGGCCCTTATTTGTTTCTAGGGGGTCCTTATATCACTTTTAGACCAATTTTACAAAGTGTTTTGGGGTCCTTTGCACAAAATCTTGTTTCCAACATTTAACCCGTTAAAACCCGTCTTTACCCGAAATCGACACTTTATTTCATTTTCTTTAAGTCCTTTCCTCAAAATATGAGTTTATGGTCCTTTAACTTTCTGAAATATTAAGGCCTTAAAGGTTTTTAGGCTTGTTACATTATTTCTTAAGATTTCATCAAAGAATCCCCCGGTTAGACCCGTTTAAGCCAAGTAAGTTCATAGAATTAACATGTTAACCCAAAATTTCACCAAGTCCGGTTTTAGCCACAGTTTTAATAGTTTTAGGGCCTGAAAATTTTGTATCTAACAAGTTGTCATGAATTTGGCTATGTTAAGCTACATCTATCACTTATTCAGGTCCCTAAGAACCATTCCAATGTCCAATTCATCAAACCAACATATCCATCCCAATATCAAAAATAGTTGAACATCATCAAACATTTTGAAAATTCAGATTTACCCACGGGCATAGCAACCTAAGGTAACAAGGTCATGGTTGGGCACATAAGTCATCATTTACACATGTGTAATATGAATTCTCGGGTTTATACACCCATTAACATACTAAAATCGATAGGTCCAGACCATAAAGTGTTTATAGGATAATTTAAATAGGTTTTTAGGTATCAATATTAAGGTTAGATTTAGAACAGTGAGTGGAATGGTCTTGAAAACCTATGAAAGAGGGGTTTTTGGGTTGATTCATGGCAATAACACAAGGTAAACATGTATGAATGAGTGTGTACCTCTTGTAGAACTGCAAGTCGCATAAAGCAGTCAACTTGGTCGCGAGTTCCTGCAAGTTGTTCCAAGTTTAGAGTGATTCAAGAGGTGCGTGAAAGGTTGTTCCGAGAGTTTGAGGCTTGAAGTCCTTGTTCCCTGCT
This sequence comes from Flaveria sonorensis, assembly GCA_025506505.1. Taxonomy (NCBI): domain Eukaryota; kingdom Viridiplantae; phylum Streptophyta; class Magnoliopsida; order Asterales; family Asteraceae; genus Flaveria; species Flaveria sonorensis. Next base: position 36,268,016 of record CM046438.1, on the reverse strand, counting down.
TGGTTGAAGCTTGAGGAGTTCTTGGTTCCTAATTGTGATGATTTGCAGAGAGAGAGAGAGAGAGAGATTTCAAGAGGTTGTTAAAGAGTGAAATGAAATGGGGAATTTGGTTTTTGAAAGGAAGTAAGAATTTTGGTGGAGTGTGGATTCGGGTTAATGAAAACCGAGGAGCGGTGTGGTTGGAGGGTGGAACGGCCAAATGCATGGCAACAATCCATGCATTGGCTGGTTTGGAGGTGCGCATACCAGGTCAAAAGCTTCTAGAAGGGTTCGGACATTTTTAAAATGCTATGTATGGCTAAAACACCCAAATAGTGCTCATGCGCCCACTTTCAGGGCGCCTGAGTAGTCTTCATATGCCTAAACAGTGGCGATGTGCCTAACTGCCAAATGCGCCTGGACAGTCGTCATGCGCCTAAACAGTTGTGAGGCGCCTAAATAGTTGTGAAGCGCCTAGGGAAAATTTTTCATAAGGAAGACTCAGATTTAAATTTTATGTACAATTATCAAAGGATAAGGTCAATTAAGTGAATTTTCTAGCCTGGGATCAAGTTCAAGGCTTAAAAATGTCAAACAACAGTTAAACAGGGTTGCATAAATCATAGAAATTCATTAACCATAAAGAAATGGAGATATATACAGGAAATGAGATGATGCAATAATACAATGCTAAATCACATTAGATTCTAGGACTTGGACCTAGGAGTCGGCTGTTACATTCACCCACCATTTAGGAAATTTAGTCCCGAAAATTTAGCTTCAATTAGATTCTGAACGAGTGGGCTTAAAGAGGTGTGGATACTCCTTCTTTATCACATCTTCTCGTTCCCATGTGAATTCAGGTCCTCGCCTAGTGTTCCATCTTACTTTCACTTTGGGTATCCGGCTTCGTCTGAGATTATGGACTAGTCGGTAGGTGATCTCTATGGGTTCTTCCACAAACTTCAACTCATTAGTGATTTTGGCATCTTTCAATGGGAGTTCCAAGGCCTTATCAACGAAACACTTCTTTAAGTTGGACACATGAAAAGTGTCAAGTGCATAGCTCAGCTCTTGGGGTAGCCTTAACTGGTATGCTACCGGGCCAACTCTCGATAATATTGCAAATGGTCCAATGTATCTTGGGCTTAACTTGCCCTTCTTGCCAAATCTCACCGTGCCTTTCCATGGCGCCACTTTTAGCATCACTCTATCGCCCACTTGAAATTCTAGGGGCTTTCGCCTTCTATCGGCGTACTTCTTTTGATGATCTTGGGGAGCTCTCAATCGTTCCTTAATCTTTAACACTTTGTCCGTGGTTTCCATTACAATATCAGGACCCATAATTTGGCTATCACCAATCTCATTCCAACTCAAAGGTGAATGACTCTTTCTGCCATATAGGGCTTCGTATGGCGCTGATTTTATACTTGTGTGATAACTATTGTTGTAGGAATACTCCACCAGAGGAAGGTGATTATCCCAACTTCCCACGAAATCAATCACGCAAGCTCTCAACATGTCTTCTAGTGTCAGAATGGTCCGTTCACTTTGCCCGTCAGTTTGAGGATGATATGCGGTGCTTAAATCAAGCCGTGTCCCCAAAGCCTGTTGGAGAGACTTCGAAAATCATGAAGTGAAACGACTATCGCGGTCTGAGATAATCGACAGGGGCACTCCATGTCTTGTTACAATCTCATTGATGTATAGTTGTGCTAGTTTCGGTAAGTCGTAGTCTTCTCGTATCGGTAGGAAGTGAGCTGATTTGGTCAGCCTATCCACTATTACCCAGATTGCATCATGTCCACAAGAAGTTCTTGGCAACTTTGTAACGAAGTCCATCGTAATGTTATCCCATTTCCACTCGGGAATTTCGGGCTGTTGTAAGGTTCCTGATGGCTTTTGGTTCTCTGCCTTTACCATTGCACACATCAGGCATTTCCCTACATAGGTAGCAATGGATTTCTTCATTCCGGGCCACCATAAAAGAGCCCTTAAATCCTGATACATTTTGTCACTTCCCGGATGAACTGAGTATCTTGATTTGTGTGGTTCATCCAGGACTATCTCTATAATCCCCCCATGTTTCGGTATCTAGGTTCTTCTCTCGTGCTTATACAGCCCGTCACTACACAATTCCAAATGTTTTTCCATTCATGTTAGCATTTCTTCCGCTAGTTTGTTATTGCTCAGGGCTTACTTTTGTGCCTCTATCAATCTAGTGGTAAGACTGGTATACACGCTCATTCTCAGAGCACGGACACAAAGGGGTTTCTCCCTTTCCTTTCTGCTTAGGGCATCAGCCACCATATTGGCCTTTCCTGGGTGGTAGCGAATTTCGTATTCATAATCGCTCAGCAGTTCTACCCACCTTCGCTGGTGCATATTTAGCATCTTTTGCTCAAGGATGTGTTGCAGACTTTTAAGGTCGGTGTAGATGACACATTTGGTACCGTAAAGGTAGTGTCTCCATATCTTGAGAGCAAACACCACGGCACCCAGCTCCAGATCGTGGATAGTATAGTTTCTCTCATGCTCATTCAACAATCTGGACGCGTAAGCAATCACTTTATCTCATTGCATCAACACACATCCAAGTCCTTGACGCGAGGCGTCGCAATAAACTACAAAATCATCAACGCCTTCAGGTAGGGCGAGGATTGGTGCACTACACAGTTTCTCCTTGAGTAACTTGTATGCTTCATTCTGCTCCCTCCCCCATGTGAAGGTTATGTTTTTCTTGGTTAGAGTGGTCAATGGTTGCACAATCCATGAGTAATCCTTAATAAACCTTCGGTAGTATCCAGCTAAACCAAGAAATTGCCTTATCTCAGTAGGAGTTTCAGGAATTTTCCAGTTTCTAATGGCTTTAATCTTTGAAAGGTCTACTTGAATTCCTTCTTCGTTTACAACATGCCCTAAAAATTGGATTTCGCGCATCCAAAACTCACATTTAGAGAATTTTGCATAAAGCTGTTCATTCTTGAGCAATTCAAGAATCAGTCTGAGGTGCTTCACGTGTTCTTCATGGCTATGGGAGTAGATCAGGATGTCGTCGATAAACACAATGACAAACTTGTCTAGGTATGGACGACACACTCGATTCATAAGTTCCATGAATGTGGAGGGTGCATTAGTCAGTCCGAAGGGCATGACTAAGTATTCATAGTGCCCGTACCTTGTTCGAAAAGCTGTTTTGGGTACATCTTCCTCTCTCACCCTTAGCTGGTGATATCCCGACCTTAAGTCTATTTTGAAGAAGTAGCTTGCTTCTTGTAGTTGGTCGAACAAGTCATCGATTCTTGGGAGGGGATAGCGATTCTTGATTGTAAGCTTGTTAAGGTCGCGGTAGTCGATACACATTCACAGTGTCCCGTCCTTCTTCTTAACGAATAACACTGGTGCGCCCCATGGGGAAACACTCAGCCGAATAAATCCCTTATCCAGTAGTTCCTGGATTTGCACCATTAGCTCCTTCATCTCGGGTGGAGCGAGTTGGTAAGGCGCCTTAGCCACTGGTGCGGTACCAGGCACTAGGTCGATTTCGAATTCGACCTGTCTAGTCGGAGGTAGTCCCAGTAGGTCCTCAGGAAAAACTTTCGGGTATTCAGCCACCACCGGTATATCTTTGATCCTCTTTTCCTTTCTTGCTTTCATAACATAGACTATGAAGGCTGAGAATCCCTTCTGGAGGCTCTTGGTAGCCTTTAGGTGGGAAGTCATCGGGTATAGCGTGTTGTTTCTATCATCATGGATTGTTAGCGTGCTTCCACCGGTTAAAGGTATCCTAAGAAAGCGCTCACCACATACAATTATAGCCTTATATTTTGCTAACCAATCCATTCCCACAAATGCATCAAATCCCCCTAAAGTGATAGGCAGCAAGTCTATCTTAAACGGAATACCCTCTAGTTCTATTGTGCAATCTTTGATAATTTCATTGGTTTCTATTATTTTACCATCAGCTAATTCCACCACGTAAGCATCAGTTAGGGCACAAGCCTCCAAATCAATTAAAAGCCTAAAGGTAGGGGAAACAAAACTTTCGGTTGCTCCAGTATCAAACAAAACAGTAGCAGGGTGGTTATTAATGAGGAACGTACCGTTTACCATGTCGAGATCTTTGCGAGCACCATTGGGGTCCATCACGAACGCTCTCCCTTAGGCTTGTTAGGCCTAGCATCCTTGTCTCTTGCTAGCTTGGGGCACCTATTTCTCACGTGTCTCGGATCCCCGCATTCGTAACATTGCTTCCCGGGCTCGAAAGTAAAGTCCTTAATCAGGTGTCTGGTTCGTTTGCACCTAAAGCAGGGCATCGAATTGCATTCCTCTTGGTGGTGCAGTTTGCATTTGGTGCATAAGGGGTTGGTGCCTACATACAGCCGTTGACCACTTGCTCCTTGTCCATCACTCCTTGACCTTTCATCGGCCCTCCTGTTTGAGCTACTACCACCGCCACTGGGCCTTCTAACATCAATCCACCTTCTCTTCTCGCCCGATAACCTCTTCTTATCCTCTTTCCTCCCCTGATCTGCTCATCCAGCCCTAATCAGGTCGTTTGTTAAGTTGCCAGTAAGATCGACAGCCGATTGAAGGGTTGTAGGTCTAGCAGATCGGACCATGCTTCTGACTCTGGGATGCAGGCCCCAGATAAATCGGGCTACGCCTTTAGATTTGAGAGTTACAAAATGAGGCACAAGTCGGGATAAAGTAGAGAATCGGTTGATGTACTCGGTGTAATTTGAGCCCCTCATTTCCAGGCTCAAAAATTCTGCCTCTAGCTTCTCCAGCTGGTTCATGGGACAGTACTTACCGGTCATCAGTTCTCAAAATTCCGACCACTTCATGCGGCCGACGGTATCCCTGGCCCTTGGCTGAACGATAGTCTTCCACCATTCTAAGGCTGGCCCCTTCAGGGATTGGTAGGCAAACCTGACCATATGCTTGTTCTTGCACTCGCTTATATCCAGCACAGCTTCCATTTCGTCCAGCTAGCGGTAGGTGTCTATTTCTCCCTCGGTGCCGAAGAAGTCTTTAGGCTTGCATGACATGAAAGTTTTGTAAGAACACCCGGTTCTTACTTCTTCAACGTTCCCAGCATCCACCGCATTGTTTCCGAGTCCATCATTCTGGGATGTATTTCCCCGATCAGCATTTATTTGCGCGATGATGGTGGGAATAGCATTTGCAATTTGTTGGGCCGCCAAGTTGGCAATCCTCTCATCGTTTTCGTGGTTAGAGTTCTCCTCCATGTCAGCCCTGGGTTGAGTGGGTGATCGATTCCCACATCGACCCCTGGGGCGTCCAACACCCTGGTTTCTTCCCTCGCCTGTTTCCCTTCTAAGCGGCATTCTGGTGTCAATCATAGTGATACTCATTTAGTGTCTCATAATTTGTTTCGAATATCCCACTCACCAATTGACTCCCTAAGGTCGTTCTATAACACACAAGGATTCACATAACACACAAAAAGTCATACATAGTCTCCCATATATATAGAATCAATTAGCAATTCAAAAAGGCAATCAAGATAGATTCCAAGAATAGACTAATACATAACCCAAACAGGCAACCAACAATAGATAAGATAGTATCATAAGAGAAGTTCAATCATAGATAGTAAAACAAACATCAAATAGGGTTGATAGTTTCGTAGCAATACAAGCTGGAAGGTGCCATCACCCCCAAAAATAGTATCAGAGATAAATATTTTCTCATAAGAATAGTATCATTCAATAATCAAGTTTCACCCAGTCACAACTACCATTTCTTCTTTAACCACTCGAACCAGCCTGACCCTTTCTTCTTTTGTTCTTGCTCCAAGTGTTGGACACCATGGGACGCCATTAGTGCCTGAAATTAGGTGGAGTGTGAGGTCCGTGTGGCGTGCTGAATCGTCAACTCGTGTCGATTGATGGTCCTCAATATATCGCTCAACGTGGGGTCAGACGGGCCAAAGTCACTAGCACGTCGGCTGGACTGCGAGTAGTGGTCTCCCGCTAGAATGCTCGGTCCATCGTACATGCTACGCCTTGGAGGCATCCAAAACTCATCCTGAGGTAGGTGTCTAGGTGGTCCCATCATAGGGGGCGCCGGTGCAGGAGCAGTCGCCGGTGGAGGTGGAGGAGGCGGCATCCTAAACGAGACAGAAGCTCCAGGTCGGGTGCTCTCCCGTGGTCGAGTGATGACTCGCGTGCCCCAATTCCCAATTAGTGGGATGGGCGAGTGCGTCGGTGCTGGTACATGAGGTGAGTTGGAGCAGGTCCGGCTCCTTGACTGAGATGTCGGGGATGAATCTTCGGATGGATCGGTATCATCGGATGTAACAGATATCCATCCGGGGTGACTGCTAATGTACTCCTCGTATTGTGATGGGGAAGTCGCCCTTCTTAGCCGTCCTACAGGGGCGGTCTCGTCCAAGGGGAGTGCGGGTGCTTTACCGTTGTTGGCCATAGTCCTCGAGTTCCTGTAAAATCATCATGAGTAATTTGGTTTCTCATAGCTCATGGCAATAGTGACAATAGTATCTCATAATAACAGTTACAGCAGTAATGAAGGTAGTAGTATCTCATATTAATAGAAACATAGGTTACCCCATAGACAAGACAAGATTTAGACTTACACAGAGCATTTTCTATGCAAAGAAAAGATTTTTACACCAAATAGGGGATCGTGTCGGAATTCACGCGCCCGGTAAATTCATGATTACGTTGATCAAGTGTAATCATCAATTTACCCAACCCATTCATCCCAACACATTCCAAAATAGAACAGTCATAGGGTATCAAGGTTGTAGCCTAGGGTCTACTAAGGTATTCCTGATTTCTCTACAACCTGTGGCTCTGATACCAATCTGTCACACCCCGGGCCCAGAAGAGGGTGGGACGTCTCAGACTAGCAACATACATGGCAGCGGAAACAGAACCACACAAGAGAGCACAAGGAGAGAAATCATAATGGCATTACATTACATCAATGTTATCCGGGTTAACACCGTCAAACCCTAACAATAGAAGCATCCAATACAATACTATCCCAAAACATACATATTAAAAACTTAATGTTTAGATGATTTAAAAATCCTAGTAATGCCATTTAGGTAGTCACGGTGCTAAGTCATCTTTGGAGTCTTTCATAAGGTCCAAGCTCAACGAGGATTACCTGAAACATGCTCAAAAAGATTTTGTGTCAACTAAAAAGTTGGTGAGTTCAAGTACTTGAAGTTCAAAAACAAAAGGGCTCATTGAACCCATAGTAAATTTAAAAAGCATAGTATCATAGTTGTAGGATCACAATTCAACCCTGCACTCAGCCCCGGCTGGCCTCTTCTAAACTTGTGTTGCTGGTAATCCCATAAGGGAAACTGAGCCTCATAGCAGCATACCATACCTGCCGGATGGTACACCATAGTATCTTACAAAACCTGTTACATGCGATAATGACCCAGCAGGATCTTAGTGTGGTACCCTTCTCATCGGAAGGCACTGTGCGTTGGGATTTCCCCAAGTAGATCTACCCATATAATCAAGCGGTTCACAAAAGAATTAATGATTATGATACAAAAATGCAGGTTCTAACAATAGCCGCAACATACAATAGTATCTCATAATGCCATCTCATAATAGTATCTCATAGTAGTACGTCAAATAAGTTTGGTTCAAACAAAGCATGTTTCACCCCAAAATAGTAATAAAAAGGGGACACGAGAAACTCACCTTGAGCAAATAAAGGATTCTTCAATCACAGATAGATTCAGGTCCTAGCACCCTAAGAGCAGGATACATATATAAGCTATAGATTCTTAGACTATTGGGAGTGTAATCAAGGGTAATTGGTGTTAAAAAGTACATATGACCACATCCCTTAGAAATTTGTCTCAAAAAGTTTCCTTTTTAGGAAAGTTTGGGTTTTTGGCGTAATATGACCCGTTTTTGTTTCTCACAAGTTCTTATATGAAGATAGGTATAAAAACAGTTTATGGTCATAAATTTACTGGAATATGGTCGACTTTCCCGAATTTACAATTTTAGTCCCTCAAGTTTCCAAAATTACAATTTTTACCCCGAAGTTGGTTCTTTCCATTTCTTGACACACTATGGCCCTTATTAGTTTCTAGGGGGTCCTTATATCACTTTTAGACCAATTTTACAAAGAGTTTTGGGGTCCTTTGCACAAAATCTTGTTTCCAACATTTAACCCGTTAAAACCCGTCTTTACCCGAAATCGACACTTTATTTCATTTTCTTTAAGTCCTTTCCTCAAAATATGAGTTTATGGTCCTTTAACTTTCTGAAATATTAAGGCCTTAAAGGTTTTTAGGCTTGTTATATTATTTCTTAAGATTTCATCAAAGAATCCCCCGGTTAGACCCGTTTAAGCCAAGTAAGTTCATAGAATTAACATGTTAACACAAAATTTCACCAAGTCCGGTTTTAGCCACTGTTTTAATAGTTTTAGGGTCTGAAAATTTGTATCTAACAAGTTGTCACGAATATGGCTATGTTAAGCTACATATATCACTTATTCGGGTCCCTAACAAGCATTCTAAGGTCCAATTCATCAAACCAACATATCCATCCCAATATCAAAATAGTTGAACATCATGAAACATTCTAAAAATTTAGATTTATCCATCGGCATAGCAACCTAAGGTAACAAGGTCATGGTTGGGCACATAAGTCATCATTTACACATGTGTAACATGAATTCTTGGGTTTAAACACCCATTAACATACTAAAATCGATAGGTCCAGACCATAAAATGTTTATAGGATAATTTAAATAGGTTTTTAGGTATCAATATGGAGGTTAGATTCGGAACAGTGAGTGGAATGGTCCTAAAAACCTATGAAAGAGGGGTATCCGGGTTGATTCATGGCAATAACACAAGGTAAACATGTATGAATGAGTGTGTACCTCTTGTAGAACTGCAAGTCACACAAAGCAGTCAACTTGGTCATGGGTTCCTGCAAGTTGTTCCGAGTTTAGAGTGATTCAAGAGGTGCGTGAATGGTTGTTCTCAGAGTTTGAGGCTTGAGGTCCTTGTTCCCTGCTTGGTTGAAGCTTGAGAAGTTCTCGGTTCCTAATTGTGATGATTTGCGGCAAGAGAGAGAGAGAGATTTCGAGAGGTTGTGAAAGAGTGAAATGAAATGGGGAATTCGGTTTTTGAAAGGAAGTAAGAATTTTGGTGGAGTGTGGATTCGGGTTAATGAAAACCGAGGAGTGGTGTGGTTGGAGGGTGGAACGGCCAAATGCATGGCAACAATCCATGCATTGGCTGGTTTGGAGGTGCGCATACCAGGTCAAAAGCTTCTAGAAGGGTTCGGACATTTTAAAATGCTAACTGTGGCTAAAACGCCCGAACAGTGCTCATGCGCTAACTTTCAGGGCGCCTGAGTAGTCTTCATGCGCCTAAACAGTGGAGATGTGCCTAACTGCCAAATGCGCCTGGACAGTCGTCATGCGCCTAAACAATTGTGAGGCGCCTAAATAGTTGTGAAGCGCCTAGGGAAAATTTTTCACAAGGAAGACTCGGATTTAAATTTTATGTACAATTATCAAAGGATAAGGTCAATTAATTGAATTTTCTAGCCTCGGGATCAAGTTCTAGGCTTAAACATGTCAAACAACAGTCAAACAGGGTTGCATAAATCATAGAAATTCATTAACCATAAAGAAAAGGAGATACATACAGGAAATGATATGATGCAATAATACAATGCTAAATCACATTAGATTCTTGGAGTTGGACCTAGGAGTCGGCTTTTACAATAATACTAGTTGGCCGACAACAATTATTAAAGCATTTTGTCTACATGTTACATTATTGTAACTTTACTATTTACTTTTTGACTTATTGTACAATAATCATAAGAGGCAGGTCCTTTTATGGAAAAGGAGAAAACCATAAAACTCAAACAAGGGCAGAAGATTTAGAGAAATGATGAAACTTTGGTGATTTTACACAGCCGTTGTCCAGGATGTTAATATATGATCAGTGAAGGTCAAACCCAAAACGCCCCACGCCTTCTTGGCTTTATGGCTTAGACGGGTCCTCAGAGTTCGACCACTCACATTAACATCTTAGATGGGCTGTAACCCTATCCCACGATTCCTCTTAAAATTTTACCCTTTTCTAGGTTTTAAGATCTCTTTTTTATTATGATAATCTGTTGAGCATGGTGATGTTCCAACACTTAGAGGTTTAGCCTCTAAGTGAGGCAATCATAAAACAAAATTCAAAGAAAGAAAGAAATTACCAGAGATGGATTCTTAAAACATTAAGCTTCAAATTTTATTGCAGAAAGATTTTTACAAGAGAGAGAGGTGGTTTGGGAATCTGGTGCCTCTAACTAAACACTGAGTCCTCTTTATATAGAGGCCCTGGCACCGAATATTATAGCGAATATTCGCTTATAATTGTGTCTGACACATTATTGTATAATAAGTCAAAAAGTAAATAGTAAAGTTACAATAATGTAACATGTAGACAAAATGCTTTAATAATTGTTGTCGGCCAACTAGTATTATTGACCTCTTTTTTCTTTTCTTGTGGGGTCTATTGTGTGCTTTTCTCTTTTGCCTTTTGTCCAGATATTGGACCGTATTTTTCTTCGTATTTTATAATTAACATATCTATGTCTTCTTCAACAGGCTCATCTTCCTACTGACTATCTTGGAAAAGTTGACTATCTTCCCCGATTTGAGAAGAATCTGATTCAGACATCCTTGAGCTTGATGAAGCTTCATCTTTTCTAAAATGCTTTGCTATGTCTTTTTTAACTTCTTCCATATATTGATGTAGAAGTTCTTCTTGGCTGATATTATCTGTGCCTGTGGTCAATTGCAAATTTCTGATAATATGTTGGAAAGGACTAGGAGCTTCCCTTTGTTGTTGATTATTCTTCTGTTGTTGATATAATTCAATTGTTTGTTGGATATGGTCCAACGTGTCCTGGCATTTGATTTGCCTTCTTCTATCTTCATCATCTGTTTCCAGAATTTTGTCATGTATGTTCTTTTTAAGCAGAACATGTTCTCACTCATCCACTGAACTGGACGAAATAATATGACGTAAGGCCCCGTTTTCGGAGACCTCACAGTTGGACATTCACAGCACTATTCATAAAACATTTCATAATTCATTATCACATTGCAGCGGAATTTAAACATTTAAAAGCCATTCATTTATTTATAAACGTTGTTGCTAAGTAACACATGTTTGGTATAGTTACAAAAGATCATTAGTTTGCATTACAAAACAACAATGTATATTCATGAATGGATGTCATCCTTGTCCCGACGAGTAGCCTCCCCGAGTGCCATCCTTAGCAATATTACCTGCCAACTGAAAACCCATAAAAGTCAGCTGTGCTGAGTGAGTCCTAGTTTTAAAATCATAAAAATATCTTGATATATTTGTATACAAAATACTTCTTAAAGAAAATATCTTATCTTTCTTTCGGATGTGATCACACACCATACATACAAATCATATCCATTACATCATCACCATTCTCTTTCTTGCTTATTATTATTATCTTTCACTGTCGATCTGGATCAAAGTTCTATACCCCCATATAATGCGCATAAACCTAGTACTGGGCCTTGAAGTCTATAAATAGACTCCATCCGTGGTGCACATATGCTGGCACCAGTACCGGGGCAGCAACAGTGGTCCCCTCAATCTTAAAAATTGACCCTGTGTACATCCTTTGGTTTAGCTAAACTGTACACAGTTGAGCTAACGACAACATGGTCATGCACCTCCTGTAAATTTTTACTTGCAAGTCTTTTCATTCCTTATGTTCCACTTTTCGTTAATATTAATCTTCCACTTGATTAATAATAATACTTTATGATCATAGGCAATCCACGTAAAGTCACATGTTTATATCATAATAGGCACATAAGGACAGCCCACAACATGCATAAGATAATCAGATACAAGCATCAAGTCAACCATGGTCAAACCCTAATCTTGATCTTCCAAAATTCCATAAAATTTCTTGTCTTAAACTAATGCGGATGAACAAACCAATGCGGGTGAACAACTTGCAAATGCGGATGAACAACTTGCAAATGCGGATGAACAAAAACTAATGCGGATGAACAAAACCAATGCGGCTGAACAACTTGCAAATGCGGATGAACAACTTGCAAATGCGGATGAACACTTGGTAATTATTCTGTCGTAAAAGAAATGCTGATAGCCACTGTAGCAAATGCACATGCATAAAAAGAAATGCTGATGGATACTGTAGCAAATGCGCATGCATGAAAAGAAATGCTGATGGATACTTAGGCTGAATTAAGGCAAATGCGGGTGAACAAAAGTGAATGCGGGTGAACAAAACACTTAGGCAATTATCACAGTGTAAATGCGGATGAACCATCAGACCTGTAAATGAGACTTATGCTATAACTAGTTCTAAAACCTCATTCCCATACATTCTTAACATAGATCAATCATGCTAAACTCTTAGAACAAGCTTACAACCTCATAGAACATAGAAGTTCATACACGTACATACACAGTTATCGTACATAACGGTTGTAAAACATTTTAATGCAATTTCAGCCCCAAAGAAGTTTTAAAACATAGAATCGGGGTCCTAGAACTCACCTATTGAGCAAACAAGTGAATCTCCTCCCAACTCGCTTGCACAAGAGTTCAAACACCTAGAACAAGCCAAAACAAACCCCCAAACACCAAAAACACATAGAAATCAGTTTCTAAGGTTGAAACCTCAAAGAAACCGAACCAATTAATCACAAAAACCTACTAACCTTGAATAATCTTCTTCTTCTTCATAATTTGACTGAGAGGAAACACAAAAACCAGCTTTCTTTCTTTCTTTTCTTCTTTGGAAAGCAGCAGAAAGAGCATGGGCGACCATGCTCTTTATACACCCACTTTTGACTTTTTGGTACTATTTACACAAAGCACCCCTCAACTTTGCCTTCTTTTTATTTTCTTCAAATTACTTTCTTTCCTTTTATTCTGATGAAATTTCGGGTGCTACAAATGAGGTCATTCCCTCAATAAAATTGTTATTGTGTTGTGCCTCTATTAAAGCAGTAGATAATTCCACCCATTGCTTGTATTAGGTTTTAAACCTTTGTGATTCTTTATTAAAGATATTAATTGATGGACCGTATGACTACCACCATTTATAAAACCAGATCGGAATATCCAATTCATAGGTTTTAGAACATATTTTAATAAACCAAGAATGTTTATAATTCTGGTTTTCAAACAGGAATGCTTTATGAAAGGCATTCACATAATCCCAATAGTTATATCTAATGGGAGTTTTTGTTTCAGGGTGTAGAATTTCCCTGTCTTTTAATTGGAGATATTCCCCAATTTTCAACAGATATGATATGTTTGATTATTATTTTGCTAAAACTTATTGTTTTATTGCTCCCAGTATAATGGGTAAGCTCACAATTTGTGGCTTTGAGGATTTCCTCATAATACGTTATAGACTTATAAGTCTTAGTTGGATAGAATCCAGTGTCAAAATATCTCTTGATTATGAACCAAGGTTGAGCACTCCATTTTTTATCTTTGTGATCAAGAAGGAGTATAACATCCTTCTTTGGATTTTGAATCCAGTTTTCATCATCATTTTCACTAGCAACTTGAGCATATGATGCTGTTTCTTCAGAGGTTTGACTCTGAGCTGCTTTATAAGCTAAAAATTCTTTAAATGTTTTTTCATCAAATTGAGTTTTTGAAGAGGATGATGCATATGATGATCCATCCATAGCTATAAGCTTTCTATTATCCATTTGATGGATAATTCTTTCTGCTCCACTTCCTCTATAAGAGGAAGATCTTCCACGGCCTCTTCCCCTTTCGCAGAGGATCATTCCTGCAAGTCTAAACATAGGGATTAGAATAGAAGTATTTATCCACAAGAAAGTATTATTGCTTTATATTTTAGATCCTTTAGTTGTTTATTTAAGGATCTTATTCGATATTCAATTTGTTTAATAGCATAATCTTTTGTTTTGTTTGATAAGAAGGGAATTTCTTCTATTTCTAAAATATTATTATTCAATCTTATTAATTCAATTTGGATATTATCCCATTTTTCATTTAATTTGGATACAGTTATCCTCAAGGTTCCTTTTGAAAGACTCATTGATTCAAATATTCCCTGGTAAGAAAACCAACAAACTGTTATCAGTTCCCTTTTTGTATATGATTTCAAAATCAAATGGTGCAAGATGAGATTGCCATCTAGCAAACATCTGCTTAAAAACATCATGTTTAAAATCTTTGTTAAACATGTATTTAGCTGTATTACAGTCAGTTTTAATTATAAACTTCTTGTTGAATAAATTATCTTGAAATTTTAAAACACGTTTGACTATTTCAAGAATTTCTTTTGCAACAGTTGCATAATTCTTTTGGCTTTTATTCCATTTTCTAGAATGAAACCTAACAAGATATTCTTGTTTATTAATTGGAGATATCTGTTTTATTATACCTCTGAGTTTGCAATCATTAAGCAATGAAGGTTTTGAACCTTTTGCTTAATCTTTTGAACTGCTTTAGTATGATCGATAGACCATGGCTTAGGATTTTTCCTTAGCCTATCGTATAGTAAAGTAGTGTCTTCTGCTAAATTTTTATAATAAGAAAGAATGTAATTTAGACTTTCAAATAATCTTTTTGGGTTTTTTCTAAAATCTCATCCGGAAATTTGGATGCAAATTCAATACTTCTATTAATTGGAATTATATTTCCTTGGTTAATATTATGACCTAAAAATCTGACTTTAGTTTGAAAAAGCGACATCTTTGGTCTAGATATAACTAAACCATTTTTTAAGATTATATTTTTGAATATTTCTAAATGTTTAAAATGAGTTTCAATATCTTTTGAAAATACAAGTATATCATCAATATAAACGATGATAAATCCACTATAAGGGATGAAAATGTCATTCATAATATTTTGGAATTCTGAAGGGGCATTTTTTAATCCAATTGGCATAACATTCCATTCGTAATGTCCAACAAGTACTATAAAAGCAGTTTTATACCTGTCTTTTTCATCAATTTGAATTTGCCAATACCCTGATTTTAAATCAAATTTAGAAAATATATTTGACTCGTATAACTCGTCTAATTGTAAGGCCCCATTCCCGGAACGCTTACAGCTGGTCAATCATTGCACACAAAGCATAAAACATAAATTAAATTTACCAAAATATTGCAGCGGAATTCTTTTAAACAAACCATTTCATTATAATTGCTTTTGCAAAATAATACATTTCAGTTAACTGTTACAAAATATCACTCGTTGCATTACATCACAAAAACATTATAATTCAAACAACGGATGCCATCCAAAAATACCAAGTAGCTGCCCCGTGCCATCCTCAGCAACATTACCTGCCAACTGGAAATTACATAAAAGTCATCGTTGCTGAGTGAGTTCTAGTTTTATAAATAAAATACTTTTCTTTCGATTTAAAACCGTACTTTACTTTCGTAAGCGATCATACATCATACGTACAAATAGATAATCTCATTATTATCTTTCATTATCGACAACTTACATTCATTCATTCTCTTTCTTATCGTACATTTCATTCGATCATTATTACTTCCACTTCTCTATGCTCCAGGATAATGCCTCGAGCTATACCCCAAACATCATGCACAAGGCGGGTACTGGACCGAAGACTATAAATAGACTTCAAACATCATGCCCGAGGCGGGCCCAGCACCGGGGTATCATCATTTGGACCATGCCATGTGCTATACCCCAAACATCATGCACAAGGTGGGTACTGGACCGAAGACTATAAATAGACTTCAAACATCATGCCCGAGGCGGGCCCAGCACCGGGGTAAGCGACAATGGTCCCGTACATATGGTCAGTCACAAAGACTAGACCCCAGTGTGTATCCTTCTGGGGTAGCTAACCCGCACACCGTTGAGCTAACACCCTTCATTGGGTGTGAACCTCCTTACAGTGCTTGCAAGACTTTTCTTACTTCAGATCGTTCATTAATGCATGCATTCATTCTTTCTTACAACACATTAGTTATCTTCCACTTTCGTTAAATACTACTTTACATAAGCATATTCATGCGTCACGCCACGAAAGGACACGACATAAACATAACATGGAACAACATCATCACAACAGCATACAAAGCATGCAAATCGTAAACAAGCACAGTCCCCCATAAAACCTCCTTTCTTCACACTTAAGCTCTACACCCTAAAATCTTAGAAAATTCTGTCTCTTTAAAGAAATGAGGATGAGCAAACAAATGCGAATGAATAAACAAATGCGGATGAATAAACAAATGCGGATGAACACCTCAGAAAATATTCCAAGTGTCCAAAGAAATGCGCATGAACCAAATGCGGATGACTAAAGCAAATGTGCATGGACAAAACCGATGCGGATGAACATACAACAAATGCGGATGAACACTTAGCAAATGCGGGTGAACAAAATAGTCGATGTGTTCACCAATGCGGATGAAGACTTAACTAATGGGGATGAACAACACTTTTGCAAATATGCAAACTTAATGCGGATGATCAACTAACCTGAGACCGCATCTTACACTATAATCAGTTCCCAATCCTCATCCATACATTCATTGCACCGATCTAGCATGCTAAACTCTTAAAACAAGCATACAACCACATAAACCAAGCAAAACATGCAGGCCCTAACACACCCACTAAAAGAACAGGGCCAAACTTACGGTACAACATACTGGACATATTAAAAAGTTAGTTACATAAAATTCCAGCCCCAAAACAAGTTTAAAACATAGAAATCGGGGATCTAGAACTCATCTTAGCAGCCTTCGAGTATGACTTCCTTCAAACCCGTTTGCACAATGAGTTCAACCACCTATAAACCCACAAAAAAACACACACCCGAACACAACAAAACACACATAAGCACACAACCGAGGCATAGGCCGGCAAAGAACAACTTAAAACCAGAATTCTTACCTTGAATTCAAATTCTTCTTCTTCCTTCTCTCTAAAACCGAAGCTCTTCTCTGATTTCCCTCTCTACAATCCGGTGAAAAGAAAATATGCAGAAAGGTGTGGGCGGCCATCACCTTTTGCACCCACTTTTTATACTTTTTGTCCTTTTGACACATTTAGCCCCTCAACTTGGGTTAAATTGTGTTTTCTTCCTTTTATACCCGTTTATTTCTTCTTTCTCGTCTTTTAAAATTTTCGGGTGTTACAAGTCCACCCCCCTTATATAGGTTTCGTCCTTGAAACCTATTATTCCTCGAATAGATATAGGTAATACTGCCTCATCTCTTCTTCAGTCTCCCACGTAGACTCGGATCCCTTCCTGTGCTTCCACTGTACAAGCACCAGGGGAACCACTTTATTCCTTAACCTCTTCTCCTTGCGATCAATGATTGCCACCGGTTGCTCCACATAATTGAGCCTTTCATCAACTTCAATGTCTTCCAGTGGTACAACCATATCTTCATCAGCTAAACACTTCCGCTGATGAGATACATGGAATGTAGGGTGAATTTCACTTAACTCATCGGTTAACTCCTACCTGTAGGCCACCTCTCCTACTCGAGCAATGATTCGGAAAGGCCCTATATATCTTGAGCTCAACTTTCCCGCTTTCTAAACCGAATGATCCATTTCCACGGAGAGGCTTTCAACATAACTCTATCTCCCACCTTGAACTCAATTGGTCTACGTCTCTTGTCAGCATACGACTTTTGTCTATCCTTAGCTGTCTTCATATAGGCTTTGATCCTTTCAAGCTTCTCAGGCGTAGCCTCGATCACCTCAATACTTCCCACTCTCTCTAACCAATATCACCCCAACAAACGGTGTTCTACATCTCCTACCGTATAGCATCTCATAAGGGGGCATACCAATGCTGGCATCATAACTGTTATTGTATGAGAACTGCGCTAACGGTAAGTGGTCATCCTAACTACCTCCAAAATCAATGACGCATGCCTGAAGCATATCCTCAAGTGTCTGAATGGTTCTCTCCGACTGACCATCAGTCTGTGGATGATAAGCCGTGCTGATGTGTAACCTCGTCCCCATTGCATCATGAAATCTCTTCCAGAACTTAGATGTAAACCGAGTGTCATCAGAAACAATAGACACCGTACACCATGACGAGTTACAATCTCTTTGATGAATAGATCCGCTAACATCTCAGACGAATACGTAGTGAGCACTCTTCGTCAAACGGTCGACTACCACCCATATGGCATCGTATCCGTTCGTGGTACGCAATAGCTTCGTGACAAAATCCATGGTGATATGCTCCCACTTCCACTCGGGTATATCCAAAGGTTGGATCTTACCATATGGCTTCTGATGCTCCGCCTTCACTTGCAAGCAAGTAAGGCACTTACTCACGTACTCCACTACGTCGCGCTTCATACCCAGCCACCAATAATCTTTCTTCATATCTTGATACATCTTCGTGGCACCGGGATGAATGGAGTATATAGTCTTGTGAGCTTCGTCCATGATCTTCCCACGTAGATACCCATAACGAGGAATCCACATTCGTCCGAATCGGTTCTAACACCGAGAGTGTTTTCACCCAATTCCGCGACTAGACCTCTCAACCTTTCAGAGTTAAGATGATCTTCCTTCAACGCCTCATTTTGAAACTCCTTGACCTGCTTCATCACATCAGAGGTCATAACCAATGATAAGCCTTCACCCGAATCAGCTCGGGTCTCTCTTTCAGCTGAGGTCATCCGCTACTATATGGCTTTGCCAGGATGGTAATGGATTTCACAATCATAATCCTTTATCAGTTCCAACCATCTCCTTTGCCTCATGTTCAAATCCTTCTGCTCGAAGAAGTACTTCAAGCTCTTGTGGATAGTGAAGATGGTGCACCTCGTCCCGTACAGGTAGTGTCTCCAATTTTTAATGCAAAGACCACAGCTACTCAAACTAAATCATGAGTAGGGTAATTAACCTCATGAACCTTCAATTGTGGGGATGCGTAAGCTATAACCTTTCCTCGCTGCATCAGTACGCAACCTAATCCCGAGTAAGAAGCATCTAAATAAACCACCAAATCCTCGCTCCCTTCGGGTAATGATAATACAGGAGCTTGAGTCAACCTCGTCTTCAACTCTTCAAAAGCCTTCTCTGCTCTTGACCCCAAACAACTTCACGTCCTTACGGGTCAACTTGGTCAGTGGAGAAGCTATCTTAGAGAAGTCTTGAATGAATCTCCTATAAAAGCCCGCCAACCCCAAGAAACTACGGATCTCAGATGGCATCCTTGCAGACTTCCATTGCATCACAGCTTCCACTTTTGCCGGGTCCACCATAATCCCATCGGGATTTACCACGTGACCCAAGAACTGAACTTCGCGCAACCAAAACGCGCAATTGGAGAACTTAGCATACAACTTCTCCCTCTCAACATCTCTAACACCTCTCGAATGTGACCATCATGCTCCTCCTTGCTCTTCGATTAATCAAGATATCATCGATGAACACAATCACTGATTTATCCAACATCGGCCGACACACTCGATTTATCAGATCCATAAAAGCAGTTGGCGCGTTGGTTAAACCGAAAGATATAACAAGGAACTCGTAGTCTCCATAACGCGTATGAAAAGCTGTTTTAGGAATATCCTGCTCTTCACCTTCAACTGATGGTAACCAGATCGGAGATCTATTCTCGAAAACCAACTGGCACCTTGGAGCTGATCAAACAGGTCATCAATCCTCGGTAATGGATACCGATTCTTCACCGTCAACTTGTTCAGCTCGCGGTAGCCAATACATCCTCATACTACTGTCCTTCTTCTTTACAAACAAAACGGGGCACCCCATGGAGAGATACTCGGTCTAATGAAACCCCTTATCAAGCAACTCTTGCAGTTGCTCCATCAATTCCTTTAGCTCAGAGGGGGCTAACCGATACGGTGCCTTAGTAAACAGTTGGCCCGGGTATCAGGTCGATCTGAAACTCAATCTCACGGTCCGGCGGTACACCTGGTAAATCTTCTGGGAACACGTCTGGGAAGTCACACACAACCGGTACATCAGACAATTGTGGTGTTGGCGTATCAACATCTTTTACGTAGGCCAAGTAGGCACTACATCCACGCCTCATGCACTTTCCGCCACCGCCATCAAATCACCTTCGGAATCGTAGTAACTCGATCACCGTAAATCGTCACCGAAACCCGTTAGGCGCTGTCAGTGCAATCATCTTCTTGCGACATACGATATTTGCTCGTAGGCCGCTAACCAGTCCATTCCCAGGACTACATCGAAACCGCGTAAGGTCATCACAATGGTCTAACAGGAAAATTATGACCTTCTACCTCTATGACATAGCCTTCCATCATCCCAGAAATCCAGGTAGACTTACCTATGGCAGTTTCTACAACGAAGGGATCGTCAATACTCCTACTCCTTAAAGGCAACTTAGCACAAAAGGCAGCAGAAATGAAGCTCTTACTAGCACCAGAATCAAATAACACAGAGGCAAGAGTTTGGTTTACTAGAACGTACCTGACACAACATTGGGGTCCGTCCTAGCCTTCTCCTGGGTCATTGTGAATGCTCTGGCGCTTGCTTTCGCCCTTCGGTTCTGGTCGTCTTCTTCGCTCCGGAACTCTCAGCCCTTGGCTTCTTGCATTCCCTGCTCATGTGACCCTCTCCACCACAGTTAAAACATCTGGCCATACGACAATCCTTTGCTATATGCCCTGTCCTCCCACACAGGAACATACATTCAATCCCGCTTGCATTCTCTAAAATGCTCCTTTCCATATTTTCCACACCTCTTCGACCCCGTAACAGATGTGACCATACGCCATACGGTCCCACCCGTGCACGCTTGAGGTTTTTGGGGCACCACCCCTACCAAACCTCTTCCGTTCCAGTTCCGATCACCACCACCCCTTCTTACTCACCTCAGCCACCACACTTCCGTTCATCATACAGCCTCCCTGCCAGATCAACTACTGACCTAAACGTGCTCGGTCGGGCGGCGATCATGTGCCTGCGGATGCCCGCTGGCAAGCCCTGAATGTATCTCTTAATCTTTCGTGACAAGGGTGTCACCTGATCCGGCACCAGCCGTGCCATCTCATTGAATTGGTGGTATATTGCTGATGTGTCATGGTTCCATCCTCCAGCTGTAGGAACTCCCTCTCAACCTTGTCGAGCTCTCGGTGAGGACAAAACTCCTCGATCACCAGTTTCTTCAACTCATTCCACCTCATCCTGCCATCGCTCTACTACCCTCGGCCTGGACAATATTGTCCCATAAACATAGGGCCGAGTCCACAAATGAATGGGTTTCGAACTTCACCTTCTGATCTTCCCGGCACTCCCTGATATCTAGACAGCTTCCATCTCTCTCACCCACCGCTGAGCAGCAGCCGCAGTGCCATTTCCGTCAAAGTCGGGGGCTTGCATCTGGAAATGCCCCATAGTTACAGCCTCGTGCTATCTCCTGCACAGGCTCTTCTCCTTCTTCTTCACTGGAGACAACAGTCTCAGTCTCCGATACTCCCTTATTCCTGAGGACCTATTCCTTTCTTCTTTCCCCTTTCTTGCACAACTTTGATCACTTCAGTCACCACAGACGGTAAGATTGTCTGCATGACCTGGTGAACCTCTTCCACACCGCCTCCTTCACTAAGTCCCTTAAGTTAGCACTCTTATCACCGCCTTCTGGATGGGGGTATCGGGCTCTTCATGAGCCACCTCTTTAGCCCTAGGCCTTCCTCTCGTGACCCGTGGTCCAGCACCAGGCCACCACAACCTCCACCTCGAGAAGCCTTTGAAGATCTACCACGGCCATCCTCAAACATGCTATAAGATTCAAACACTAACACGGTCATTCAAGGTAATAGCTCAGTTTATGTCAAGTATAGCAAGTCCCGAATTACAGTGGCCAGTTGTGATTAGCCACTTACTTACTCTTCATACCCAGCATTTCCTATCCTGACTTCATCAGTATCTAAATCTACTAAGAAGCACATAAATCACATAACATGCGCACATAATACGGTTAACATCAAGAAAACACCTGATGGCACGTAGCTACTCGGACTGGCATCCCTTCCCTTTGTCCCTCCCAGTTTAAGTTTAGGTTTCTTTTGAATATTTACCCGTTTCACTTAACTTTGGCTCTGATACCAACTTGTAAGGCCCCATTCCCGGAACGCTTACAGCTGGTCAATCATTACACACAAAGCATAAAACATACATTAACTTTACCAAAATATTGCAACGGAATTCTTTTAAACAAACCATTTCATTATAATTGCTTTTGCAAAATAATACATTTCAGTAACTGTTACAAAATATCACTCGTTGCATTACATCACAAAAACATTATAATTCAAACAACGGATGCCATCCAAAATGCCAAGTAGCTGCCCCGTGCCATCCTCAGCAACATTACCTGCCAACTGGAAATTACATAAAAGTCAGCGTTGCTGAGTGAGTTCTAGTTTATAAATAAAATATTTTTCTTTCGATTTAAAACCGTACTTTACTTTCGTAAGCGATCATACATCATACGTACAAATAGATAATCTCATTATTATCTTTCATTATCGACAACTTACATTCATTCATTCTCCTTCTTATCGTACATTTCATTCGATCATTATTATTTCCACTTCTCTATGCTCCAGGATAATGCCTCGAGCTATACCCCAAACATCATATGCAAGGCGGGTACTGGACCAAAACTATAAATAGACTTCAACATCATGCCCGAGGCGGGCCAAACACCAGGGTATCATCATTTGGACCATGCCATGTGCTATACCCCAAACATCATGCACAAGGCGGGTACTGGACCGAAGACTATAATAGACTTCAATCATCATGCCCGAAGCGGGCCCACCACGGGGTAAGCGACAATGGTCCCGTACGTATGGTCAGTCACAAAGACTAGACCCCAGTGTGCATCCTTCTGGGTAGCTAACCCGCACACCATTGAGCTAACACCCTTCATTGGGTGTGAACCTCCTTACAGTGCTTGCAAGACTTTCATACTTCGATCATTCATTAATGCATGCATTCATTCTTTCTTACATCACATTAGTTATCTTCCACTTTCGTTAAATACTACTTTACATAAGCATATTCATGCGTCACGCCACGAAAGGACACGACATAACATAACAGGAACAACATCATCACAACAGCATACAAAGCATGCAAATCGTAAACAAGCACAGTCCCCCATTAAACCTCCTTTCTTAACACTTAAGCTCTACACCCCAAAATCTCAGAAAATTATGTCTCCTTAAACAAATGTGGATGAATAAACAAATGCGGATGAATAAACAAATGCGGATGAACACCTCAGAAAATATTCCAAGTGTCCCAAAGAAATGCGCATCAACCAATACGGATGGACTGAAAGCAAATGCGCATGGACAAAA
This sequence comes from Flaveria sonorensis, assembly GCA_025506505.1. Classification (NCBI taxonomy): domain Eukaryota; kingdom Viridiplantae; phylum Streptophyta; class Magnoliopsida; order Asterales; family Asteraceae; genus Flaveria; species Flaveria sonorensis. Next base: position 36,244,583 of record CM046438.1, on the reverse strand, counting down.
CCAATGCGGATGAACACTTAGCAATGCGGGGGGTGAACAAAATAGTCGATGTGTTCACCAAATGCGGATGAAGACTTAACTAATACGGATGAACAACACTTATGAAAATATTGCAAACTTAATGCGAATGATCAACTAACCTAAGACCGCATCTTACAATATATCAGTTCCAATCCTCATCCTTATACATTCATCGCACCGTTCTAGCATGATAAACTCTTAGAACAAGCATACAACAACATAAACCGAGCAAAACATGCAGGCCAACACACCCACTAAAGAAAACGGCCAAACTTACTGTACAACATACTGGACATATTAAAAGTTAGTTACATGCAATTCCAGCCCCAAAACAAGTTTAAAACATAGAAACCGGGGATCTAGAACACCTTAGCAGCCCTTCGATTATGACTTCCTTCAAACCCGTTTGCACAATGAGTTCAACCACCTAGAAACCCACAAAAAACACACACCCGAACACAACAAAAACACACATAAGCACACAACCGAGCATAGGCTGGCCAAGAACAACTTAAAACCAAGAATTCTACCTTGATCTCGAATTCTTCTTCTTCCTTCTCTCTAAAACCGAAGCTCTTCTCTGATTTCTCTCTCTACAATCCGGTGAAAAGAAATATGTAGAAAGGTGTGGGCGGCCAACACCTTGGCACCCATTTTATACTTTTTGTCCTTTTGACACATTTAGCCCTCAACTTGGTTAAATTGTGTTTTCTTTCTTTTATTCCCGTTTATTTCTTCTTCTCGTCTTTTAAAATTTTCGGGTGTTACACTAATAAATCCTTTTTATTAGGTATAAGATACCTAATCCATTTCAAAACCTTATTTAGCGGTTATAATTAATTACTAATCTTGATACACCTTTTCTTGTTCAGAATGTTTATTAATATAAAAAAGTGTACATGACCATGGAGACTTTGAATTTCTTATTAAATTCTTGTTAAAAGAGATTTTATTTCTTGTTTACATAATTCCATATATTCAGAATTCATTGACAAGGTCTCGCCTTGGTCGAGATTTGACTTTCATTAAAGTTTTCTTCGTATGGAAGTGAAAACAATATGTTTCTTTCTATCCCAGAAAGCATTGGGATGATCATTACATATTTGTAAGCTAATTTGATGTTTTATGAATTTAATATTTTCTTGTAATTTTGGATTATTAATCTTTCTTGAAGATTTAAAGAAAATATTTCTCCTATAAAAAATTAATTTGATTTATCTTTGCTTACAGCAAATCATTTCTTAAATTATTCAATGTCCTTGTTATTAGATTACAGATAAATTTAAAAAAAAATTTCTTTCCCCTCATACGTACCAGTTATTCCAGTACGGTCTACGTTTCTTAAAGGAAAGATTTTATCAAAGAAAGGGCTTCCAGTATAACTTGGTTTTCAAGATTCTTTACTAGTACAAAGCTTGTACTAATACAGGTATTATCTTGGCAAATAAAAGCCTGAGGAATTTTCTAATTACCTCTAACTACCTTTCCCAGCATGACTGAGAGTATGAGTAGTTTTATAATAGTATTTAGTAGGAATAATCCTTCATGTATACAATTTAAATCTACGCCGCTATCAAAGAGTGCAATTACTTCTATTAAGAAATCATTTCCTATTAATAGTTTAATTTTTCATGCTATTTTTGAGAAGTAATAATTTCTTTATATTTTCAGAATAATTCTGATTCTTCTATTTGGTGCATGTTTAATTTATCTTTTTCTAGACATATTATTCTATGATCTAGTTCTTTATTATTTTGTTGTAAAATATTTATTTCTGATTTTAAATTATCAATTTCCCTTTTTAATTGTTGTAAATCAACAGGTTTTTTATCTTTATTTCTCTGGTTTAATTGAATGTTTAACTCAGCCAGAGAAAAAGGTTTGTGATCTTTAGAATTTAAACAAGAAGGACCTTCTTCTTGTTTTTCCTATATGAAGAGATTATTTTTCTCTTTAATCTGTGAATCGTTCTACCACTTTTAATAATTTATTATTCACTTGTTAATACATTTATTCCATATTTTAAATTGTGAAAATTATTTGAAATATTTTTCTTCTTCTCGAAGAAGTATTATTACAACAATTGTTTTGCAAACAGTTTCTCTTCAGAGGAAGAGTATAAGCTTTCATTTTCTAAAATATTTAAAATCTTCATTAGAAAATTGATCAGATCTAGAATCTGATTCTAATAATATTTTTGACATTTGATTTCTTAAATCTTCATCTTCTAGCTTATTAAGCTTCTTCCTAACCCAACAAGTTTTTGCTTTGTGACCTATTTTTCCGCATTTTTTACAAATCAATTTTCACTTATATGTCTTATACGAAGGTTTATGTTCCTCGTTATTTTGATTCTTTTATTCTTTCTATCTTCCCTTTACTTTTTCTTTTTTGATGTTGATAGGGATTAGATTTTTTATCTTTCTAGTATTACTTGAGGTTTCTCCTATACCGAGTTGGCTACAGAATCACCTAATTGTTTATTTTCATTTAAAGAATGTTTTTAATTTGTTGGTTAATTAATTTCATTACATAAAATTTAAACCTTCTTGAATACAGTTCCTATTAACTTGCCATAAGTATACTCATCATAATTTATACTTATTCTCCTTTTCTAAGGTTCTCCAACCCTTTCTGCAAATAAATAAGGGAGGCCATCTACGAATTTTTGACTTCCAATGTGAGCTATTAGACTCAGGGAGTTCCATTACTCTGCTTAGGAAAGTATCCTTATACCACCTAAAAGATGTTAGGGTTCTACACCTAAGATTTTGTAGAAGAGTCCTAATATTTTCCGAATTATCAGACCATCTGCCTGTAAAATGATCTATGATATTAACTATTAAAGTATAAACTGAGTTGTTTTCAACAACCACCATTATCCTCTTTTGTACTATTAAGAATTTCTTGTCTATTGAATCTGATAGATAATTATCCCACCAACCTTTAAGTTGGCCCGTAAATCCTGATATAATCATTGAGCTATTGTTATAGTCGTATTCTTATAATTCTGGCAAATCGTGCTATACATAAGCATCCTATGGATAGTATTATAAATCTACCCTTCTGTTTTGACCATCTATGTTCCATTCATAGATCATTTTTCCACTATACGAATTATTCACTATGTATCTTGTTCTTCTATTAGAACATCCTGTGGAGTAGGCCTAGGATAATAATACATCTTTTAATTCGTCTTATTAGCAAACTTAGATAACTTCATGATCTCATCATTGATTTTTTGCTTATAATCTTCTTCTTTTAGACTATCTTCAAGTGGTCTAATTATGTATTTATTTTCAAATTTTTTAGAATATTAATGAATCATTAATGTTTGCATAAGATTTTTTTAGATTTTGTTTTGAAATCTGTTACCTTAGGAGGTAATGAATATAGGTAGAGTAGCAATAGATTCCTTTTTTTTTATCTGGTCATTTATTAGGCATTTTGTTTTTCTTTGAAATGACATAATATTTTATCCATTTTCTTTGAAATGTCTGGGTTGTTATCCAATTATTATCAAATAAAGATTTGTAAAATTTGTTGTTTTAGTAAAACTATTTATATGAGAAATCGTTATATGTAAGGTTTCACCTTCAATATTTTTGAAAAGCTTGATAATACCTTTCTCTCCTTGTTTTTCTATTTTAAAACCATTGGTAGGAAGGAAAGCATTTGAAACTATGTTTCCATTAATATTAAAAACTTTTATGCCCTTGTCTGAGTTTTATGGTTTCTCCTCTTTTCCATAAAAGGCCCCGCCTCTTATGGTATCAGAGCCATTGTAATTCTGTCTATGTATGAGTGCATGTTTCAACACTTAATCTGATATTCAAATATGAATATTTTAATATCAGAACATACTGTTAAAAATAGTATGGAGGAAGAATATGATATTCCTCATAATTTAGATATTAAATAAATGGACTATTCCAAAAATTGATTACAACTAATATATAAATTAGGAACTTTTAAAAAATTGGGATTAAAACAACCGAGGAAACATTTTCCTTAAACACAGATGAATGATAATAAAATTGTTATCAAAAAGATATTTACAAAAATATAAAAAAGAATACAAATTTATTCATATAGGTCTTGTACAAAATGCATTTAAGCTTTGTGTAACACGAAATATTTTTATAAAGGCCAAAGTTGAAGGGTGAAAAGTGGTAAAATGGTACAAAAGTCAAAGTGGGTGTAAAGAGCATGGTCGCCATGCTCCTTCTGTTGCTGCTTTCCGAAGAAGAGAAAAGAAAGAAAGAAAGCTAGGATTCATGTTTTCTCTCGGTCGAATTGTGTAGAAGAAGAAGATTATTCAAGGTAGTAGGTTTTTGTGATTAATTGGTTCGGTTTCTTGAGGTTTCAACCTTAGAAACTGATTTCTATGTGTCTGGGTGTTTGGGTGTTTGTTTTGGCTTGTTCTAGGTGTTTGAACTCTTGTGCACGCAAGTTGGGAGGAGATTCACTTGCCTGCTACAATAGGTGAGTTCTAGACCCGATTCTATGTTATTTTAAACTTCTTTGAGGCTGAAAATGCATTTAAAATGTTTTACAACCGTTGTATATGTAACTGTGTATGTATGTGTATGAACTTCTATGTTCTATGAGGTTGTAAGCTTGTCCTAAGAGTTTAGCATGATAGATCGATGTTAAGAATGTATGAAAATGAGGTTTTAGAACTGGTTGTTAGCATAAGTCTCATTTACAGGTCTGATGGTTCATCCCCATTTACATTGTGATAATCGCCTAAGGGTTTTGTTCGCCAGCATTTACAGTTGTTCACCGCATTAGCCTAAATTCAGCCTAAGTGTCCATCAGCATTTCTTTTTATACATGCGTATTGCTACAGTGTCCATCGCATTCTTTTAAGACAGAATAATTAACAAGTGTTCAACCGCATTCACTTTTGTTCATCCACATTTGCAAGTGTTTCACACGCATTCACTTCGTTCATCCGCATTTGCAAGTGTTCGCTCGCATTCACTTTTGTTCATCCGTATTTGCAAGTGTTCACCCGCATTCACTTTTGTCATCCGCATTTGCAAGTGTTCACCCGCATTCACTTTTGTTCATCTGCATTTGCAAGTGTTCACCCGCATTAGTTTTTGTTCACCCGTATTGGTTTTGTCTCACCGCATTTCTTTAAGACTTAAGGAATTTTCTGGAATTTTGGAAGATCAAATTAGGGTTTAACCATGGTTGACTTGATGCTTGTACCTGATTATCTTATTCATGTTATGGGCTGTTATTATGCCTATTTGATATTAACATGTGACTTTATGTGGTTTGCCTATGATCTAAAAAGTATTTTATTAATCAAGTGAAAGATTAATATTAACGAAAAGTGAACATAAAGAATGAAAAGACTTTCAAGTAAAAATTTGCAGCAGGTGCACGACCATGTGTCGTTAGCTCAACTTTGTACGGTTTAGCTAACCCAAAGGATGTACACAGGGTCAATCTTTAAGATTGAGGGGACCAATGTTGCTGCCCGGTACTGGTGCCAGCATATGTGCCCACGGATGGAGTCTATTTATAGACTTCAAGGGCCAGTACAGGTTTATGCACATTATATGGAGGGCATAGCACTTTGATCCATATCGACAGTGAAAGATAATATAAATAAGCAAGAAAGAGAATGGTGATGATATAATGGATATGATTTGTATGTATGACGTGTGATCACATCCGAAAGAAAGATAAGATATTTTCTTTAGGATGTATTTTGTATACAAATTATCAGATATTTTTATGATTTTAAAACTAGAATCACTCAGCAAAGCTGACTTTTATGCGTTTTCAGTTGGCAGGTAATTTG